>CM024636.1:35334500-35913476 GCA_014182715.1 Eucalyptus cloeziana | reverse complement strand
ACCAAAAAATAAAAATAAAGAAAGATTCTCCGTTTGACTTTGAATATAGACCTCGATGATTGACATCATGATAGATGAATCTTTTGAAGTGTGTCACCAAAAACAAAGAAAAAAAAGAAATAGTTTTGAGCATATCGGTACACCTACCAAAATAAATAGCCTTTGTCTTCTTTGTCAAGCACATCATTTGCCTACCTCAACAGCATTTGCATTTGATCCTCCTTAGAGATTTTGCCAAATAAAGATGACAGTGGGATATTCTGCAAAACAAGCACAGTTGAGAGAATTTAAGTCACGAGGCTAGGGCATTAAAAAAAAGATCTTTGAAAGAGAAAACATAACAAGCGCTGAAATTTCAGAAAAGATCTTTGACAGTGGGATATTCTGCAAAACAAGCACAGTTGAGAGAATTCAAGTCAATGGGCTAGAGCACTAAAAAAAGATCTTTGGAAGAGAAAACATGACAAACACTGAAATTTCAGAAAAAAAAATATCAATTTAGAGGAACAATTCTTCGTGATTCTCATGCAAAGCATAGTGCATTTCCATTAGTGGATAGATAAGCAATAGTTGGGTCAAACAAAGTTCAAGATATATCATCATCTAGACAGGCACATCCATGCATCAAAATTCCAGCACTGTGAGTGTTACAACCGAACCCGAGTGCATGAACATCCCTCGGTCGATTAAATTACGACATCCCAGGACGTATCGCCGACTCATTCTTCTTATCTTTTGATTAAATGCATGTGAAAGCAGTTAAAATAAACACCCAGTCAATAAACAAATAATAGGGATAGTAAAACACATCATATATTGCTGAAAACAACATATTTATTTGTCCACTGTTACCCCTAGGAAGTTTAATAATTACAAACCTTTCTACGGCTACTTTCTATCCCTCTCAAAAACCTTTAGGGATTAGGGTTAACCTAAACTTCACAAATGGCAAGGTCAGCCAAAAAGTGTCGCATCTCGCACCTACCACATCCGCACTTAGCAGATCTCAATGACCTTGAAAATAGTTAACAACAACGGGGTGAGATAAAATCTCAGCAAGTCAACTTCCTAAACCACGATTAGGACACAAATTTGCCTCGGAGTAGCCTAATCATGCAACGGCCACAATCTTACCTCGCCTTGGCACAGCCCTGCATATTAGCACTTCACATACGCCATTATCAATACAACGAGCATAATCAATAATCGAACACATAACTCTCATGCACCAAGCATCCCACACGGATCCGATTATAAGGAAAAATCACGTTTGGCACGTCCCATACCATGCCTAACAGTTTTACCCCACATAATCAAAAGCAATGCATTACCATCATTCCACGATGTTTCCAATTATTACAACCCCTTGGGCCGGCCAACACGAGTCGGCGGTCTTTGACATGACCGGGCATCATCCCACCTTATCGGGCACGGCATCATCTAGAACCCCGCCTTGATGGCATTCTATAAAGGACCATCGGTCCCGGCCTCAACCGCTACTCGACATCCGGACCCTCGCCGGGCATCCGATAAACATCAGGCATCGCCCCAAACTCCTGTTAGGTGATGGGTTCAATTAAATGACCACACAAGCACGCCAACACTCAAGCCAATTTTTATCTTCCGTCAAATTAGCCGGTGTAAAGAGTTTGTACTTAAATAACAAATCTCGGAAAATCTTTACATTTAAAATTCCGGTAAAATAATCCTGCGTTGTCACATATTTAAAATCAACCCATCAAACTTTGCACACTTTCATTTTAAAACATCATTGCCCCTTTTATTACGCAGAAATACGGCGTCCAAACACGACCTCAAAGTTTGCTATTTTCTTACCAATAAATCATCTTTGAAAAAATAGCATTTTAAAATACATGATATGAGCAATCAAACACCATGGCATTACATGCTCAAACGAAAAGAATTAAGTGTAAAAATTCATCTAGTATAACGAAACATAAAATTTTACTTAATGGCTAATCCGTCATTAACTACGCTAATGTTGATTAATTAAGCTAATCATGATTAATTAGGCTAATTACAATTAATTAAACTAAACTCAATTAATTAGCATAACTATAATAAATTAAAAATTAATTGACGTTATTTAAAATAATTATGATTAATTAAACAAATGACAATTAAAATAAATAAATTATTATTAATTAAAATAAACTCAATTAATTAATCTAACAACGATTGATTAATCTAATT
This sequence comes from Eucalyptus cloeziana, assembly GCA_014182715.1. Taxonomy (NCBI): domain Eukaryota; kingdom Viridiplantae; phylum Streptophyta; class Magnoliopsida; order Myrtales; family Myrtaceae; genus Eucalyptus; species Eucalyptus cloeziana. The sequence continues at coordinate 35,911,262 of CM024636.1, read as the reverse complement.
GTAATTACTAAATTAATCGTATTAAATGTAATCTAAACCATTCTTAATCGCAATTAAGGATAAACTAAAATAAACTAATACTAATCGCCGTTAATATTAAAACTAATCACCCCTAAAATGATAACGCTTAATCCACGATTAGAAGTTAACTCACCGATTTCGGCAACGGTGAGCCCGCGGTGATGGCGGCACAAAGACGCGAAACGTGACACTTGTGGCTCAACGACGACGGTGGTAGCTCTTGAAGCTCACGGCCAAGGTGGGGGAGGCTTGGTTCGAGCGGTGGCTTGCGGGCGACTTGAAGCTAAATGGCGGCACGGACAGCTAGCAGCGGCAGCAAGAGGCAGTGAGCGAGCAGCGATGTCGGGCGAGTGACGGCGCGATGGCCCTTGAATCTCATGGCCAAAGGGGCCGTGATGGGGATGTGGGCCTTGCGATTCCGCCGTGGCGCCACGCGTCCCGTTCCCGAAGGTGGGAGGCCAAGAGGTGGTGATGATGGTGAGGGGGAGTTGGGCGTGGAGCGGCAATGGTGCTGGATGGGTGAGCGGCAGCCAAGAAGAAGAAGAAGAAGAAGAAGAAGAAGAAGAAGAAGAAGAAGGGAGTTCAGCCGAGAGAGAGGGAAAGAAGAGAGAGGGGGAGAGAGAGAGAGAAGAAAAGCACAAAGAAGGGGACCGCAGGAGGTAGCGTGAGGGGAAAAGGAGAAAAGAAGAGAGAGAAAGAAAGGGGGAGGGGGTTGGATGGTAGAAAAAGGGGGGAAAGAAAACGTAAGGGAGAGGAGAAGGAGGAGAGAGAGAAGGAGGAGACAAAAGAGGGGGAGAAGGGGATGTCACGGTGAATGGTGTTACGCAAGTATTATTTGTATGAAATAATGGTGGATTTGCTGGACCACATTAGCATTATAACCGTTTCATTGGTGCTTCTATCAAACAAATAGAGGCAACCCAAAAGTCTAGCTGGTTTGTGGCAAATTATGTGAAGCTTGTCCATGGACAATGTTGCGACCAAAATTTTGGGTGAACCGCCTAGATTTGGCTAATGGATTACTAAGCCTAAACTTAGCTCGGGCTCTCCAGTTCATATCAATTCATGACTTGGTTCAAATATTTAACATGCAAATGATTTTCAATTAGGAGTCGTCACTAATCTATTTTTAGTGGGTCGATTAGAAACCTAAGTAAGTAACGCAAGATTTACTTTTTCCTATGAACTAGAGATTTGTGAGTTCGAGGGACTTGATTACGTTAGATTTCTTTTTTTTTTAACGCCCTTTCGGTACCTTTGTCTTTTTTATTTAAAAAAAAATTGTTTGGCAAATAGGTTGAATTGATTTTAATTTACCACCCTAACATGTGAGGCGATCATGTAGGTGTGTAAACCACCAATTTAACACCTAGATAAAAACAAAGGAATGAATTGCAAGACATACCTTATGGCAATGAAAGCATCTGCAATGTTAAATCAGAATTTACATCAATAGTCCTAGATATGATTTCTAATTAACACGCAATCATTCAATCTTTTTTAAAATTTTCTTTTATTTTAAATGAAGCCTAGAAATTACGTGCAATGCAATGCAATGACGTACAAAATTATCTTAACTAAAATGACCCAATTCTAATTACGGGCAATTTCTAATTAAATGAACCTATCAACAATCACTAAATGACATGCATTTCATGAATCTAATTCTATATGACATGCGCATGATATTTTTGTATTTCTTTTATAAAAATTTGTAATTGAAAATTGCTAAAAAATAAAAATCTAACTAAAGTGAGATGTTATCAATTTTAAGTTAGGAATTGACTAATCTGCATCCTATCTTAACTTAGAAAATTATCTCGTCATGCAATTTAATTCAAAAGATTTTATCTAACCTAGATACCATCTAAACATGCATTTAAAAAAACTAACTATTCTATCATGCAATTCTATCTAGGAAAATCAATTCTAATTTACATGATATGCAAATGATTTTTTTTTTTTGGATTTTTGGGATAAATAAAGCAATTAAAAGATAAGCACCAAATCATTCACGGTCATCAAAGATATTATCCATTGTTCGAATTTGTAAACGATATCTAATCAAACTTGATTATTTCACTAATAAGATCGATAAATTGATCTTAAGCCTTAAAGATCAAGATATCAATTTTATTCCCACGGAATTAATAATTCCATCTAAAACCTTATAGATGGAATCAAAGATTATATGCAGTTGCGAATTAGGAAGTAAATCCTAATTGAGGGTGCACTTATCGCTCAAATTTAGGAATCATGTAATATTCTCAATCAAATTGAATCACAAAATATTCAAATTGATGGCAAACAAAATAATTACCTAATTCAAATTATTGCGTGGATAAGTTTCCCAAATTGGAATTTGCAAACAACAAACTCGGATGATGATGGGGATGACCAATGATCACGGCGGCATTCACGGTGGCTCGGTACCAGCAGTAGTTTAGCATGGCGGGATATTACATTGAAGGAACTGACAACGACGAAGAACGGTGGACAATAGCACTCAATCTCGTGGGAAGATTGCAAAAAAAAAAAAAAAAAAAGTCTTCTCTTCTTTTGTTATGCTTTTTGTCTCCTCTCTGAGCACCCTCTCTTGTCTTTTTTTTTCTGAGCACCTACTCTCTTGTCTTTTTTTTCTTTTGCTTATGGACGCTTGTTGCTCATCTTTGTGTCTTCATCATGTAGACTTTTAGAACCTGCAAAAACTTGTCAGAGTGAGGACAAAGTCCTTAGTTGACCTTGAATTGGGTTTACGGACACCAAGGGGCAAAATAAAATAATGTTGTGGCCTTAGACTTGAATGAGTGCCAGCGAAGGATTGTGGCGAACTGGAACTTCGAGTTCGTCGAATGATCACTAGAAAAAAAAAAACCTGCAAACACAACCTAAAAACTCGTAATATTTGGTGTTGCAAGTGGCTGTGTATTCAATACGTGTGGCCCTCCACAAAACCCTATGCATTTAACTTATTTATAGGCCACGAGTTAGGGTTTCAATTTTCCCAAATCCATATCCAAACTCAATATTCACAATATTTTCTTTTCACATCTGCCCTTATCCAAAAAATTCATCATCCCGGAAAAATTTCAATTTCTTATTTTTCACGAGATAATTTTTTATCATTAATTTTTTAGCCAATTTGCTCGCTTCATGGGCTTAGTCTAACCTGCCAAGTTAAAGCTAGAACCATTAATTCGAACTCACCCATCACCGGTCCAATGAAAAAAATGCAAATTAAAAGCAAATGCACCTAAAATTATATGCTATGCAATTAATTATTTTTTTAGGGATAAAATTAACCCATAATTTTTTAATGCGATAAATGACTAAACGAGTCGCCAAAATTTAGGTGTCAACGGTTGTCCCTCTTTGAAGGTGAGCTCGAAGAGGTTACCTTCAAAGACAAATTCAGACATAAATTTTGACCATGTCCATGCATTGAATGATTTTTTTTTGTTGGAAAATGAATTCCCATTTTAAAATGCAATTTATATGATGCATGGAGATGCTAATGCAAATGCATGATGCGAAAGAAAAGAATATACCTACAATTACTTATCAATCAGTGCGGTAGAGCATCTTGAGGTACATGATAAATCTCCATTTACTTCACGATTACCTAGTTTTCACCCAGGTTCCTTGAAAAGTCTAATAGGTAATAAATTGAGACATCGGGACTGAGAAGAACATTCACATCCAAAGTGAAATGTTTAACGAAAAGAATTGAAATATCTAGATCCAAACTGAGATGTCAAGATTTTTTAAACTCGAAATATCATAACGAGAAAGATTGAAAAACATTCACATCCAGAGTGAAATGTATAAATGAAAATAAGCAAGACATTCGGGTCCAGATTGAGATGTCATGATTTTTAAGCTTAAAATAATTAGATCCAGACTAAGGTATAATGAGAAAGGTCGAAAAAACATTCATATCCAAAGTGAAATGTTTAGACGAAAATAATCAAGACATCGAGTCCGGCATCGAGATGTCATGATTTTTGAAGCTCAAAAATACCTAGATTCGAGACTAAGGTATAACGAGAAAGGTCGAAAAATATTCACATTCAAAGTGAAATGTTTAGATGAAAATAATTAAGACATTCAGATCTAGACTAAGATGTCAAAATTTTTTAACCGAAATACCTAGATCCAGACTACGGTATAACAAGAAAGATTGAAAAACATTCACATCCAGAGTGAAATGTATAAATGAAAATAATCAAGACATTCGGGTCCAGACTGAGATGTCGTGATTTTTTAAACTCGAAATAACTAGATTCAGACTAAGGTATAACAAGAAAGGTCGAAAAAATATTCACATCCAAAATGAAATGTTTAGACGAAAATAATCAAGACATTCGAGTCCAAACCGAGATGTCATGATTTTGAAGCTCGAAATACCTAGATCCAGACTAAGGTAGAACGAGAAAGGTTGAAAAAATATTTACATTCAAAGTGAAATGTTTAGACGAAAATAATTAAGACATCCAGATCCGTAATCGAGATGTCAAAATTTTTTAATCGAAATACCTAGATCCGAGACTAAGGTATAACAAAAAGATTGAAAAACATTCACATCCAGTGAAATGTTTAAATGAAAATAATCAAGACATTCGGGTCCAGATTGAGATGTCATGATTTTTTAAGCTCAAAATACCTAGATCCAGGACTAAGGTATAACGAGAAACGTCGAAAAACATTCACATTCAGAGTGAATTGTTTAGACGAAAATAATTAAAATATCCGAGATCCGATCCGAGATGTCAAAATTTTGAACCCGAAGTACCTAGATCCGTACTAAGGTATAACTAGAAAGATTGAAAACGTTCACATCCAAAGTGAAATGTTTAAATGAAAATAATCAAGACATCTGAGTCCAAACTGAGATGTCAAGATTTTTTATCTCGAAATACCTATATCCAGACTAAGGTATAACGAGAAAAATCGAAAAACATCTACATCCAGTGAAATGTTTAACAAAAGAATTAAGACATCTAGATCCAAATCGAGATGTCAAAGGAACCTACCCGGAATATCTTACCTTCAAGGAGGGTAGAGTGATTCAAGATAGTTGGTGTTACATGTCCAAGACCCGTACCTTTATACGGTTGCCCAAAATAGCAACAAGACTTTGTAAGGAAACTGATTTCCTAAGACTTGTACATTTCTACGGCCGCCCGCATGGCAGTTGTTTTGTAAGGAAACCGCTTTCCTAGGACTCGTACCTTTCTACGGTCGCCCAATATGGCTGTGTTTAGTTATGTCTAGGACCTGTACCTTTCTACGGTCTCCTTGACGAAAAAAATTGATTTTCAGGACCCGTACATTTCTACGGTCGCCCGAATGGGGAAATTGCTTTTCCAGGACCCGTACTTTTCTACGGTCGCCTGAATGGGGAAATTGCTTTTCCAGGACTTGTACCTTTCTACGGTTACTTGTCAGAACAATAAATATTGTCTAGGACCCGTACCTTTCTACGGTCGCCTAAACGAGGATTCACTTTCCAAGACCTGTACCTTTCTATGGTCTTCCGAATAGGAATCACTTTCCAGGACCCGCACCTTTCTACAATCGCTGAAATGGGGAAATTGCTTTTCCAAGACCCGTACCTTTCTACGGTCGCTTAAACTAAGGTTTTGCTTGGCTAGGACCCGAACCTTTCTTTGGTTGTCCAGCTTTGCAACATAGATCATCTGACCAAGACTCGAACCTTTTTTCAGTCGCCTTAATCAGATTGAATCTGGAGAAAAATCTTTGGGGGACAACTCAATCGAGTGTCGATATACTCAAAAGGGAATATATGTGCAATGACAAGTATTTAAGGTATGGATAGAAATATACTTACCTAGTAACATCTTTGCTCTTGGGGGATATGTCTCCTGTAAAACTTGGTCGTAGGAGAGGCAACATGCATTTGTAGTCACAAACATGCATTAATTCAAGTGAGGTTCATGTGTAATGATTTTTATCAATCTTGCATCACCTAAATTTCCATTAGAGAGAATTATCGTTCAAGACAATACCTGGATTTCTACTAAATGAGAGACTTTCAATTAGAAAGGACTTTCACTTACTCTCATTCGAAAGGGTTATTTTAAGAGAATCACTCATTCTCACTATCATCATACCAATAAGGGTCCGAGTGTCTCGCAAGCGATGCACGACCTTACCAATCTAAGAGGTCTTTAATATGGACCGTAATGTAGGCTTGGTCAACGGCTTAACAAAGGGACTCTTTGAGTCAAAGCAATTGAAAGAATAATTCTGTAATCACCTTCAGGTTTACAAGTCAAGAACCCTGCAAAATGAGAAAAAATAATCTTACTCGCACTTCTTCGAGCGATATTTAAAACATGTGAACCCCTACGTTAATTCGAGTGCTCTAATCAGAAGAGACTTTGTAAAGGACGTAACGTAGGTTGGGTTCATGGGTTGAGAAACGAAAGGATCATTAAGCTCAATATATTTGTAAAGGGTGAGAGTTGATGATCATCTTGGCATTGTCGTTGGTCTTCTCCTTCACCAAGGATTGTCTTGGCAATGTGCTCCACTAACTGTAAAAACTCGATATTTGTGCTCTTTGAATATTGCTGGAGATACCAGCTTTTACAATCGATAGTCATTAGCTATACTCTATTTTTTTCATCTATGGGCATCGGCCTTGTTTTTACCAGGCACACCGCTTTTTCATACCCCTAGTTCTCATTCATTTTTTCTTATTTTTTCATGGGTATTGGCCTTACTTTTACCAAGCACATTGCTTTTTTTCATGCCTCTTGGTTCTATTTTGAATGACCATATAGTGCCTTTAACATTTGGACCTTTGAGAGGTCTTCATTTTCTATCAGCACTTTAGACCATACTGTTTGAACAATTGCTTTTTGCCTTGCCCCGGTGTGGGGGATGATCACCAACTGAGTTTAAAGAAATGAAATTGTAGGCTCAAGTGGGCTATACAAAGGATATAAGTGTATAAGATAGAGAAATAAATGCTCTTTGTCATCCTAGGACACTTAAATTACTATATGAATTCAATATAACAACACGACTTGAAGATTGATGCAAGTGATAGCAAAAAAAAATGTCTTTCCATTTTTCTCACCTCATGATACCATCTTACCTCCCATTTGCCCCGATGTAGGGTGGTTCTTGATAGGGGTAATTTGAAAGAATTTCCACAAGTGTATGGAGCTCAAAGAAGTTAAGCAATGGATTACCCGTAGTGTTTGGGATAGAGAAATAAACTGCCTCTTGTTATTTCGGTTGTCGTACCTTTTGCGAGAAAACTCTTTATCTTGTAGATATGGAACTTTATTCACTCATCTAACAAGTGTATAGGTAGGGGACTGTGTATAAGATAAGGCTTGCCTTTCATCATCCTGACACGTCTCATTCAACATTCTTAAGCATTGATGCCACTCCATTGAATTGTCTATCTTGACAAATCTCCACATGAAATTGGTGAGTTAAATAGGTAAAACCACTATCGAAATTATCTTTTCAAAAGAGTCTAGCAACTTTAAGCATAAAAATTTTTGTGACCACACTCAAAATATGGTTTTAAGCATTCATGCAAGAGATTGCCCTTCAAAAGGGATTGTCTCAGCAATGGGTGTTCTTGGATTGCCCCTATCAAAAGGGAACAAACACACAAATTGATCAATCGAGACTGAAAATTTGACCTTCAATTTAACATACGCTCCATTTTTGCTTGTTCCCTTGCACCAAACAACGTGCATGAATAGGATACTATGCAACATCAAAGTAAATGCACATGGAATATCCATTTTGGTTTGGGTGGAAATTTTGTCTCAATCGGGTTACTACCAAAATCTGTCATGCCCCCAATTTGTCATAGGCAAGGAAAAGAATAGTGTCATTTCCCACAATTAATTATGTTCAAGGACGAGACGTACCTCTTTCACCAAAGATGGATGGTCCTCTTTTACTTGCCCTCATTTAATGGGCAAGAATGAAAATTCCGTCAAGCATGGAAATGCAAAACACTTTGTTTGGCTCTTCAAGATGGATATTTCAAGTGGTATCGAGATATGACTCATATTAACTTTTAGAACTGTGTTCTCAATCTTGTTGAGCAACAATTGAGCTAATTGATCTATCATTGCAACTCGATGCGCATTTTCCAAATGCTTCCTCATCGGGCCAAGAAAATAATGCTTATGAATCATGTGTGCTTGAGTTCTTCACCCTCCTTGGTCTTGTGATGCGAACCCTCCAGGTTAGAGATTCTTCCTTCTAGATATGTCACTAGTCTCTTCATGGTGGCACCAAATTCGACTATCTCAAGAAAATGAGACGGTTCAAAAGTCCTCTTGGCTCTTTCCTTCGAGTCGCAATTTCTCACGTGTTTTGATCCATCATTTTAGCTCTTGACCATGTACGGATGGGTGAGCGAGATCGCTCCGTAATCACTTCATCAAGAAAAATCAACGGCAACCACATAGACATGCACATGAGATGTGAGGCTCGATTTCTACTCTAGACGAGCTTAACAAAGTGAAGCCATAAGGATGATCAGACTAGCCGTGGGCGTGTGGACTAAGTCGGGTCCTCTTGACTCCGGCTTGGTCAAAGAGCCGACCTGGGTCGAGGGCATGCGAACTGAGGTGGGTGCTCTTGACACCAAAAAAGAAATTTCGGGAATGAGATGGACGACTCATACCGTAGGCATGCGGTCGAAGTGGTATCCATCTCAATACCATCCTAAATGATCCTATGCAGTCAAGGTCCGGCGACAAGTTGTATGTGCAAGAGTGTAGTGTAAATGCAAGGCATGCACAACAGTTTATATCAAACAACTTTTTAATAGTCTGAATTCAAAACATTGATCCCCAACTCCAACTTGCAAGACAAGGGTTAGCAATCACTACTCTCTTTATATTACCCATCTGCAAGAACATTTAACATCTTAAATGTTAGGGACATACTTGGGATCCTCGTTGCCAAACAAAAATATTTTTTCAAATAGATAAGAAAATTGGCCTAAGTCCACTAAGAGTTTTAACTCAAGTCCCTAGTGGAGTCGCCAAGTTGTCGTCACCAAAATTTCGGGTGAACCACCTAGGATTTGGCTAATGGATTACTAAGCCTAAACTTAGCTCGGGCTCTCCCAAGCCCATACCAATCTCGACTTAGGTTCAAATACTTAATATGCAAATGATTTTTCAATTAGGAGTCGCCATTAATCTATTTTTGGTGAGTTGATTAGAAACCCATGTAAAGTAACGGGAGATTTACTTTACTCTTACGAACCAGAGATTTGTGAGTTCGGTGACTTGATTACGCTAAATTTTTCTAACGCCCTTTCGGTACCTTTCTCTTTATTTAAAAAAAAAAAATGTTTGGCAAACAGGTTGAATTGATTTTAATTTACCTTCCTAACATGTGAGACGATCATGCGGGTGTGTAAACCACCAATTTAACACCCAGATAAAACTGTGAATGAATTACAAGACATACCTCACGGCAACGAAAGTATCTGTAATGTTAACTCAGAATTCACATCAATAGTCTTAGATATGATTTCTAGAAATTACGTGCAATGCAATGCAATGACGTACAAAATTATCTTAACTAAAATGGCCTAATTTTAATGACGGGAAATTTCTAATTAAATGAACCTAGTAACAATCACTAAATGACATGCATTTCATGAACCTAATTCTATATGACATGCGCATGATATTTTTGTATTTTTTATAAAAATTCGTAATTAAAAATTGCTAAAAAATAAAAATCTAACTAAAGTGAGATGTTATCTATTTTAAGTTAGGAATAGACTAATCTGCATCCTATCTTAACTTAAAAAATTATCTCGTTGTGCAATTTAATTCAAAAGATTTTATCTAACCTAGATACCATCTAAACATGCATTTAAAAAAACTAACTATTCTATCATGCAATTATATCTAGGAAAATCAATCCTAATTTACATGATATGCAAATGATTTTTATTTTTTTTTTGGATTTTTGGGATAAATAAAGCAATTAAAAGATAAGCACCAAATGATTCATGGTCATCAAAGATATTATCCATTTTTCGAAGTTGTAAACGATATCTAATCAAACTTGATTATTTCACTAATAAAATCGATAAATTGATCTTAAGCCTTAAAAATGAAGATATCAATTTTATTCCCGCAGAATCAATAATTCCATCTAAAACCTTATAGATGGAATCAAAGATTTTATGTGGTTGCAAATTTGGAAGTAAATGCTAATTGGGGGTGCACTTATTGCTCAAATTTATGATCATGTAATATTCTCAATCAAATTGAATCACAAAATATTCAAATTGAAGGCAAACAAGATAATTACCTAATTCAAATTATTGCATGGATAAGTTTCCCAAATTGGAATTTGCAAACAACGAGCTCGGATGATGATGGGGATGACCAATGATCACGGCGGCATTCACGGGGCTCGGTACTAGCAGTAGTTCAGCATGGCGGGTTATTGCATTGAAGGAACTTGGCAGTGATGGAGAACGGTGGACAATAGCACTCGATCTCGTGGGAAGACTGAAAAAAAAGAGGAAAAAGTCTTCTCTTCTTTTGTTGTGCTTTTTGTCTCCTCTCTAAGCACCTACTCTCTTGTCTTTTTTTTTTTCTTTTGCTTATGGATGCTTGTTGCTCATCTCTGTGTCTTCATCATGTAGACTTTTAGAACCTGCAAAAACTTGTCAGAGTGAGGACAAAGTCCTTAGTTGACCTTGAATTGGGTTTTGCGGACACCAAGGGGCAAAATAAAATAATGTTGTGGTAGTAGACTTGAACGAGTGCCAACAAAGGATTGTGGCGAACCGGAACGTCCGAGTTCATCGAACGGTCGCTAGAAAAAAGGAAAAAAAAAACCTACAAACACAACCTAAAAAACTCGTAATATTTGGTGTTGCAAGTGGCCGTGTATTTAATGCGTGTGGTCCTCCACAAAACCCTATGCATTTAACCTATTTATAGGCCACAAGTTAGGGTTTCAATTTTTCCAAATACATATACAAACGTAATATTCGCAATATTTGCTTTTCACATCTGCTCTTATCCAAAAAAATTCATCATATCCCGAAAAAATTTCAAATTCCTATTTTTCACAAGAGAATTTTTTATCATTAATTTTTGGGCCAATTTGCTCTCTTCATGGGTTAGTTCGGCCTGCCAAGTTAAAGCTCAAAACCACTAATTCAAACCCACCTGTCACCGGTCCAATAAAAAAAAATGCAAATTAGAAACAAATGCACCTAAAATTATATGCTATGCAATTAATTATTTTTTTAGGGATAAAATTAACCCCTAATTTTTTAATGTGATAAATGACTACATGGGTCACCAAAATTTAGGTGTCAACAAACAAACATGAACTTCCTAGCATTGAGCTGAGGATTCGTAATAGAAATGAATTTTTGATGTCATACCTCAATCCTCGAGCACGCACCCATCCCTCACCTAGTCGATATAATAACGACGTCCCAGGACACATCGCCGACCCTGTTCGTTTTAATACGCATGTGGAAGCATATAAATGAAATCCACATACAATTAAAACAATGGGATAGAAAAGTAGGACTAAAAACTTGAACTTGAAAAACCAACACACTTATATACATATATAACAACTGAGTCTTATACACACACACACACACACACACACACACACACAACACACACACACACACACACACACACACACACACACACACACACACACACACACACACACAAGCCAAATTGATAAGTCGGTTTCTACTTAAATAGGTTCACAACACAAAGTTAGCAGATAGGGGTATCTCAATCCTCATCTGGATCCTCATCCGAGTCCTCCTCTGGATCCTCCTCCTCCTCCTCCTCCTCAACGATCTCTCCTTCTTCCATGCTCAAGTTGGAGCCTACCGCAGAATACTCAGGTGATTCTGGGTCTTCAAGATCAGGGGCCGCTGGGTCAATCACCGATCCATCTCTAGGGTCTGCAGTTCCCTTCCCAAACATTACCTCCAATGCATACAGAGGCACCTCTAATTCCGGTACAAGGCCTACCCTCCGCCCATCACTATAATAGTGATACCATGCCCAATATTGATGGGGCACCTTATTGGGTAAGCCCGCATTAACCCAGATGATGGATTTCACCATCACATACTCTAGTCCTTCGGCATGCCCATGTATCGAAATGTGGAACTTTTGTTCTGTGATTTCTTCGGTATACTAAAATGTTCGGGAAAAGCTGGATGTGCTGCCATCTATAGACCTGAAATGTTGTCCCACAATGGGGTGAGGCTACATCTCAGCGAGTTCTACCCCTAAGACTTGATTAGGAAGCAAATACGCCGTAAGGGCTGCCTAAGCACAACACAAGTCAGAGGACTTACCTTGGCCTTAGTTCTTTCCTACAAATTAGTTCAATTCAAACAAGCATCAAATCAATCACCATAGATAGAGTCATCGATCACTCGACTCTATCAAATCCACATCAACTAGACCATTCCCCGGTCATCTCAATCAATACTATCTATAATTTTGGTTAAAATCCAAAATTGTTCACCCTAGGTGATATATAGATAGTAGCTTGCCCCAAATGCTAATAATAGTATATCATTCTGTCTCTAAGGTGACCTATCGAGTCACCGAGCCGATATAAGATACTATCCCTTCTCCAAGATGAAATGTCAAGTCACCAAACATATTATATTATAACGTTTTGTCTCCAAGACGACATATAGAGCCATCGAGCTGTTATATCATACCGTTTTATCTCCAAGACGACATATAGAGTCATGGAGCCGATATTGTATACCGTTCTATCTCCAAGACAACATATAAAATCATCGAGCCGATATTGTATACCGTTCTATCTCCAAGACGACATATAAAGCTATCGAGCTGGTATTGTATACCGTTATGTCTCCAAGACAACATATAAAGTCATCGAGCCAGTATTGTATACTTTTCCAATCATACTATCAATTTACCATTTTTATCATCCTGGATAAAAATACACGTGGGTGGATACACGACCAGCCTTAGCCAAAATACAAGGTTTTCACTTTCGAACCTCCCACTATTTTCAGCAATCCCAAAAATAGATTTTTGGCGCTATAGACCGACGCTCGGTAATTCTCCAATTAATTACCAAAATTTTCCATTTTTGGAATTAAATACACACAAGCACTAATCACATCAACTCACACAATCCGATACTCAATTAAATAAACAAAGAGCACCACTACAATCAGCACGAAATTTCACTCACCGACTATTCCGGTCTAATTTCCAGAAAATAAATAAATAATTAAATAATTATGAAAATTTTTAAATAAATGTCAATAAATCAACTTAGGCTCGAAAAGCCTAATTGATGGAAAATTTCCGAGTTACTCTAGTTAAATACTAGAGCTCGTCTAGGCCCTAATTTCACTAATTAACCACCTAACATGCATCGGCAAATAATTAAATTAACTAATCTAAGCTAATCTATCCACCTAAACCATGCTTAATTTAATATAATCAACCCCTAAGCGTAATTAACCTACCAATTGAGGATTAGTGAGTTAAACTCACTTGTTCGACGAGCGGGTCGGTTCAAATTGACAGGAACATCGCGAGGGATGGAAAACTCCAAAGCGGACCTAGCTTTTAGGGTCGAGAACAACCTCAAAATGGGCCAACAAGTTGTTGGATACCCACAACTTTTGCTCTTTGTTCTTGGTTGTAAAATAAAGGAAACGAGGCTGATTTAGACTAACAAGATCAACGGAGGCGGCACGAGCACTCGACGACCACTGGCAGTGCTTCACGACGGCTGAGTCGGCTCACGGCGGCCTATGCTGGTCGAGAAGGCTCCTGGGATGCAGCTGGGATGGCAAGAGATGCATATGAGGGGTCGGGGTCGCGCGGACTGGCGCGAGGCAGCTGCGATGTGCGAGGACAGCGAACAGCGGAGACGGTGGCGTCGCGCGGCTCAGGGGGCTACTGGCTGGCTTCAGTGGCTTCCTTGGCTATTGGTGGTGTTCTAATAGCAAGGGAGGAGGGGAATAAGGGAGGTGGATGACAGTCTTGGAGAGGAAAAGAGAGATAAGGGGGCAAGGGCCCTACCATGGCCATTTTTTTTCTCTTCAATGGTCCCCCTTGACCATTCTCAACCATCAGCATCATCCTTGGCCCTCATTCAGCCACCGATGCCTTCTTGCAACTCTTGAAATAGTCCAAAACCATAGGCATAGGGGGGCATACGAATTTCCAACATTTCTCCCTTAATTGGACACTTGTTCTTGCTCACTTCAATCCAATTTGGCCCTCAGAAATTCAATTAGCACCTCAACAATCAAATTGGTATTTTTCTTCACCAATTGATCCCATTTGCTTCCCAATTTTGCAATAAAAAACGGTCCCTGACTTCTTCTGGACAAAAACGGCCCTAGGAGGACTTTTTCCTAGAAAGTTTCAGTTTGTAGAAAAAATCTTTTGAGACTGAGTCGATGCTCCTAGAATTAATTGTTACATGACAGAAGTTTCAATTTCTGAAATCGGACTCAAATTCGTGGTTAATTTGAATTCGGCGTGTTTTTAGTGTGACCTAGGCTACTGGGTAACTTTCAGAAATTTTTAGTGCAAATGACTCGTGGTCGATTTTCTTCGAGCCATAATGAACCTACTCGGCGCATTGACGACTCTCGGTTGTCATGAAAATCTCGAAGATTCAAATACGGACACAGGGTATCAAAACGATAGAAAAATCAGTCTAGTGCCGGCCGACGAGAATTTTCCAATTTAGTGGTGTCACCCATGATCAGCCACACATCTCAGTTGAACTGACCTATCTCTGATCCTTAATCGATTTTTAATTGTGCCATAATGGTCTCTAAAGATGAGCACAGTTGAATAGCCGATTCCTAGTCGAATTCTCAAGTCTATTTGCCTTAAAAATCCTTAATGGCTACCCCAGACAGTCTAGTTATCTCGAGAGTGATCAGCTCTAAGAACAACCCTATAGGCGCATTTAATGAAATGCCCGATTTATTCAGTAGAAAACATAATTGAAAATTTGGGATGTCACATTTGAGCAGCAGTAGTAGCATAACGACAAGTGTGGAAGAAAGAAAGAAGTCCAAACCATTACCTCGAAGAATAAAAATTAGACATTGGAGAGAAATCTTCTTATTGAATCCAAACTCAATCAATTACAATGAGTGGAATTCTTGGATGAGGTGCCAATAGTCACCATTGAGTTTTGAGCATTGATCTTTCAGAATTTTACATTGCATTATACCAAATACTTGAAAGAGGAAGAAAAGCCATCCTTTGGCAAGTACCGGCAACTATAAAAGATAGTTGTTTGAGAGAGGAGAGATTTCTACGAAGACCACTTGATAATCTTTCCATGTCCCTCATATTTCTCATCCAAATAGAAATTAGAGACAAAGGAAACATAATACTCCATGCTTCTTACATCCTCCACCGTTAATAGTCTTTCCAACGTCCTCATATTTCTCATCCAAAAGTCTGAAACAGGATCAACAATTAGTCTTAAATAAAATGATCCTTCATGCATAATGAAGAATTGCAAGAGTGATTGAACAAAATTATACACACACCTAATTGACTGCAACAAAAAATGAACTAGGATACCCTATTGGTGATTTTTATTTTTTGATGACTAGAAAATTCCTATGATTATGTTAATTAACAAGTATGGGAGACACTGGCGATAGACACTTATTCGTATGGGCTGGTATTCTACAAATGTGATGTTAGGAGATCGAATGACTTGGTACGGGTTGATAACGCTTAAGAATGATTGCCTACACCTGTTGGTATATTTGGAACACTCGAAATGCAATAACCATTAAACATAAATCACTCCATACTAGAACTGTCACTACACAGATTAGAAAAAGATCTTTTAGAATTTGTTGCATGTTAAAAATGTAAGAGAGCTAAGTCATGATTGGTGGACGAAAGGCAAGGTTTGTAGAGTCACTTGAGCTAGGTTTTGTGAAGATTAGCGTGACGGGAGCTCGGCAACTTGGTGGGGATATAATGATAAGACTTGCCTACCTAAGATAATTGGATTGCGAATGGTATTGTATGATGACGTTCTTGCAATTTTAAATGAAAATACTTCATGGCAGACATGAGATTTTTAAGATTACTAAACAAAACAACAAAGCATAGTCCCCGATTGCTATTGTAACATCCTCAATTCCGACCCCGTAAGGATCGGCCATAAGGTCCTGAATGGATTGACCATGGGCCATTGGCCATAGGATCAATCGATTTGATCGATAAAGAATCAAGGTCGATCATGGTCTAATCGACTGACCGACCGACTGGTCACGAAATGGTCGAGGTGTCGGCCGTGAATGTTCTACCAACCATACCAGTGGGATAGGATCACTAGCTCATAAGATGACTTTTTATCACGAGGATTGGTCATGGGATGATTTTGGATCGGCAAATAGTCATGATCGGTCATAGTGCCCGATCGCGGGTGGTTTTACCCGGCTATGCACTGATACACGGACAATTGGATGCGATGAAATGCGATCGTCTTTCTACCAAAAATATATCATTCCCTATTTAATTCTTCGTGATCGAAAATGATTCTTGAATTGGTAATGTCTAATTGTGGATCGGTAATACACTGGCCATGAACCATATGGGTGGATCGGATGCCAATCGGAATGAGCCCAGGGTTAGACCGGCTATTTCGTCACTAATTTTAAGGTCCATGAGTGTCTTGACTTAGTGCTAGGCCATGAATAGCCTTAGAATGGGCATTGAATCAACCGAAGGACCAAGGACTGAAAATAAAGGAAATCGGTCGTGGCAAGCTCAATGATAGGCTAGGGACTGACCTGAGGGCCAATCTTGGACCTAGATGGACGCAACCATGTCGACCGTAGGGCCGGCCAAGGAGTCGACCAATGATCGACCCTCTAGGCTTTCGACTGCCCAAGGGGACGGTTTGGGCAAGTATGGGGTACGGTGGCCGAATCTCGGTGTATGTGATTCGGTTCTTCGATGTGTACCTAATGATCCCTTTCTCAGCCCCGGAATCAACTTGGATGATAGAATTCTCTAGACCACCTTCTTGAGGAAGGAAAGAATAAAGTAGAGAAAATTCTAGAATATCTTCATTAAATGAAGGAGGATGAGGTGTCCCTTGACTTTTCAAAGGTCATGATAGAGGTCAAAAATATCTTGGAAGTTCTAGAAAACGTGACACACACGTGGACTAATCGAAGAATGATACACGGACCCTCATTAATGACTGAAGATTATAGATTTACCGAGTTGGTAACTATGGCATCATTAATGTCAAACTCCATTAAATGTAAGGTATAGGTGGATCAATGGAAGAGCGAAAAGTGAGCCACCATCAATGATGCCTACAAGCTAGATTTGCAGTGTGGCCTTTTAGCCGTCCAACTCATTCCTTAGGTGGAATTATTGGACTACTAGGCTTGCCAACTAAGGGCTTTAGACGGGACACTTGGAAAAATTAGAGTGGACCATTTGGCTTGGTAATGATGACTTGAGATTTGCCTTGGAGAAGAAGTTAGTAATGCATGCTTAGGTGTCCTCTAGGCTCTTAGGTTATTTGACCCTAAAATATAGCCTTGGTGAACAAGGCAAGAGCCAACCAATTAGAAGAGGACATTAGGCATCAAAGGGGCTTATGTGTCCCTTAGGTTCGTAGGCACATCATGAGCTTAAGTTGAGGCTTGGAGAGTAAGCCAATAGGCGGTCTAATAAGAAGATGGCAAGTGTTCTCTTAGGATCCTAAGCATGCCACCTTGCAAATAGGCATGCCACCTTGATACCATAGCCGTGCCACTTTAAAAAACATGATTGGACTTCTTGGATGAAAAATAATTAGCTTGGGTGCCTATAAATAGGGGAGGCTCACATTCATTTCCACCACTTTAGCCCACTTTGCCATTCACACCTACCCTCCTCCTCCATTTCCTTTCTCTTGGCCTTGCATTCTCAATCCTTCAAGCTAATCTAAGTTAGTCTTCAAGGTTTGCCAAGGTAAGTAAGATCCCTATGTCTCCTCTAGGGCGATAGTCTTCATTGTCGAGTCTAGTTAGGTGCTCACCCATCAAACCATGGGTATGATGTTGGATCTTTTGTATGGTGTGACATCTTGAAATTCGACCCCATCTCGAATATATGAAATGGTTGTTTCGTTGACGCGCTTATGGTTAATTTACTCTGAGTTGGCCCCTCACGAGTTAATCTATTAGGTGAGGCCGTTAAGGGAGGTAAACACGACAGACAAGAGAATTCGATCAGAAACCAACTATTTGACCATAATAATCGACAAAGGTCAATACAATACCGTTATAATCAAATTGTGATTGAATATAAGTTGATTCGATGGAATTACATAGTCGAATTGTGGGTGATTCCGCACGACCGCGATATTTGCGTCGAACGACGATAACCCGATTTTCTATCGACATTATACTCGGAACACGTAATTGAAACCTTGTGAGTTTTACAACAATTGAGAGTCGTCTACAAGTTGAACATGCACAAATGTGGATTGAGAATTCTCGACCGCGGGTCAAACGCGTTAAAATCCCTAAATGTTACCCGGTAGGTTAGGTTGTACTAAAATCGCATCCAGTCGATTTTAACCGCAAAATTGAATTCGGTTTCGAGAATCGGACGTTCAAGCGTGTCATGATTCATTTTTAGGACGCCGTCTCATCTTTCAAAGAAATTTCGTTGAGTCCGGAATTTTGCGGAAAAATCTATTTCGGACAACCAATAAAATAAGTGAAATTCGGAGGGGCTGATTTAATGGACTATTTGGCTACCAAAATGGTTTGTTTTGTGAGAATTAAGAGCAAAATTCTCATTGGAGGAGCCCTTGACTTGTGAGGATGAAGACTTTGGTGTAAAGTGCCATGAGTGGCTTGATATTATGTCTAAACTCTCATTGGCCCTCCCCTTGACCTTCTTTTCCCCCCTCTTTCTCTCTTTTCCTCTCTCCTCCCCTCATGCTATCAACCCTTGCTTCAGCTGACTTCCCCTGCTACTTCTCCTTCTTCTTCATTTCTTCATTCTCCATTTCCCTTCTATTTTGTTGCAGCAAGCGTCCCACCTTCATCATCACCGCCTCCTCACGCCAGCATCCCACAGCCACACCACCATCTTCACATCTCCATCTCCCATGCGTCCCCACACCAGCCACTCATCCCCACACTTGCTCTCCATCTTCACGCATCCCGCCGCTTGATCGACCCTCACCGTTCATTTCAACTCCAGCTGCCATCCGCCCGCCAGCCCATGTCCAGCCCAGCCGCGTCCGCCTACAGCCACTTCACCATTAGCCCGCAGCTAGCAACCACCACCCTCCACAGCCGCCTCACCACCTTAGCCCCCTCAAACAGAACCAAACAGGCCTTGGCTGAAGGCTTGTAGGGCTATTTTCCTCCACCGTTGAGCCTCCGTTGGAGATGCAGTAGTCTCGGGTTTTCACCGTCATCGCTGTGAGCATGCCGCCATTGAATTCTGGTGAGTTAACTCCTTAATCCCGGATTAGGTTGTTAATTGCGTTTAGTGGGTTAGATTAGTGTAATTATGATTAATTAGTTAATCCTAGGTTAGTGTGACTAGCTTAGTTAGGTTGGTTAGTTTAGTTAGGTTAGCTTGGTTAGGTGGTTAGTTTAGTTAGGTGAGCCTACCTTAGGTTAGATTAGTTAACTTGGGTTAGGTTAGTTAACCATGGTTAGGTTCATTAAGTTGGTTTAGCTTAATTAATCGAAACTTATTTAATTAATCGTGATTAACATAATTAATTATGGATTAGCCATTTTGTGAAATTGTACGCTCGTTCTCGTGGATGAATTCATATGTGAATTTGATGGCTTATATGTGCAATTGATTGCTTGATGGCAGTGATTGATTATTATTGCAAAACTCGATTTTATGGGTATTTAATTAGAAAAATACCAAGTGTCGGTTTTTTACGCTAATTTTTATGTACTATATAAAATCATGAAATTTTAAAATGGGAGCGTATTATGTTTAATGATTCGATTTAAATACGTGACCACGCATGATTATTTTACCGAGGATTTTTAATATGAAGAAAATTGGCCAAGTTCATTATTTGAAACGAGGTATTTGAGCACGGTGTCCTTGGCCAAGTATGTGCGCGTGTGGTCACTATTGTCACCCGTCACCCGACGAGAGTTAGGAGGCGATGCCTAATTAAGTTCGGATGCCCCACATGAACGGATGCCGGTCAAGGTGGAGGCCGGGTCGATGCTCCTTTATGGAATGCCGTCTAGGCATAGACGTTGCCGTGTCCGACGGAGAGCAGACAATGCCCGGTTACACCAAATGACCGCTGACTATTGAGTTGGCCGTGGCCGACGGGTCGTAATAACTGGAACACACTTGGATAGTTATGATAGTTGCACCTGATTATGGGGCAAAATTGTGTGGCATGGTATAGGACGTGTCATAATGGTTTTATCTTATAATCGGGACCCATGTGATTGAAATGATGTATGCCGGTTATTAAATTGCGCTTGCTACATTGATAATAGCATGTGTGATGAGCTAACATGTAGGGACGCGCCGAGATGAGGTAAGTTCTGTATGGTGCATGTTTAGGACCGCCTTCGAGGCGAATTTGCGTCCTAATCAGGATTTAGGGTTTTGACTCACTGAGATTTATCCCACCCCATTGTGGTTAACCCTATTTCAGGTCCTTAGTATGGAGAGGCGTCCCGTCCATTTTGGGGTTCCATGGCACATGGACTTAAAGTCTTCCTTTTTCCCTATTCTCGGGACCACCTAGACTTACGAGCTAGTGGTGACTACGATTTGGGTCGATTAGGGTCTCCTTCATTTGGTACCTCATCGCTTCAAAGCATGGTTCATCAGAGAGTGCAGTGGTGCTCAGGAGGGTCCTTTGTAGGGTTTTGATGGACCGCTTGTCGGAACTGAGGATGGGGAGGTAGCCCACCCCATGGACATTGACATCCCGGATGGTGTTGTAGAGAATCCGGAGCCCGACGTGGAGGGGTCCGGAGTGTAGGTTGTCTGGTAGTTTCTTTTTGAGTCAGACTTATGTATATAAACTCGTAGGACTAACTTGGCATGTTTATAAAGTATGGTTTGTGAAAAAGCATTAGCAAGTTTTTACTATCCCTGTGTTTGATTGTTGGCTAGGCATTTATTTAATTCGCTTCCGTATGTGCTTAATTGAAAGATAAAAAGAAAGGATTGGCGACGTGTCTTGGGACATCACATTTTTAATTGACCGCCAAGGGATGTGTGCATACCCGGAGTTTGGGGCGTGACATATGGTTTTGCTCATGTTTGTGCTTGAACGTGTGCTTGAGTTGTTCACGCCTGGAATGAGGCCGAGGTTCGTTCAACTTGAGTTCATCACAAGGCAAGGTCACCCTAAGCCATAAAGCCTCGGTTTCAACATAAATAGGATGTCGGGTCCAAGCCTCGCTTGGTGCGAGAATCGCCTAAGGCCGCAAAGTCCTAAGTCAACATTGAGGCGTGTCAATCTTATGCCTTGATTGGTACGAGGATCGTGCAAATCCACGAGGTCTTGGTAAGGCACAAAGCATGTCGATTTTCTATAATCCAAATGGATGTGGGGACTTTGTGCTTGACGTTGGATCAAACCGCGAGCCGAGGGTCATTCTCGATACATGTGCATTCACATCGGGTTGGAGTAGAGGTCCATCAAGCTTGGGATCGTCACTAAAACGAGGTGTACGCAAGCCTCGAGATCTTGGTTCGGCATTGAGGCGTGCCATTTCGAGCCTTATTCGGTATGAGGATCGGTGCTAAGTGACTGATTTAAGTTATGGATCAAAGATTGTTCTTGACATATGTATTAGTGAAGTATAAGAATTCATGACACACATGAACGAATGAGCACACCTTTGGGCCATACATGTGTCGGCTAAGAGAAAAGATAAGAACAGGCTTGTGTGATGCATTTATGCATGCACTTAAAGAGGAAAAAGTGTCCGTCACCACAATGCGTTGGCGGCGATGCCTCATTCATTGAACGTGATGCCTCGATTGAGCCGGGATGCCCCGGTTGAGCCATAATACCTGGGTTTGAGCCCAAATGCCTCAAGTAAGCCAGCCCCAGGATGCCCTGATTGAGCTAGGATGCCTGAGTTGAGCCCAGATGCCTTGGTGAGCTAGTGCCAGGATGACTCGGTTGAGCCGGGATGCCCCGGTTGAGCCAGGATGCCTAGCTCGAAGCTAGATGCCTCGGTTGAGCTGGGAGGGCCTAGTTGAGCCAAGACGACGGTAAATGAATTTGCATGAGTGTTAGTATATGCATGAGTATGATATGTTGATATATTTATGGATAAGCCAAAGGTAAGTATGCATTGAAGGATGTTGCGATGGACATTTGCATGTAGTCAAGGGTAACAACAAGTTTGCTATTGATTCGTCATCAACACTATTTCGAGTATTATACTTGCTAGGCTTTAACGATGATGAGATACTTTTCTAGTAGAGAACTAGGAATTTTACTTACTGAGTTTCCCTAAAACTCATTCCTCATCTTTTAGTCTTATAGGCATAGAAGTCTCACGTCAGTATTGGGAGCTGCAATCACGCTAGAGGAGATAGGATTTCCCTTGGCCTATGTGGAAAACTTGTACTATGATGTAAAAAGAAAAGAGGGCCCGTAGAGAAAGGGCTTGTAAAAGTACTATTATAATATAAATTAATGTGTTATGCTTGATGTAGGTCCTAGTCTTTTAGCTGTTGTTTGTCCGGGAAGTTAATTGTTCATGTTTCCGCATGTGCATGATAACAAGATAAAAAGAACCAAGATGGCAACGAAACTGGGACGTTGCGAAAATAACCCTTGTCGCTCATGACCCTTGAGATGAAATCGGGGTCGTGATAGCTATTCTCCGCCTTTCCTTTACAACAAAGCATACTTCTACTTGTAACATTTATTCACTCCGGCATTATTAAAAACCAATTGAGCCAAGCTCGTCTTTCCATTACCATGCATCCCAACTATGAAGACTATGGTCAGCGCACTATCGCCATTTTTGGCTTCATCGGTCAATAGTTCGAGTATTTCCACTTCTTCCTTCTCCCCACCAGAAAGCTGAGGCTCTAGCAGAGAAGTGCTAGGGAGCCTTTTGTTGGTGTAGTTGGATCTATCCATAGCATTCTCTCTCAAGCTTAAAGGAGCCATCCTAGTGACAATCGCTTCTGACCGACCCTTGATCCCTTGTACCTTGGTGTCGAACACGAGCGAGTGTGATCGACTTAAGAAAAAGAACTTCCTTGTGTTGGATTCTGCCTCTGATTTGGCCTAAGCAGGTTCCATCTCGAACTCATCGAGCAAGTCTGACATGTCATTGGCCAAACCCCTAAAGTTGTTTAGCCACAGCTTCACCTGACAATTACCGCTTAGTTGCTTTTCCTCTCCATCATCTAGCATTACTTTGATTGTGACCAACATCCCCTTCCACTCATCAAGGAGGGTGGTGATTCCTTCTCGATGCACATAATTCAATGCCAAAGAACTAAACCTATCAAAAAGGACCTACAAGAAGGAACCAAAAACAACATCTCTAATGGCCATATTTGAATCAGTCACTGTAAAGAATAACAAATGTTATGATGAAGCAAAGCGATAATGAGTTAATGGAGAGAGAAAACTATGAAGTTTGGAAAGCTCAAGACTCTTACCTATCAAAGGGAAAAAGTACCAAAAAATGCTTAAACCTATTGCATTTGTATGAAATCAGTCCTAAATATTTTCACATCGGTATCGGTTTAGTTCATCTAGTCAATTTTGGAAGTATTGACGTGGACACCGGCCATTCGACCAACGTTGGCGTAACAATTTTTTTATTTTTTTTTTCAAATTTTTTAAATAATTTTTTTCTTTTTCTTTTTCCTTTTTCTTTTCTTTTTGCTCTTCTTCCTCCTTGGATCCCCACAGTGGCCGACGAGGCTCTAGTAATGCCAGAGCAAGGTTGGCCTCGCCTGTGGCCCTAGGCAAGGACCACGACCCTCACTAGTTGCTGGCATAGGCTTCGTGGCTCTCGCCCAATGGTCAACAAGCCTTGTCGGAGCCTCATTGGCCACTGCAAGGATCCAAGGAGGAAGGAGAGGGAAAAAGAAGGAAAAGGAAAAGGAACAAATTAATAAAAATTTTGAAAAAAATAAAAAATTATTAAAAAATTACCACGTGAGCGTTGGTCGGATGGTCAACGTTAATATCAACGTCGACTGGCCAAAATTGGCTGCATGGAAAAAATTGATACCAATATGAAAATGTTTAGGATTGAATTGGTCCAATTGAAATGTTTAGGATTGAATTGGTACCAATACAATAGGTTTATGATTTTTTTTGCATTTTCCCCTTATCAAAGAGATCAAACAAAAACTAAGACTTTCAAGGATGTAAGAGGTTAGACAAATGAAAAGAAAATACTTTTTTATCCACAAGTGCTTGTTTTGTACTATCTAGAGAATATCCCAGTGACTTTGATGGTTTTCCACGGCCAAAATTTGAAGGAATTTTGTGTAATCTTCTCCTTTTTTAATGATTTTTTCCAGCTAACGCTCACAAATAAAATTCGGATTTAGGTGTTTGGGGACATCAGTTTTAGAATTTCTAATTGGCGGAATCTATGTGCCTTTCGGTAGGCAGGCTCTACAGTAATACATGTCTTTTCAGAGAAGTTGCAGTTTCCTTTCTGAAATTTATGGGCGATTATGATTTCTACCTTACCTATTATAATATTTGCTAGGAAAAATTAGTATTCATTTCTTATTGCAAATTCATAATTAAGATTCACGGTTCACATTCAGATTTACAAAAGTTATGCTTTTCACAACTGGATTTGCACAGTGATTGCAAATGTCCAATAAAAAAAGAAAAAGAAATCGCTCTCCTAAACATTGGCACCAATAAGTCTCGTAAATTAATGGATTCCTTTTAGCCAAATGAGCTACTTACTCACCCCGACTCTGTGCATATTTCTCTCCACACCTGCTTTATTTCTTTAATACATTGATGTCATCACGTTTTCCCCGTAAATTTCCAGGTAGGCACAATCAAAATGATAAAACGTAGAACTATAATCAGCCTAAGGGAAAGGCAAGAATTTAGTTTCCGCGGATCCAAATGCAGTTTTTGAAAATCTTGACGTAAATTGTAATTATGCCATACTAAGAAATGCGAATTGAAGCTTTTCTATTTCCTTTTGGCACTGGAAAATAAGGGTGCATTTAGTAATATTTCTATTCTCATGAACAATTTCTTTTCAGAAATAATTCTTTTTTATTTCTATTCTCTAGAATAAATTCTGAATAAAACTATGCATTTAGTAACTATATAATATTTATATTCTAGGAATAGAAAAAGAACAAGAATGTGTTTGGTACGACCCATAAATTTGTTTGTAATGTAGAATTTCTTTGAAATTTTTAGTAACTTTTTTGAGATTTTTCTTTCTTTTTTTTCTTTTTGTCTCTCTTCTTCTTCCTCCTATAGCTGGTTGTCTAGCAACAACGAGCAGCATGCGACGAGCTTCGGTGGTAGTGGCAATGGTGGGCGACAAGTCTCCACTGACCAATTAGAAGAGAACTGTTGACACCTAAATATTGGTGATCCGATTATTTATTTATTGAATAGAAAATTAATGGTTAATTTTATTAATTGCATAGCATATAGATTTATGTTGCATTTATTTTTGTTTTTTGCATTTTTTGCATTTTATTGGAACGGTGGCGGATGAGTTCAAATTAGATGGATCAGGCCTATGAAACGAGGAAAAAAAAAGGGAGAGAGAAGAGCACCGTGCTTCTTCTCCAAGCTGCCAACTGTTGCTGTCCACCGCACCACCGCCATGCTAGCCCCCCAACGTCAGTAGCAGAGCTGTCACCCGCCACCGCATCGACCCGCGAAGCGCTCGCCGTCTGCCTCACCGCGACCCAGCCGTGCCTGCCGTCTACCTCGCTCCGCTGGACGCCTTGCCGCGCTGCAGGACCCACGCGCGACAACCATTGCTCCTCATTGTTCGATGAGCCCGCGCCGGTCTGGGATCTAGTGCCCAACCCTAGCTTGCGGTCTCCGATCTGCTGCGATGGAGTCCCGAGTTCTTTGCCTGAACCGCAACCAGTTGCGACGAAGCCCCGAGTCCACCGTTTGATCGAGCCGCTGCAGAGCCCGACGCCCTCCTTTGTCCTTGTAGTTAGATCCGACCACCAGCAACCCGCGAGTCCCCAGTCGGTCACCGTCGCGCGCTGCCCTTCCCTGACGCCTTAGATCCCGAGCGCCGCTTGTCGCCCAGCATCTGGACTCAAGCGAAATTGCTGTCCGACCTGATGCCACTGTCCACGAAGCCATCGCCGGTTCACCCCGCGCGTGCGCCCCCACCGCCGATTCACCTCCTCACTGCTCGCCCGCCGGCGGTTCACCCTTGCCGGAGTTCCCCTTGCCAGACCGATTGACCCGCTCCCCTTGGAGACCCACACCCACTATCGTGCCTGGAAAAGAAGAAAAATCAGAAAAACAAAAACAAAAAGAAAAGAGGAAAATGGAATTAGGTAGATTTTCTTTATTATTATTTATTCAGTTATTTTTTTTATTTTCCTTTATATCTTGTTTTTTTAGTGAATTTGTTCATTTAAGTATGTGATTGATATTCTAACATGAAAGTGCCCCTCAAATTAGGGGTTGTCAGTCCGATTTTCGCGCCTGAAATCCAACTCACAATCCCTTGCAAAAATCGACAATCCGATCTCATGCCCGAGATTCGATTCGCGATTTAATTTTAAAATTGGACAACCCGATCTCATGCGCGAGATATGGTTCGCCAATTTTCGGATATCAATTTTATCTTGTTTGATTTGATGCCGTGGTGTTTGAGTCGGTTTTATTTTCGTAAGAGGAAAAAATTCAAAAGAAGTTTGAATTAGGATTGGGTTTGTTTTTTAATTATCTTGCATGTTTAGAATAGGGATTTTATTTTGAACCATGAAAAAGAAAAAGAAAAATGCATTCATTTAGGGTGTTAGTTTTTTTATTTATTATTATTCTACTATTATTTGAATCGCATGTTTAATTTTAATTTCGAATTAGAATTAGGGCATTCTTTGCAGGTCATTGCATATTAGATAAAATTGCATGTTTAATTTTAGGTCTAGATAGATCTTTAGATGAATTGCATGATAGGTTTTTTTTTAAAAGTGCATGTTTAGAAAGCATTTAGAATAGATAGTATTTCACTTTAGTTTGATTTTCATTTTTAGTGATTTTAATTACGAATTTTCATTAAATAAAATCATGAAAAGCACGTCATATAGAATTAGGCCCATTAGTGATTGTTGCTAGGATCATTTAATTAGAAATTGTTTGTCATTAGAATTAGGTCATTTTTGTTAATTTAGATTGCATATTCATTAAGAAATCATTAGTTTTTTACTCATTCATATAGTTTAGGACATTTTGCCATGCCATATTATTTCATTTTATGTTAGAAGCATAGCATTGCATATGGACTATATTCTCATTAAAAAGTGAAAATAAAAAAAATTGAATGATGGCGTGTTAATTAGAAACGATATTTAGGATTGCTGATGTGAATTCTAATCTAACAACGCAGATGTTTTTGTTGCTTTGAGGTGAGTTTTGCAATTTAGTTATTGCTTTACTTGGGTGTTAAATTGGTGGTTTGTGCACCCGTATGATCACCTCACTTGTTAGGGAAGTGAATTAAAATTAATTCAAGCCGCTTGCCAAACATTTTTCAAAAACAAAAGAGAAAGGTACCGAAAGGCCGTTAAAGAAATCTAACGTAATCAAGTCCCTGAACTCACAAATTTCTAGTTCGTAGGAGTAAAATAATCCTCCCATTATTTTACTTAGGTGTCTAATCGACATACCGCAAATTGATTAGTGGCGACTCCCTTTTGCATGCTAGATATTTGAATTTAAGTCGCGAGTTGGTATAGGCTTGGGAGAGTCCGAGCTAAGTCTAGGCTTAGCAATCCATTAGCCTAATTTTAGGTGGTGCACTTGAAAAATTGGTCGCGACAGCTTGGCGACTCCACTGGGAATTTGAGTTGAAACTCTTAGTGGTCTTAGGCCAATTTTCTTTTTTTGAAAAATGTTTTTGTTTGGCAGCGAGGATTCCAGGTACATCCCTAACATTTAAGGTGTTAAATGTTTTTGCAGATTGGGAGGTATAAGGGGAAATGCTTGCTAACCTTTGTTTTGTAGGGAGGTGTAGGAATGAATGGTTTACTTGCACATATGAAGTGTTCCTTGCTATAAATTGTTGTGCATGCTTTGCATTTATACTACACTTTTGTACACACAACCTATCGCCGGACTTGGGCCACATAGGATCATTTAGGATGGTGTTGAGATGGATACCACTATGACCGCATGCTCGCGGTACGAGTCGCCCATCTCAATCCCGAAGTTTCTTTCATGGTGTCAAGAGTACCCACCTCGGTCCGCATGCCCGCGACCTGGGTTGGCTCTTTGACCAAGCCGGAGTTATGAGGACCCGACATAGTCCACAAGCCCGTGGCTAGTCTGATAATCCTTGTGGCTCCACCTTGCTAAGCCTTAGAGATTAGAAATCAAGCCACTTACCATGCGCATGTCTATGTGATTGCCTACCATTGGTAAATTAAGTTCTCTAAATTTTTGCTTTTGCAATTTACTTACTTTATCGCATTATTTTATCGGTCCATGACATTAGGGTTGTCACGAGTCTTGATCAATATACAATGGGGATGTCGAACATTCGAATTATTCTCCCTCCAAAGGAAGAGCTTAGCAGTTGGTGGGACAAGATAGACCAAGTTGGCCGCCAATTTGTAGAGTCGCATATAGCTCGACTACTTCCACTACTGCGTATTAACATCCATGGCGGTATCATCAAAGCACTTGCCCATTGTTGGTGCCCCGAGACTTCAACTTTCATCTTTGGCAGTAAGCATGAGCTCACTCCTACCTTGGAAGAATATAACATTGCCCTGGGAAAATCTTTGAAAGTTGAATTGATTAGTCCACCTATTGGAATTGATCCCATTGTGGCCTTATCTGATTTTTTAAGAATCAAAGAGGACAACATAAGAAAAGTTTTGAAAGCTCACTGCCATACTTGCCCATTATCTTTTCCAAAAGAATGTTTCGAAAATGGCACTTCATTTCAAATGTGTAGGGTTTTCCTTTTAGATTTCTTTGGGTTCATAGTCTTTCCTTACTGCAAGAATGCTATTAACCCTTTGATGGCTCATTTACTTAAGCAAGTGTTGGAAGGGAAAAATTTTGTAAACACTATTCTAGCCGAAACCTTTCTTTCCCTCACTCGATTTAAAGAAGGTGGTGATAAGACCTTCCGTTCCTCTCCCG
Source organism: Eucalyptus cloeziana (assembly GCA_014182715.1). Classification (NCBI taxonomy): domain Eukaryota; kingdom Viridiplantae; phylum Streptophyta; class Magnoliopsida; order Myrtales; family Myrtaceae; genus Eucalyptus; species Eucalyptus cloeziana. The sequence continues at coordinate 35,881,808 of CM024636.1, read as the reverse complement.
AGCTTTTGCAAATTTGGCTTGTGACATCCCAAATTTTCGACCCGTCCCGAATATATGAAATGGGCAACTCGTTGACGTGCCGATGGTCCTTTTTCTCTGAGCTGATCACTCATGAGTTAACCGATCTGTTGGGTGAAGCCATTAAGGGATATAACCGCGGTAAAATCCCTAAAAGCTACTCAATAGGTCGGATCGGACTAAAATTGTGTTCGGTCGATTTTAACCATGAAATTGAACTCGATTTCGGGAATCGAATTTTAAGCGTGTCATAATTCTTATTTTTAGGACTTCGTCTCATCGTCCGTCAATTTATTGACGAGTCCGAAATTTCAAGAAAGAAATTATCGGAAGGAAAATCGGAGACCAAAAGAAAATGGAAAGGGAAAAAGAAAGAATGGATTGTTTAAAATCATTTTTCTCTCTCTCCCTTTTCTCTTTTCTTTCTTTTCTCTCTCTCTCTCTCTCTCTCTCTCTCTCTCTCTCTCTCCTTTCCCCTCCCCAATCCGTGCGACACCCCCACCTTGCCAAATTCAATTTGCTCTCTCTCTCTCTCTTTCACTTTTTCTTTTGACCAGTCAATGTCCTTATCTTCTTTTCCTTTCTTTTCTTTTCTTTCTTTTTCCCTCTTCTCTCTCTTCCTTTCCCCCACCCCCACGTGAACGAAGCCTCCCCTTTTCTTCTTCTTCTTCTTCTTCTTCTTCTTCTTCTTCTTCTTCTTCTTCTTCTCCATGAAGAAAAACCAGCAAAACCAGAAAATTGAAGAAGACGAGAGCCGAAGCTCACCGGAGATCGAAGCCCGCGCCGCCACCCACGCACCGCGCGCCGCCCGAGCCCACGCCGCCCGCGCGTCCACCCGCGCGGCTCGCCCGTCCCGCTGTCCATCCCCGTGCGCGAACAGCTCGGCCGCCGCCTCTAGCCGCCGCCGCACGCCGCCCAACCGCCGCCCAACCTCCCCCGACACCCCCTCACCTCTACCGACCCTCCCCTCGCCCCCTTGGCCGCCGGAACTCCTCCGGCCAGCCACCACAGCGAACCCACGAGTGGGTTTCCAGCCGCCTCCGAGGACGATTTGGGCCGTTTCCGGGCCTCAAACCCGAGACCCGCTTTGGGGTTTGTTGTCCCTCGCACCGAGCCCGTCGTTTTGGTACCAATTGCGCGCGATTCCGGTGGGTAACCACACTAACGCTTGCTTAGTGAGTTAATTATGCTTAATTGGTTGATTAGTGTGTTTAATTAAGCTTGAGTGTTTTGATTAGGGTTTATTAGTTAATTTTGATGCAAATTAGTTAAATTGAATGCATATTTAGCAAGTAGACATGGTCTACTATTTATTGAGGGTAGCCCGGAATTTTCCGACCCTAAATCGGGCTTCAATTTGATATTTCGGGCCTAAGTGGAATTTTTGGTATTTAAATATTATTTTTCGAAATTAAATTAAATAATTATTTATTTTCCGAAAATTCAACTTGGATGGCCAGCGACCGGAATATTATGCTGATGATCGTGGTGCAGCCCGTTTATTTAATTGAGCTTTATATTGTGCTGAATTGAATTTATTATTTATTTCCGAAAATTCAAGTGTGATGGCCGGCGACCAGAATATTACGCGAGGACAGTGGTGAAGTCCGTTTATTTAATCGGACTGTATTTTGAGCTAAATTGAATTTCTAATATTTATTATTTAATTTTCGAAATTAATTATTTTTCAGAAATTAAGGCTGAGATGGCCGACGACCGAAATCTCGTGCTAATTATCGTGGCGCAGTCCGTTTATTTATTTGAGCTCTACGTTGTTTAGAATTAATTAAATTGTGATATTTTAGGGGTTTGCCCTAAATTGATTGGAATTGATTGAGATTGAATTGTTGTTTGGATATTGGCCAAGTTTGTTTATTTAGCATTCTTATGTGTTATTAAGTCGTAAAGTATGTGGAATGGTGAGAATGAATCAGAAGTACCTTGGGGTTGGACTGATCAGGAACAGTGTATGGACCTACGTGGTTCGGTGACTAAAGATGTCATTGGCGAAAACGGCGCCTTAAAGAACGCACGTATCGGTCTAGTACTCACATTGTTATAGACATGCATGGTTCGGTGATGGGGAAGATCACTGGCGAAAACGGCGCCTTAAAGAACGCATGCACTTGTCTATTAAACATATCGTTATAGGCATGTGTGGTTCGGTGATGGAGAAGATCACTGGCGAAAACGGCGCCTTAAAGAACGCACACAGTTGTCTGGTGAGTACTTCGTTATAGGCATGTATGGTTCGGTGATTAAGGGTATCACTGGCGAAAACGGCGCCTTAAAGAACGCATACACTTGTCTATTAAACACTTTATTATAGGCATGTGTGGTTCGGTGATGGAGAAGATCACTGGCGAAAACGGCGCCTTAAAGAACGCACACAGTTGTCTGGTGAGTACTTGGTTGTAGGCATGCGTGGTTCGGTGATGGGGAAGATCACTGGCGAAAACGGCGTCTTAAAGAACGCACGCAGTTGTCTAGCGGATTGATCACCTTGGCGAACTTGACGCCCGAGAACACTGATATGACTCTGTGACTGAGTGCACTATGGGAGATTTTGGTGGTGTGGAGTCAATGACCTAGAATGGTCCGTTTGACATGTAATCGACTAGTTCGATTGACAGTGATTTGATTGATTGCTCGCTGTGAATTATGAAATGTTGTATATAACCTTAAATTGCAGGTTGAGAGGCGAGGCCGAGGTAAGTCCTCTAACTCGTGCTGTGCTTAGGCAATCGAGTAGTGTATTGGCTCCCTAATTGAGTCTTAGTGGGGTAGAACTCGGCCGAGACGTAGTCTCATCCCGGTTGTGGGATAACATTTCGGGACCCCGATGAGGAGCCGAGGAGGAGAAATATGAGAATGAAAAGGATTTTTGGAAGAAGAAGATAGCATCGAGAGGGATCTTGAGTACGATCCGAGATAGCGAGATCCCATATTCTTTTGTGAACTCTTTTGATGTGAATAGAGCTAGAGTAAAGAGTTGTGAATAATGGTGAAGTACTATGGTTTGTATTTTGCATAAAAGTTTGGTTATGAGTTTCAATATGAAAGTATGGCCCTACTTTTCTATCCCATTGTTTTATTGTCTGGGGATTTTCTTTATACTTCCGCTTGCGCATATTAAATGAACAGGGTCGGCGATGCGTCCTGGGACGTCGCTATTAATCGACTAGGTGAGGGATGGGCACGCGTTCGAGGATCGGGGCGTGACATCCCATTTAAGTGGTATCAGAGCGAAGTTCAAGATTGGAGTGATAAGGAGCGATGGTTCATGGGATAGTAGTAGGATGGCCTTTAAATTCATGCTGGTGCATGTCTGTGTTAGCTGAGTGTTAAAATTGTTTGTTGTGTGGATCGCTCATCTTCTAATCCAGTGTGGATTCGGAAGCAGGTGTCAGTATAAGACTGAACCATGAGCGAGTGGGAGTTGAGAACTTCTAGTAAGAGGACAATGTCCTCTGTGACTCGGGGTAAAGCATCGACAAAGGTCGATACCCGAGGTGGTTGTGGCAAAGTGTTGACTTTGGCCAGCTTGAGTGTAAGAGTTCCAGCGCAGGTTGGTACTAGTGTAGCAGCGTCGAATGATCCTAAGTCCGATAGGATCGTTCTGATGCAAGTGTTCCTTGGGGTCTGGATGAGCTAGTAAGATCAGGATCACGTTGTTGTTGTTGCTACCTTTGCCGAGGTCCAACCTGGAAGGATGAACAAGGAATATATTTCGATATCTGAGTCAAGATTCAGCACAGGCAGATTTGGAATTCGGTCAGGGTAAAGATTGATATGGAGAGAAGAGTATTCTGTTCCACTTAATAGGCTAAGTGGAACAGTCAGGTCAGCAGTGAGACAAATGACACATGTTGTTCCATGGAAGATGGTACAGATCAGTCTCGTGTATTCTGAGGACAAGAATTAGTGGTAAGTGTCGCCAACACGGACGGTAATTTATGGGTTGTCCACATAAGCAGATGGAATCTCGACAATGGTTATTGCTGTCACCATCAATGAGATAGATCATGAGAAGTGCGCCATGGGATACACTATAGATTTTGGTATAGGTGTTTGTTATGAGAAGAGTGTATGTTGGCACCTGACAAGAAATAAAAGACTCACCAGGTAGGTGTCGAAATTGTGGAAGGAAACATGGATGAATCCTGTGTCCAAGTATGGTTAGAACGTGCTGTAATTGTGATCAGTACGGTCGTCGGGTGAAGGACTGTCAGTGAAAGTCCAATGGAACATTGACATCGCTACCTCAGTTAGGATGCCACTAGAATGGCAAGAAGAACAGGAATGGAACCGACCCGGCACTAATCAGAGGAAGAATGTTTTGGGGAAAATTCTATCAGAGTATCGCAACAGAGTTTTGATGAAGTTTGGGAGACTTCAGTTTATTGGAATAAATGAAAGAAAAGAGGAATCACTAGTAATAGTCATGCTTGACTAGTTGCTGAGATGTAACTTTGATGCTACATGAGTAGAAGGGGCTCATGGAGCATCTTGTAATAAGGAATCATGGTCATGGAGCTATTCAATTTAGCCTAGTAGTTCATGAAAGTGTCGAGTTTATTGGGAGTCGAAATGAATCTTGATATCTTTGATCTTGTCGGTTGAAGGTAACCCACTTGTTAGGCAGAGATTGCCAAGATAACTTTATGATGGTCATAGATCAGACAGATGGGAGAATTGGAGGTGGAAGACATCTCAGTGGTGTAAGAATTTCTAAGATGTGTTGTCATAAGAACTGTCAGACAGATGTCAGAAAAAGAGATAGAAAGTGCGATCGAGCTAGTACCGAAATTAGAGCCACTCTTGAAGGCTTCTTGTCGATTATTGTGGTCTGAACTAATAGAACCAACGATGCGCATGTGAAGATTGAGGAATGAGGAATTCATGCATATCAGTGCATCACTTTAGGAAACATCAGTTTTGTGGAGAGAGAAAATGAAGATGGTTCATGGCAATCATGCATCAACCATGGTCAACTCAATTAGGTGACAATCAAAGACAAGAGTTTAATACTGAAGACCAAGGAATGGTGTGACTAATTATAAAGAGTGTTGATGTTTTAAAGGTCAACTTGAGGACAGGTTATCATCAGTTAAGAACTAGAAATGAGGTTATATTGAAGACAGTTGTTCGTATTTAATATGACCTTAATGAGTATTGCAAGATCGTTTGGCCTGGTAAATGCTCCAGTTGTTGTAATGGATTTGACAACCTGAGTGTTCGAAGAATACCTAGATCAATTGTGATCGTGTCTTTCCATGATATTCTATGTAATAGAAAAATGCTAAGGAGCTCAAGAGATACCTGAGAATGGTGAAAGAATTTCCATGGACCCAATCAAGACCGAGTCAATTATCAGTGGACCAAGATCGACAATAGTATCGGAGATCAGAAGTCGTATGGGTTGTACAAGTCACTTCAGAAAGTTCGTGGAGAGAGCCGTAACATCAGTGTTAACATTGACTTGACTTTTGAAGAAAGAGAGAAATTCGTATGGACAGGTAAGAGTAAGGACAATTCCAAGAACTGATGCAAGAACTAGCTACTATGATTGTGCTGATCTCTCCATATGGTTGTGGAGGAGATGAGATCTATAATTATGCATTATTTTAAAGGATTGGGTTGCATATTGATGCAACATAGTAGGATTGTTGCACTTACGTTCCGTCAACTGTGATCTTACGAGTTAACATGAGACGATGTCGTGAATCAGAATCTTGGCAGGACTAGAATGGTGCTATCTGGTATCACCCCGGAGGAAAGAAAGAAGTCACTAATGCGTTAAGTCGAGAGTCTTCAATTGTGCAGTGACTGGCTAAAGTATAGACTTTACTTGAAAATGTTTGAAATTCGGTTTTCAAATTTGAGGTAGGCTACCTTTTGAATTTTTACAGCCACCCTCAAAATTGAACCAAATATACGAGCAAGAATCAAGCGCTTTAGTTGAGAGATTGGAATGATAAGAAGATCCTGCAAGAGAATACTGATAAAGAAGAGATTAACTTTCATATTTCGAAAGATGGAATACCGAAGTATTGTGAGTATGGATTGGTGTCAGACAGTATGGAACCTAAGGAGGAGGCCTTGTGAGGAAATTCACTGTAGCAGTTGCAATATTCGACCAAACAGTACAAGTAGGTCAGAGATGACATCAGTTCGATTGGTAAATTGACATAAGGATTGATATCACCAGACAGGTTGCAAGTATTAGATGTGCCAATAGGGGAAATTCAGTAATGCAAGCCGAGAGAACTTTTATAATAACTCAAGAGTCTCAAGTGAGAATAGAAGTACATCATGATGGAACGTTGTGATGGGATTACCCAAGAGTTAAGAGAGTAATGATTCCATTTGGGATAATGGTCAATAGATGGATGAAACTGACTCATTTCATTGATGTATGAAGGAATCTTGATTTGATCAGACACAAAGAAGTGTACATGAGATAAATAGTTCGTTTTTGTGGAGTACCGGCGGCAGATCTATATCGAATCTAGAATCGAGGTTCCTAGTTTCAACAGAACAGTCAGATAGTTCTTTTGAGGCAGAACAGAGCAGAGTGTACAGAATTCCAGTTTGTTGAGATGAGATCAGAGAAAGAAAGATTACAGGCTCAGAGTCAGTTCAGCAGTCAGTTGTCGTGAGCAGAATCAAATTATAAACCGCTTAGAGCCATCAGAAAGATGAGATATTGTGAACCAAGAAAGTCCACTTGGTTAAAGTGGTTGGACAACGCCACGAGACTAAAGACGAAACCAGGGAAAGCAAGACTTGATGAGACGACAATACCCCACCTTTTGTCAGGATTGGATGAAGGTTTAAATTTCGAGGACGAAATTTTTATAAGAGGGGAAGAGTTGTGACATCCCAAATTTTCGACCCGTCCCGAATATATGAAATGGGCAACTCGTCGACGCGCCGATGGTCCTTTTTCTCGAGCTGATCACTCATGAGTTAACCGTCTGTTGGGTGAAGCCATTAAGGGATATAACCGTGGTAAAATCCCTAAAAGCTACTCAATAGGTCGGATCGGACTAAAATCGTGTTCGGTCGATTTTAACCATGAAATTGAACTCGATTTCGGGAATCGAATTTTAAGCGTGTCATAATTCTTATTTTTAGGACTTCGTCTCATCGTCCGTCAATTTATTGACGAGTCCGAAATTTCAAGAAAGAAATTATCGGAAGGAAAATCGGAGACCAAAGAAAATGGAAAGGGAAAAGAAAGAATGGATTGTTTAAAATCCTTTTTCTCTCTCTCCCTTTTCTCTTTTTTTTTTTTTCTCTCTCTCTCTCTCTCTCTCTCTCCTTTCCCCTCCCCAATCCGTGCGACACCCCCACCTTGCCAAATTCAATTTGCTCTCTCTCTCTCTCTTTCACTTTTTCTTTTGACCAGTCAATGTCCTTATCTTCTTTTCCTTTCTTTTCTTTTCTTTCTTTTTCCCTCTTCTCTCTCTTCCTTTCCCCCACCCCCACGTGAACGAAGCCTCCCCTTTTCTTCTTCTTCTTCTTCTTCTTCTTCTTCTTCTCCTCCATGAAGAAAAACCAGCAAAACCAAAAAATTGAAGAAGACGAGAGCCGAAGCTCGCCGGAGATCGAAGCCCGCGCCGCCACCCACGCACCGCCGCCGCCCGAGCCCCGCCGCCCGCGCGTCCACCCGCGCGGCTCGCCCGTCCCGCTGTCCATCCCCGTGCGCGAACAGCTCGGCCGCCGCCTCCCAGCCGCCGCCGCACGCCGCCCAACCGCCGCCCAACCTCCCCCGACACCCCCTCACCTCTACCGACCCTCCCCTCGCCCCCTTGGCCGCCGGAACTCCTCCGGCCAGCCACCACAGCGAACCCACGAGTGGGTTTCCAGCCGTCTCCGAGGACGATTTGGGCCGTTTCCGGGCCTCAAACCCGAGACCCGCTTTGGGGTTTGTTGTCCCTCGCGCCGAGCCCGTCGTTTTGGTACCAATTGCGCGCGATTCCGGTGGGTAACCACACTAACGCTTGCTTAGTGAGTTAATTATGCTTAATTGGTTGATTAGTGTGTTTAATTAAGCTTGAGTGTTTTGATTAGGGTTTATTAGTTAATTTTGATGCAAATTAGTTAAATTGAATGCATATTTAGCAAGTAGACATGGTCTACTATTTATTGAGGGTAGCCGGGAATTTTCCGACCCTAAATCGGGCTTCAATTTGATATTTTGGGCCTAAGTGGAATTTTTGGTATTTAAATATTATTTTTCGAAATTAAATTAAATAATTATTTATTTTCCGAAAATTCAACTTGGATGGCCAGCGACCGGAATATTATGCTGATGATCGTGGTGCAGCCCGTTTATTTAATTGAGCTTTATATTGTGCTGAATTGAATTTATTGTATTTATATATTTAATTCTCGAAATTAATTATTTAATTATTTATTTCCCGAAAATTCAAGTGTGATGGCCAGCGACCAGAATATTACGCTGAGGACAGTGGTGAAGTCCGTTTATTTAATCGGACTGTATTTTGAGCTAAATTGAATTTCTAATATTTATTATTTAATTTTCGAAATTAATTATTTTTCGGAAATTAAGGCTGAGATGGCCGACGACCGAAATCTCGTGCTGATTATCATGGCGCAGTTCGTTTATTTATTTGAGCTCTACGTTGTTTAGAATTAATTAAATTGTGATATTTTAGGGGTTTGCCCTAAATTGATTGGAATTGATTGAGATTGAATTGTTGTTTGGATATTGGCCAAGTTTGTTTATTTAGCATTCTTATGTGTTATTAAGTCGTAAAGTATGTGGAATGGTGAGAATGAATCAGAAGTACCTTGGGGTTGGACTGATCAGGAACAGTGTATGGACCTACGTGGTTCGGTGACTAAGGATGTCACTGGCGAAAACGGCGCCTTAAAGAACGCACGTATCGGTCTAGTACTCACATTGTTATAGACATGCATGGTTCGGTGATGGGGAAGATCACTGGCGAAAACGGCGCCTTAAAGAACGCATGCACTTGTCTATTAAACATATCGTTATAGGCATGTGTGGTTCGGTGATGGAGAAGATCACTGGCGAAAACGGCGCCTTAAAGAACGCACACAGTTGTCTGGTGAGTACTTCGTTATAGGCATGTATGGTTCGGTGATTAAGGGTATCACCTTTGGCGAAAACGGCGCCTTAAAGAACGCATACACTTGTCTATTAAACACTTTATTATAGGCATGTGTGGTTCGGTGATGGAGAAGATCACTGGCGAAAACGGCGCCTCAAAGAACGCACACGGTTATGCGGTGAGTACTTGGTTGTAGGCATGCGTGGTTCGGTGATGGGGAAGATCACTGGCGAAAACGGCGTCTTAAAGAACGCACGCAGTTGTCTAGTGGATTGATCACCTTGGCGAACTTGACGCCCGAGAACACTGATATGACTCTCGTGCGAGTGCACTATGGGAGATTTTGGTGGTGTGGAGTCAATGACCTAGAATGGTCCGTTTGACATGTAATCGACTAGTTCGATTGACAGTGATTTGATTGATTGCTCGCTGTGAATTATGAAATGTTGTATATAACCTTAAATTGCAGGTTGAGACTGAGGCCGAGGTAAGTCCTCTAACTCGTGCTGTGCTTAGGCAATCGAGTAGTGTATTGGCTCCCTAATTGAGTCTTAGTGGGGTAGAACTCGCTGAGACGTAGTCTCATCCCGGTTGTGGGATAACATTTCAGGACCCCGATGAGGAGCTGAGGAGGAGAAATATGAGAATGAAAAGGATTTTTGGAAGAAGAAGATAGCATCGAGAGGGATCTTGAGTACGATCCGATAGATGGGCGAGATCCCATATTCTTTTGTGAACTCTTTTGATGTGAATAGAGCTAGAGTAAAGAGTTGTGAATAATGGTGAAGTACTATGGTTTGTATTTTGCATAAAAGTTTGGTTATGAGTTTCAATATGAAAGTATGGCCCTACTTTTCTATCCCATTGTTTTATTGTCTGGGGATTTTCTTTATACTTCCGCTTGCGCATTTTAAATGAACAGGGTCGGCGATGCGTCCTGGGACGTCGCTATTAATCGACCAGGTGAGGGATGGGCACGCGTTCGAGGATCGGGGCGTGACATGGCTTCTTTCTCATATAAAGGGATTTTGTGGTTTAATGACTATACATGATATTAGTGATTCTAATCACCCTATTATAAAATTTGAGAACAACCAAAAACATGCACCGGATTACCGTTATTCTAGGTGGCTAGCTTTCATGAGAAAACCAACTTCCAAGGGTTTCCTATGGCATGCTAAATGGTTCCAAGTTCATGTGGTGAAACTCACGTGTGGAGGTGTTGGCCCAATCCCTCTACTGGGATTCACTGGAGCATTGGAGTACTATCCGACTAGAGTGACTCATCAGTATCAAGTCGTGCAAGAGCTTACTCCGGCATTACAAGTAAATCCACTCCAAGTCAGCTTCGTTGATGGAAACCGAGACCATGAAGACTCTATCCTCACTAACAAATCAATGTGGGACATGTGCCATCCATGAAAACTCAAATGGCCCGAGGAAGAGCTAAAGGGTAAAGAAAGGAAGTACTATGCCTCAACTAAGTACATTCAACAACATAAGATTCTAGAGGAGCTGCTTCCAAAGATACCAGAGGTGCCGCTGAAGATCACCAATCGTGTTGAGAATAAACGCCTCAAAAGAGTTGTTGAAAAAGCTCAAGAGGAGAACAAGCGATTGCGCCGAATGGTGTCCCGAGTGTATATTGATCAAGCTAGATGAAGTGCTTGAATCAATCTTGCTATTTTCATTTCTAGATTAATGTTTAGGAAGTTGAGTCATTTACTTTCCTAGTTCACTTGTTTAGGGCATTTTGAGTTTTCATTTTGTTAGGTTTGTCAAAAACTCCATTAATGAACAAAATTTCTAGAACATTGCCATGGATCGGCGTGTTTCATATGAGATACTTATTTTTGTTCATTTCTTACTTTAGGTGATAACAGATCCTCCACATTCACCCATCATTACACGATCGAGAGCAAAAATGGCCGACCAAAATGAAATGCGTGATCGTATGTTTGCTATGGAGACTCAACTCTAACAAGTGGTCGCCTCTATACAGCTTGTGACGGATCAACTCCAATTCCTCCAAGCAAATCCAACAACTGCACCTACTCTTTCTAAAATAGTTATCTTGAAGCAAACAAACAAGGTTCAAACGATTAACAACAGCATGCCTGGGCTGGAAGATGACTTAGTCCTTGTTGGAAAGACCAAGCCTGATAGTGTTCCTAAGACAAATCAAGATGAGTGCGTTGCAAAGCTAGAAGAGAAAGTGAGACAGCTGCAGGAGTCACAAAGCTCACTCCTGTTCGACTTGTCTGTGTATGAGAAGGTTAAGGTGCTGAAGAAGTTCAAAATGCCGGAGTTCGAGAAATACGATGGTACTTCTTGCCCAAAAGCTCATTTGCAGATGTATCACGTACGCATGACCCAATATGTCAAGAATGAGCCCCTCATGATTCAATCATTCCATGCAAGTTTGACTGGGCCTGCACTGAACTAGTACATAATGAAGAATGTAAACCTCCTTGACACCTAGAATGAAGTGACTGATGCATTCCTCAAGCAATATAAGTTCAACATGGACATTGCACCTTCCCGAGAGGATCTTGAGCGGATGGAGAAGAAGAAAAGTGAGTCATTCAAAAAGTATGCTATGAGGTTGCGAAATCTAGCCACTCAAGTCACTCCGGAGCCTGCTAATAAGGAGCTAATGAAGTTGTTCGTCAAGACTCTCCTGTTTGAGTTTCGCAACCGGATGGCTAGCACATATGTTGAGAACTTCAACCAACTTATCATGGTGGGTGAACAGATTGAAGTTGGGCTAAGAGATGGATGGTTCAATGAACCAACCCATCAAGGCAAAAGGTTCACCATGAAGAAAGACAAAAACCCTAGCATGGAAGTCAATGTTGCATATGTACAGTCTGACAAGCCTCCGATTGTTCATGTCCCTAAGAATCAACAAGGCGGAGGCCGACCAATCGCGCCTTGACAGTTTGTTAAGAGGCAATTCACTCCTCTTCCTAGCTCTCTGTCCCAAGTCTTACAGGTTCTTCAAAAGAAGGGATTGCTGTCTTACGAGCCAAAGTGACCCAATGCTGAAAAATTTTCTAACTACGACCCCTCCAAGAAATGCGAGTACCATATGGGGGAAGTAGGACATTCGACTGATGAATGCATGACTTTGAAGCATAAGGTCTAAAACTTATTGGACACTAGGACATTTGCCTTCAATACCACTCAACCGAATGTCAAGAAGAATCCTCTACCTGAGCATGAGGATATGGTGAATGTCATTGATGAAGGACCTCTGGAAGGGATCACAATTCTGTTCGACGACCTCGTCATAAGAGCCATTGGTGGAGGACCTCTGGAAGGAATGGGCCTTGGCCTGCATGAGTAACTTATTACTTTTGCACATTCCCCTACGCGGGAATTTTTATTGCTTTCTAGGAATTGTTTTCGATTGCTTCTTTTTCGCGTTCTTCTTAAGGCTTGAATCGCATTTTCCATTCAATAAATTGTAATTGATTGATGAATTTTAATAAAATTACAAGTTTTATTTTGAGGGCATGATGGGGTACACCAAACCAGCCCAATAATGATATCCAGCTGATAAACAAAAAGAAAAATCCAAGGAGAATTCTGAGGCCTGGGCTTCATCATGCTTTCTCATGTCAAAATGCTTAAAAAAAACTTTTCCAATTGTTTTTTTTAAATTCAAAAAAAAAATCTTTCAAAAAATGATTTACCCCGTTTGTCTTTTTGATCCATCTACATTCTGTTCTAGGGATGGTCTTATAGCATGCAAAGGTGTGAAAATGGTCCAATCCAATTCCAAATTCTGGGGGCAAGTTTGCTCCAAACTGCAGCGGCCCATATGTGGTGAAGAAGGTATTTCCTACAGGTGCCTTGATCTAGGCAGAAATGGATGGTCGTGATTTTTTCACTCATGTTAGTTCTAATGCTGTCAAGAAGAATTACCCATGATTGAATTTGTCATGTCATGTTTTGTTTTGAACTACAAGCATTTTTATGATGAATAAATTGTCTCAATGAGTTGCAAATTCAATTGTTCAAATTTGTTACAAATCTTGCATGTTTTCCTTGATGAATTATGAGATAAATTGGATGTGTCAAATGGGATACTTTGGAATGACGAAATGCGAGCCTTATTCCATACATTGTTTCATACACCAATCTCTAGTGAGTTGTGTGGAAAATTTCCATGTCCGCAAGGAAAATGGTGATCTTGCAAAGGGTATGTCAACCGAGATGACAAGAGGCAATTTCAACACTACAGGTATACCCATTGTTTAACCTTTTGAGCCCACACACATAAAGAGCTTTTTAAAATTATCCCTGTCAAGGATCATCCCACATTGGGTCAAATTTGAAATGAATGATAGAAATCTTCTTACTCACACTTGCATCAATCTTTGAGTATTGCTTTCCCAGTGTAACTTGTATGATAATTTGAAGTGCCTTAGGATGACGAAGAGCAGTTCTTTCTCTATCCTATATACTTTATCCATTGCATAGCCCATTTGAGCCTATGAATTCATTCCATATTAAGCCCAGTTGGTGATCATCCCCTACACTGGGGCAAGGCAAGAAAAACAAACCATTCGAGTAGCATGATTTACAATACTATTAAAAGATGAAGGCTGTGTGAATCCAAAGAAAGTGAAGAAATGGGGCATGAAAAAGTAGTGTGCCTGGTAAAAGCAAGGCCAATGCCTAGAAAAGAAAAGTCAAAAATTGATTGAAGTCGTATCCCCACAAGGTGGTACTAAAAACTCAAATGCTGAGATGTTGCAATCAATAGAGTTGTGATGTGAAAAAAATTCTCAATGGTGAAGAAGAAAATTGGAGATGTCAAGATGATCACCAACTTTGACCCCCTAAACACTTTTTGAGCTTAGTGATCCTTTCGCTTCTCAACCCATGAACCAAGCCTATGTTACGTCCCTTGCAAAGTCTCTTCAGATTAGGGCACTTGAATTAACGTAAAAGTTCATATGTTTGAAAGCATCGCTCGAGGAAGTGTGAATAAGACAATTTCTACCTCATTTCGTATGTTTCTTGACTTGTAAACCCCAAGATAATGGCGGAACATCACTCATTTTTTCAATAACCTCGACTCAAAGAGTCTCCTTTGCTAAGCCATTGACCAAGCCTATATTACGGTCCTTGTTAAAGACCTCTCAAATTGGTAAGGTCGTACCACTTGTGAGATGGCTCAGACCCTTGTTTGACATGATGATGGTGAGATAGAGTGACTGTCAAGATCCTGCATCAAAGGTCAGGATGAGATGGCCATTTTAATGAGGACAAGTGAAAAGTCCTTTCAAACTGAAAGATCTCTCACTTGACACATCCATGACACTTATGTGTTCAGATTGGAATATTCTTTTGAAGTCTTTCCCAATGGAAATTAGGTGATGCATGGAAGTCATCACACATGAACCTCTCTTGAATTAATGCATGTTTGTGATTACAAATGCATGTTGCCTCTCCTACGACCATGTTTTGCAGGAGACATATCCCTGAGGATCAGAGATGTTATCAAGTAAGTATATCTCTATCCATACATTGAATACTTGTCATTGCACAGGTATTCCCTTTTTGAATGCATTGACACTCGATTGAGTTGTCCCCAAAGATTTTTCTCCAGATTGCAATGCTGGGCGACCGAAAAATGATTTGAGTCCTAGCCAAGCAAAACCTCCGTTTAGGCTACCGTAGAGTGGTATGGGTCCTAAACAACATTTATTGCTTTAATAGGCGACTGTAGAATGGTACGGGTCCTAGAAAAGCAATCTCCCCATTCAGGCGACCGTAGAATAGTACGGGTCCTGGAAAATCATTTTTTTTTGTCAAGGCGACCATAGAATGGTACGGGTCCTAGATAACACTTATTTCCCCATCGAGGCGACCGTAGAATGATACGGGTCCTAGACGGCATTTATTTCCCTATTCAGGCGACCGTAGAATGGTACGAGTCCTGGAAGGCAAATCCTCGTTTAGGCGACCGTAGAATGATACGAGTCCTAGACACAACCAAACACTACTATACTGAGCGACCGTAGAATGGTTAGGGTCCTAGGAAAACAGTTCTTCGATCTTCCTCATTATACCTTAGTCTGGATCTAGGTATTTCGAGTTTAAAAATCTTGACAGGACCCAGATGTCTTGATTCTTTTTGTTGAATATTTCATTATGGATGTGAATGTTCTTTGATTCTCCTCGTCATATTGGATCTAAGTATTTCGAGTTCAAAAAATTTTGACATCTCTATCTAGACCCGAATGTCTTAATTATTTTCGTCTAAACATTTCACTTTGGATGTGAATGTTTTTTTAAATATTTCTCGTTATACCTTAGTCTGGATTTAGGTATTTCGAGCTTCAAATATCTTGACATCTTAGTCTGGACCCGGATGTCTTGATTCTTTTCGTTGAACATTTCACTTTGGATGTGAATGTTTTTCGAGCTTTCTCGTTATACTTTAGTCTAGATCTAGGTATTTCAAGCTTTTAAAAAATCTTATTGACATCTCAGTTTGGATCTGGATGTCTCAATTCTTTTCATTGAACATTTCACTTTGGATGTGAATGTTCTTCTCAATCTCAATGTTTCAATCTATTACCTGTTTACACTCTTCAAGAAGCCTGAGTGAGAGTTGGGTACTTGTGGAGTAAATAGGGATTTATCATGTACCTCAAGATGCTTTACCGCACTGACTGGTAAGTAACTACAGGTACGTTCTTTCCTTTCGCATCATGCATTTGCATTAGCATTTCCATGCATCATATTTTAAAATGGGATTCATTATCCCTAAAAAAATCAAAAGTAAAAAATCAAATCATTCATGTGCATGTGCATGGTCAAAATTTAGGTCTCAATTTATCTTTGAAGGCAACCTCTACAAGCTCACCTTCAAAGAGGGGCAGCTGTTGACACCTAAATTTTGGTGATCCGATTATTTATTGCATAGAAAATTAGGGGTTAATTTTATTAATTGCATAGCATATAGATTTGTGTTGCATTTGTTTTTGTTATTTGCATTATTTGCATTATATTGGACCGGTGGCGGATGAGTTCAAATTAGATGGATCAGGCCTATGAAATGAGCAAGTCGGCCCAAGCCCATATTTTTAATGATCGAAAATTATCTCGTGGGAAAATTAATTTTGAAATTTTGACCGGGATATGAATTTTTGTTTTGGATAGGGCAGATGGGTAAAAGAATATTGCGATTTGGCTTTGAAAGATTTGGATTTAGAGAAAAAATTCATCTTAATCTGGAATCCTTATCAATATGGGATGAATTTTGTGAAAAGATTTGCGAAGGTTGATTTGAGGAAAAATTTGAAAATCCAATTCCTCTCCCTATAAAAGGCCGTGCATGTGAGAGGTTTAGGGGGTTCTTTGGTTTTTTTTTAGGGTTTTGGAAATCAAAAGGGAAAAGGTGAAAAGAGAAACCACCAGGAGGGGATAGCAAAAGTGCAATAGGGGGAGACAAGAGAGGCGTGCGGCAGGTTGCAGAAGAAAAAAAAACAAAAACAAGGAAAAAAGAAAAGGGAGAGAGAAGAGCATTGTGCTTCTTCTCCAAGCTGCCAACTGTTGTTGTCCACCGCACCACCGCCATGCTAGCCCCCCAACGCCGGTAGCCGAGCTACCGCCTGCCACCGCACCGACCCGCGAAGTGCTCGTCGTCTGCCTCACCGCAACCTAGCCGTGCCTGTTGTCTGCCTCGCTCTGCTGGACGCCTTGCCGCACTGCAAGACCCACGCGCGACAACCACTGCTCCTCGCTGTTCGATGAGCCTGCGCCGATCCAGGATCTGGTGCCCAACCCTAGCTCGCGGTCTCTGCCTGAACCGTAACCAGCTGCGACGGAGCCCCAAGTCCACCGTATGATCGAGCCGCTGCAGCGCCCGACGCCCTCCTCCATCCTTGTAGCTAGATTCGGCCACCAGCAACCCACGAGTCCCCAGTCAGTCACCGTTGCGCGCTGCCCTTCCCCGACGCCTCAGATCCCGAGCGCCGCCTGTCGCCCAGCAGCTGGACTCAAGCGAAATTGCTATCCGACTTGATGCCCCTATCCGTGAAGCGACGGCCGGTTCACCCCCCACGCGCGCGCCCACCATTGATTCACCTCCTCACCGCTCGCCCGCCGCTGGTTCACCCTTGCTGAAGTTCCCCTTGCCGGACCAATTGACCTGCTCCCCTTGGAGACCCACACCCACGATTGTGCTTGGAAAAGAAGAAAAAACAGAAAAACAAAAACAAAAAGAAAAGAGGAAAAGGGAATTAGGTAGATTTTCTTTATTATTATTTATTCAGTTATTGTTTTTTTATTTTTCTTTATATCTTGTTTTTTTTTAGTGAATTTGTTCATTTAAGTATGTGATTGATATTTCGACATGAAAGTGCCCCTCAAATTAGCGGTTGTTAGTCTGATTTTCGCGCCCGAAATCCGACTCGCAATCCCTTGCAAAAATCGACAATCCAATCTCATGCCTGAGATTTGATTTGTGATTTAATTTTAAAATTGGACAACTCGATCTCATACGCGAGATATGGTTCGCCAATTTTCGGATATCAATTTTATCTTGTTTGATTTGATGCCGTGGTGTTTGAGTCAGTTTTATTTTCGTAAGAGGAAAAAATTCAAAAGAAGTTTGAATTAGGATTAGGTTTGTTTTTTAATTATCTTGCATGTTTAGAATAGGGATTTTATTTTGAACCATGAAAAAGAAAAAGAAAAAGTGCATTGATTTAGGGTGTTAGTTTTTTTTTTATTATTCTACTATTATCTGAATTGCATGTTTAATTTTAATTTTGAATTAGAATTAGGGCATTCTCTGCATGTCATTGCATATTAGATAAAATTGCATGTTTAATTTTAGGTCTAGATAGATCTTTAGATGAATTGAATGATAGGTTTTTTTTAAAAGTGCATGTTTAGAAAGCATTTAGAATAGATAGTATTTCACTTTAGTTTGATTTTCATTTTTAGTGATTTTAATTATGAATTTTTGTTAACTAAAATCATGAAAAGCACGTCATATAGAATTAGGCCCATTAGTGATTGTTGCTAAGATCATTTAATTAGAAATTGTCTGTCATTAGAATTAGGTCATTTTTGTTGATTTAGATTGCATATTTAATTATTGCATATTCATTAAGAAATCATTAGTTTTTTTACTCATTCAAATAGTTTAGGACATTTTGCCATGCCATATTATTTCATTTTATGTTAGAAGCATAGCATTGCATATGGACTATATTCGCATTAAAAAGTGAAAATAAAAAAAATTGAGTGATGGCGTGTTAATTAGAAATCATATTTAAGATTGCTGATGTGAATTCTAATCTAACAATGCACATGTTTTCGTTGCTTTGAGGTGAATTTTGCAATTTACTTATTACTTTACTTGGGTGTTAAATTGGTGGTTTGTGCACCCGTATGATCATCTCACATGTTAGGGAAGTGAATTAAAATTAATTCAAGCCGCTTGCCAAACATTTTTCAAAAACAAAAGAGAAAGGTACCGAAAGGGCATTAGAGAAATCTAACGTAATCAAGTCTCCGAGCTCACAAATCTCTGGTTCGTAGGAGTAAAATAATCCTCCAATTATTTTACTTAGGTGTCTAATCGACCTACCGCAAATTGATTAGTGGTGACTCCCTTTTGCATGCTAGATATTTGAATTTAAGTCGCGAGTTGGTATGGGCTTGGGAGAGTCCGAGCTAAATCTAGGCTTATCAATCCATTAGCCTAATTTTAGGTGGTGCACCCGAAAAATTGGTCACGACAAGAACGAAGAAGAAAATGAAAAAAGAAAAAGAAAAGAAAGAAAATGACTTATTTTCAGAAATTGTTTCCGAGCACAAGAGAGCAAGAAGCTACTTTTTATATTTCTTGTTTTGGTTCCAAATCTATTCCCAAGCCACTTTTCTATTCTGATGAATAGAAAAATTAACTGACGTTACCAAGTGGATTTTTTTTTTCGATTTCAGGGAACAAAAGAATAATAGAACAGAAAAATTGGAATGTTGTCATACAGACCCAGCTTGTTGATAGAAAGCCCGATTATGAGAAATCAGACTTGGATTTTTTTTTTTTTTGTTAAGGTAAATCAGATTTGGATGTTGTCCTTTACTTACTTTATTATTGCCCTATTTTTCACTTTGAAAGGTAATTAGTTATCAATGTATTCAGGTCATATTTTATTTGGAATAAGTGATCAATTTTTTATTTGTGAACTTGAATCGAATGGCCCGCAAGAATATTTGGACATAGAAGATTTTTGACATGCTTAATCCAAATAAAAAGTAGAAAAATGATACGTTGACAATATTTTTCGAAACATGGCTAATGACAAAATGCCTCTTCTGATTTATATATTATGCTCGAGCATGGCTTCTAATTTCTTTTTTATATTTTTTTAAAAAATCAATTATTTGATGAAAAATTTAAGCAAAATCTCAATAGTGATAAATTATTCCTACTTCATGGTTATTTTTTCATAGGGAGTCCGAAATAGGAATGACTGCAAAAATAATATTAATACAAAACACTGTACATAAGATTTAGACTTAGACAAATACATCTCATCACAAAATCAAATCACACCGCACAAATTCCATTGTTTGAAATACAAATATATAAGATTCAAACCTACATAAATACATCTCATACAAAAATTACATCTTGAAAGAAAAATGCAAGTCTCAATCTTACAAGCCGCTCCCTCCTTCAACATGAGTCGGGCGAGATGGTGTCATCCTCCCCCCTTGCCTCAACTTGAGAATGTTTCTTTGGCGTCAGAATTTCCATTAGATAGGATCTGCCAACGACAGTCATCTCTAGATTCTTGTCGGATAACTTTGGCTGTTGTCCCCAATAATTCTACCAGCCCTTTTGACGGTCACCTCAGATATAATAGTTAAAGCCAGCAGAGAAGAATATCCTGAGCCATTACGGGGAAAAATAGGGTAATGGGAAGTGCCAGAATACCATTTCCCTTGTGTATCAGAAACATACATATACATACATGATGCCTAATTAAGCCCGCTAGTTGAGCCTGAAGTTTTTTGTGCATGTCGATGGAAGTGCCAGAATGTTACTTCTTATTCCATCCGGCAAACTTTAGTGCTTAGTTTAATGACAAGAACTGGACAATGTCTATCAACTCCTTAGTGTACAGAAACCACAAGGTTTTATTTTATTGAATAACTTTTTGGTAGTGCATACCTTTGGACTAGCAAGAATATTACATATTTGATTCTTCCATCCAGCTAAATATGGTACTTAGCTAAATTTGGTACTTAGTCATTTTTTTAAAGGGGAATTAAAACCAAATCCTCCCAAATTTTGAGGGTATTACAGGTTTATCCTAAACTTTCAGTTGTTACACAATACCTCCCCGAACTTTCAGTTTATTATATCTATTAGCCCGACGTTATTTTCTTCCGTTAGCATGTGTAATGCATATGACTCGTAAGGTGTACAAATATATATTTCATCTTATTTTTTAAGGAAATATCTCTTGTACCCACAATTGTTTTGAAATAAAGGAAATATTATATAAATGGGAGAAATTAAATTAAATACTAGAAAAGTATAAGTAGTAGTCATATTATTGAACAAATTTTGATAAATATAGCCACTTTAGTACAACTAAAAAAGATGTTTAAGAAAAAAATACAAACCATATAAAAAGGAAAAGGACTTGATAACAAAAAGATGAAATGATAAAAATTGGTTACTCATTACTTATATTCATAGGCTTAATGTCTTCAACTTTTAAAAGGGAATGAGCAACTGAAATCTAAATTTTTTTAAATAAATTTATTGATCTTCATCTTTTTCATTAATTAACAATTTAGAAATACATAATGAGTACCGATTTGTTATTTGCCCTTTTGTCATTTAGGTCTTTTTACAAAATTGTGTTTCTTGTTCTTCAATTTCTTATTAATTATATAAATATTTTCACAAATGAATAATATTCGTTGAAGTACTATTAGTAATATTTAATTTTATAATATTAATATTCTAAATAATTAATTTTTATCCATTCTTTATTTTAAAATTTTTTAGCCAAAATCAAGGATAAAAGAAAGATTTTAATAAAAATAATGAGATGAAAGGACACAAATGGAAAAAGGAAAAAATTTCCCAATAAGAAGATGGTGAAATAACAATAATTGGTTACTCATTATGTACATTTAAAGGCTTAATTAATTTAAAAAAAAATCAATTAACAAGATATTTAAAAAGAGTTATAAAAGGAAATTATTGCTTCAACTCATAAAAGGAAGTGATTAACTGAAAAGTAAAGTGATTTTTCTATTTTATCTCTTGATCGAGTCTTTTTGTATTAATTATTTATTAAAAGTACGTAATTAGTATCGTCCACTTTTTGTTATTTTCCTTTTAATAAATTGTGTTATTTTTTCTTACAAATATCTTATTATTCCATTAATATTTTCATCTATGTTAATAATTAACATTTCTTTTGATAATAAAGTTTCCATCAATTTATTTTCCTAGATTTTTCATTTTTTTATCAGAATCAAAGACAAAAGAGAGACTTCTATCAAAAAATGAGATAAATGTGACATCTCGATTTTCAGGTTCTGATTTCGATTGAATAAGTTGGGCCTTTCATCGACGCGCATATAGTGCTTTTCTCTGAGATGGCTACTCATGAGATAAATTACCTATCAGGTGAAGCTATTAAGGGATTTTAATGCAATAGACTTGAGAATTCGACTAGAAATCAATTGCTCAACCGTGCTAGTCTGCAAAGGTCATTACGGCATAATTAAAAATCGATCAGAGACCGGAGATAGGTCAATTCGACTGAGATGTGTAATCAAAGTGTGGGTGATTCCACCTAATTGCGAAATTCTCGTTGATCGACACTAGACCGATTTTCTGTCGTTTTGGGTACCCTATATCTGTATTTGAAATCTCAAGATTTTCACAATCGCCGAGAGTCGCCAATGTGCCAAAGAGGTACATGTGGCTCGAAGAAAATCGACCATGGGCCAATTGCACAAAAAAATTCCTAAAAGCTACCCAATAGGCTAGGTCAGGCTAAAATCATGCCAGATTAAAACTAATTGCGAATTTGAATTCGATTTCATAAATTGAAAGTCATGTCATGTCACGAGTCATTTTAGGAATGTTACCTCACCTTTTGAGGAATTTTCGGCGAGTTCGAGATTTTTACGAAAAATCGATTCGGACGATTTGGAAAATAAACGAAAATTCGAATTGGCCATTTTGAAGGGATTTTGGCATCTGGTGTGAGTAAATTAGTGACAAAAAATTTTGTGGGCTTTTTCCTCAATCAATTGGACCTCAATCGGAGAAGTTTGTTCAGAAATCAGATTCCGAGAAAAATGAAATAGAATTCAGATTTGAAGGAAATTCGTGGGATAGACGGATTGTCTTATCCTGGTCTTCATTTAGAATTCAATTGTGCAAGTTGAGATTGAAATTGTGTTCATAAAATTCTAAACGCAAGTGAACGTGTCAAACAAGTAATATAATTATGAGAAAGAATATCGTCCCACAGAGATCGATGATTAATAAACTAATTAACTACTAAAATAGATTAATTCTAAAATTTATCCAACAGATCAAAATATAATTGAGAATAAATTTTAACAAAATTTGTAGACTAAATGCAGTAAATTGATCAAATAAATATGTTAGAGCATCCGATTTTACCATAACCACTAGATATGAATTTCAGATTATTGTGAATACAAGAACGATATCAAACATGTGATAACGGAATTTCCTAACCTATTTACTATCCTATCTCTAGGTATAGCAAACCTACTCAGTTTATTAATCCACTATATCTCTATGTGAATTAAAATAAACATAAGTGCTTTAAAAACTATGAATATTCCCATCTTACAATGAGTCTTTTGGATCACCTTATCACCGAAAGCTACACAAATAACGCGGTATATTTCTATCCACGTTTAATTCATGGTTATATATTATAATGAGCGATTGCATATCATCACTTCTCAGTCTCAGACATGCACATCACATCATTCAAGTGGTGGCCAGTCACTCAAAAGCATTATGCACAATAATATATAACTCACATGAATGAAATCAATTGCAAAACATAAAAATTATAAAATTCACATCATCATGGTTAGGCTACATCGTAACCCTAATAAAAGAAAATTAGAACATAGTAATGAATAAATAAAAATATAAATTAAACTTAGCATCTTGAATCAAAGAACAAAAATTTTGTCACCACTTTTGTCTTCTTTTCAAAATACTTGAAAAACGATCTAACAGAAAAACTAGCTAAAACCTAGCTGCTCTCCCTCTCTTTTTTTCTCCTCTTCATAGGATATATCCAAGATTCTTATCTCCAAGCAATTGCGCACAAAATCAAGGAGTAAATCAGAGGATTTTGATTTGATATCTATCTCCTGCTGTTTCTTGATTTAAATTCCTCATTGCTTTTTTTGCCATCTTTTTCCTTATCTTCTCCATATATCATTGTTCTGCATAAATAAGGAAAATTCAAATAAACAGAAGGAAATCCAAATATTTTCTCATAGATATTGCATTAATTGTTGCCTAAAATATGTAAAATAACTCTATTTTTATAGAGTTATCAAACCCCCAAACTTAACCTTTTGCTAGTCCTCGAGCAAATCAAGACATAACACATACTCAAGCTAACAATATCCTCCATGACATCTTTCCATAATTGCTCAAATTCACAATTCAAAGAAAAACACAAATTTCATCTAAACATTGAAATTGATTTATAAGTTAAGACCAATTCTAACTATGTGATCCAAGTGTGTGTGTGTGTGTGAGTCCTCATCTTTTTCGAATTATATGCAATTCAAATAAATTCACATTGACATGTAACCTCTCAAAAATTCTCAATAATTATGACCAAATCTCATAGGTTCGCTTTTCATTCCTCTCTCCACTAATGTAAGCTAATTATCCAACCAAAAATCAATAGGACTTTTCTTGGGTTGTAATGTAAGGTTGGGCTAAAGGTGAGATAATGGGAATTTTAAGCTCAAATCACCCATCAACACGTTGATTTTTAGGATCTAATTAGAGCCAATGTCATTGTCCAATTTCACTCCTTCAAAATATATTTTTTTTCCCACCATATATCATCATTCATTTTTTTTTCTTCTCCTTTTTCTTTTCTCTCTTTTTTTTTTCTTTTGAATTGCTTTATGGTGGAGTTTCTCCCAAAGTCCCTCTTAATATAACAGGAAAATTTCCAACCCATTGAGTATCTAAAAGGCTCACTCAATTGAAAGTTGGATAGGGAACCATATAAACAAATTTTTTTTTTTTGACAATACTCCCCAAACAACCATAGCAATCACTTCCTTTTTCTTTTTCTTTTTTTTTGCTTCTTTTTTTTTTCATACTCCATCATTCCTCCCAAATTTCTATCAAGCTCAAATCATTTTTTATCCAAAAAAAACAAAAGAAAATCAACGTGTTCATAGGGCATGGGACAATGATATAATTTGATAAATGCTAGGCTAAATATATATGGGTGCCAATGAAAAATTGGGTAGTAATTAAGGCTCAACGGGGTGACAAGGGATAAATAAACAGGGTTCGCTTGAAAGGCTCAATCGATTCAAAAACTGCCTAAATCATTTTCTCAATTAGATTTAGCTTAGGATTTCGCCTTAAGAGAAAATCAAACAAATTCTAAGATTTGGGTGAAATCTAAGAAAATCACATACTTCACATGAATGTTCTCTAAATTTACATACAATTAAAAAATTAAGGACTTTTAGTGCTCGGTAAGTGGATCAACATAATCAGAATTAAGATTAACTCACACATCAATTGCAAGTTTAAATAAAATTTAAATTTTCCTAAGAATCGTAAAAATTCACAAATAGGAATGTAATCATGATAAAAAAAAAAAAAATTTAGCCAAAAATTTTGTCTCCCTCCCAAACTTAAATGAAGCAGTGTCCTCAATGCGAATAATAGAAATAGGAAGAAGAAAACTCCCCAGGTTGTAGGATAAGTTCATCGATGACCTTGATGATTAAACTCTTGAAAGATGATCCCTAAAAATAAAAAAAATAAAAAAAAAATAACCTGGATAAAATAGAGAAAAGTTAATCTTTTTTTTTTTTGCAAAACATAAAATTAACAATATATAAAAACATAATTAAAATGCTTGGGTTGCCTCCCAAGAAGCGCTTGCTTTATAGTTTTCAGCCAAACTATCTCAGATGTCGCTATGTTGGAGGATGAAGTTCAATTGTGGTCTTCTGCTTGTTGTAACCACCTTCAAAGTAGGGCTTCAAATGTTGACTGTTCACTTTGAATGTTCCCTCAGTGTCATGCGCAACTTCAACTGTTCCATATGGGAATACCTGTGTAACTGTAAAAGGACCAAACCATCGAGACCACAACTTTCTTGGAAAATGTTTAATACGGGAGTTATAAAGTAAGACTTTTTGACCAATTTTAAACTCTCTTCTGAATATTTGCTTGTCATGCCATCTTTTTGTACGCTCCTTGTACAACTTAGAATTTTCATAGGCCTCATTGCGAAATTCCCCCAATTCATTCATTTGCAATAATCTTTCTTCACTTGTAGACTGCATATCAAAATTCAAAAATTTTAATGCCCAATATGCTTTATGCTCTAATTCCACTGGCAAGTGACAAGCTTTCCCAAACACTAGCCTAAAAGGAGACACCCCAATTGGAGTTTTGAACGCTGTCCTATAGGCCCAAAGTGCATCATCAAGTTTTATTGACCAATCTTTTTTAGAGGCATTCACTGTTTTTTCTTAAATTCTCTTGATTTCCCTATTTGAAATCTTTACTTGACCACTAGTCTAAGGATGATAAGGGGTTGCAACCTTATGTGTAACTCCATAATTACTCAAAAGTGCTTCAAATTGTTTGCTATAAAACTGTGTCCCCCTATCACTTATAATTGCCTTAGGAGTGCCGAATTAGGTAAAAATATTTTTCTTTAAGAATTTGACCACAACCTTAGCATTATTTGTTGGCAATGCTATAGCTTCTACCCACTTAGACATATACTCCACAGCCACTAAAATGTATAAATTTCCATCAGAAGGTGTAAAGGGTCCCATGAACCCCAAACATCAAATAATTCACACACAATAATGTTGTTTAAAGGCATCTCATTTTTTCTTGAAATATTTCCAGTTCTCTGACACCTATCACATGAAACTACATAGGAGTATGCATCTTTAAAAAGTGTAGGCCAATAAAAACCAGATTGTAAAATCTTAGCTGCAGTTTTGGTGGCACCAAAATGGCCACCTGCCTCTCCATCATGACAATGATGTAGAATGTTTGCCTTTTCTTCGTTTGGAACACATCTCCTTATGACCCTGTCTGCACATACTTTAAACAAGAAAGGTTCTTCCTAAAAATAATTTTTAACATCAGAAAAGAATTTTTTATTCTGTTGATATGATAATTTAGGAGAAAGAACATTACTTACCAAATAATTTACAAAGTTTGCGTACCAGGGAATTTTTGTGGACTTAATGGAAAAAATTTTCTCATCAGAGAACTCTTCCAAAATTTGTCTTACCTCTTCCTTTGAATTTGGAATTCTTGATAAGTGATCTGCAATTAGATTTTCAGTCCCCTTCTTATCCTTGATTTCCAAATCAATTTCTTGCAGCAATAGAATCCACATGATCAACCTAGGTTTTGATTCTTTCTTTTCAGATACTTAAGAGCAGAGTGGTCAGAATAAACTATAACTTTTGAGCCAATTAAATAAGAACGAAATTTATCAAAAGCAAATACTACCGCCAAAAGTTCCTTTTATGTTGTTGAATAATTCAATTGTGCACCTGATAAGGTTCGACTGGCATAGTATATGGTTCGAAAAATTTTATTCTTCCTTTGTCCCAAAACAGCTCCTATTGCAAAATCTTTAGCATCACACATCAGTTCAAAAGGTAAATCTCAATTTGGTGTTGCCATAATTGGTGCTGACGTTAACTTCTCCTTTAAAGTGTTAAAAGCCTACATGCATTAAACAGAAAAATTAAAAGGAGCATCTTTTTCCAAAAGATTAGAAAGAGGTTTAGCAATTTTTGAAAAATCTTTTATAAATCACCTGTAAAATCCTGCATGCCCCAAAAATCCTCTAACAAGTTTCACAGATGTTGGCGGAGGTAATTTTGCAATAACCTCCACTTTGGCTCGATCGACTTCTATTCCATTTTGAGAAATTTTATGCCCAAGCACTATTCCTTCCTGCACCATAAAGTGGCACTTCTCCCAATTCAAAACAAGGTTAGTCTCCTCACATCTTTGTAAGACCAAAGCCAAATTATTTAAACAAGAATCAAATGATAAGCCAAAAACAGAAAAATCATCCATGAAAATCTCAATATATTTTTCAACCATATCAGAGAAAATAGCCATCATGCATCTCTGAAAAGTAGCCGGTGCATTACAAAGACCAAAGGGCATTCTTCTAAAAGCAAAAGTACCATAGGGACAAGTGAAAGTAGTTTTCTCTTGATCTTCCGGTGCAATAGGAATCTGATTATACCTTGAATATCCATCTAGAAAGCAATAAAACTCATGCCTTGCAAGTCTTTCTAACATCTGATCAATAAATGGTAAAGGAAAGTGATCTTTTCTAGTGGCATCATTCAATTTTCTGTAATCCATACACACACGCCACCCAGTAACTGTTCTAGTTGGAATCAATTCATTATTGTCGTTTTTCTGAACAGTCATACCACCTTTCTTTGGCACAACTTGTACAAGACTTACCCAAGAACTATAAGAGATATGATAGATGATACTTGCATCAAGTAGCTTAATTACCTCAGCTTTCACTACTTCTTGCATCTTCGGGTTCAAACGCCTCTGAGGTTGGATAGTGGGTTTATATTTATCCTCCATCAAATCTATCAAAGAAGAAGATATAATTACTGGTAAAGAAGAAACTCCATCTAAATAAGCATATTTCAAATGAGAAGGTAAGGGTTTGAGTTCAAGAATTGGAGGCTCTTCAATTGATGGTTTAGGCTTTGTAATGTGTTGTCCCAACTCCTCAAATTTAATTGCCTTTTGCCTTGAATATGGTGGAATTGCCTCCATGAAATTTGTGTACTCCTTTATCTCCTCATTCTGAATATCTTTGTCCCTTGGTTGAATTAGACATGCTTCAAGTGGATCTTTAAAAATATTTTCCTGAAAAACCTTATTCACCAACTTGTCAACTGTCTCAATTCTAAAACAAGTATTATCATCAGATGGATATTTCATTGCTTTAAAAACATTAAATGAAACAAGATCATCTTGAACTCTAAGGATCAACTTCCCTTGTTGTACATCAATAAGAGCTCTTCCTGTTGCTAGAAAAGGTCGACCTAAGATAGTGGTACCTCAAAATCTTTCTCCATGTCAAGAACTATGAAATCTGCAGGAAAGATAAATTTGTCAACTTTTACCAAAACATCTTCCACAATACCTCTTGGATATTTAATTGATCGATCAGCTAGTTGAAGTAACACTGTGGTTGCTTTTACCCTGCCCAATCCTAATTTCTTGAAAACTGAATAAGGCATCAAATTAATACTTGCACCTAAATCACATAATGCTTTTTCAAAGTAAGAATCCCTAATAGTGTAAGGAATAGTAAAACTCCCTGGATCTTTTAATTTCGGAGGTAATTTGTTTTGTAGGATGGCTGAACACTCCTCATTTAACTTCACAGTCTCATAATCCTCCAATTTCCTTTTGTTTGCCAAAATCTCCTTCAAAAATTTTGCATAACTAGGTATTTGCGCTAAAGCATCTGCAAAAGGAATGTTAATGTGCAATTTTTTAAATACATCAAGAAATTTAGAAAATTGCTGCTCTATTTTGTGCTGCTGGAGTAGCTGAGGGAATGGAATTGACGGCACATATGGCTTGGGATTATTTGGAAAAAGTTTACTCTTGCTTGTCTCCTTTGATTGTTTATTGACCACATCTTCCTTGTCTCTGAAAATCTCTTATTCTCCCACTAGTTTACCACTTCTTAGGGTAATAGCCTTTATGTTTTCAATTGGATTTTTCTCTGTGTTGCTCGGCAAAGAACCTTGTTGTCTCCCTGACATCATACTTGCTAATTGACCCACTTGCATCTCCAAATTTCTGATTGAAGCCTCTTGGTTTTGAAATCTCACATCCGTGCTTTTGATGAAGTTATGAGTTGTATTGGCAAGTTTGGTGACTATATCTTCCAAATTTGACTTTGTCTCTTCTGATTGTTTGAATCTCGGTGGTCTCGTCACATTCTGATTATTCCATGAAAAAATTGGATGATTGCGCCATCTCGGATTGTACGTGTTGGAGTAGGGATTATTCTGTGACCTGTTAAAATTCCCAACAAAGTTAGAATCTTCACTAGATTGTTTAAAAGTATTACCTACCTGACACGCTGTGCTAACATGTCCACCACAAAAATCACATGTCAAATTCTGAATTTTCATGGCATTATCTAGCTTTTTGTTGAGTGCTTCAAATTGTGCAGTAATTACAACAAAAGCATCCACTTCGTGAACTCCACTAACTTTTCGCATTGGTAGTCTCTCAATAGCCCACTGATAACTATTTGATGACATCTCCTCTAATAAATTGTAGGCTTCTTCTGGTGTTTTATTATTTAGAGTTCCTCCTGCAGCTGCATCAATCATAGAACGAAGATTTGTACTAGAGCCATTATAAAAAGTTTGTACCTGCATCCATACGGGTAGTCCGTGATGTGGACATCTCCTAAGAAATTCTTTGAATCTTTCCCATGCTTCATATAATGATTCATTGTCCATTTGCATAAAATTAGTAATATCGTTACGCATCTTCGCAGACTTTGCAGGTGAAAAGAACTTACCAAGAAATTTCTGAGCCATATCATTCCATGTAGTGATTGATCCTGTAGGAAGAGAAGAACGCCAACTTTTAGCTTTGTCTCTAAGAGAGAATGGAAATAATCTCAATCTAATAGCATCATCTGTAACTCCATTATATTTAATGGTGTCGCAGATTTCAAGAAAAGCATCGATGTGAGTGTTTGGATCATCGCTTGGTAGCCCATTAAATTGCACTGATTGTTGAAGCATCTGAATGAGTGACGGCTTAATCTCAAAGTTGTTTGCTTGAATTGTAGGTCTTCTGATACTTGATGTGGCGGCTTGAACTGTTGGTGCAGCATAATCTCTTAAGAGTCTACGTGGATTTTCATTCTCATCGTCTGCCATCTTAGCGTGATTTCTCTGTTCTCTTAGTCGCATTTTGAATGTACGCTCAATTTCTAGATCAAGCTCAACAAGTTTCACTTGTTGGCTACGTGTCATAAACCGATGTACACCCTGAAAAATAAAACAAAAAGAAAGCTAGATTAAACTTAGAATTATCTGGTATCAATATTAATTAGTATTAAACAACCGATCCCCGGCAACGGCGCCAAAAACTTGTTCATAAAATTTTAAACGTAAGTGAACGTGTCGAACAAGTAATATAATGATGAGAAAGAATATCATCCCATGGAGATCGATGATTAATAAACTAATTAACTACTAAAATAGATTAATTCTAAAATTTATCTAACAGATCAAAATATAACAGAAAATACTTGAAAAACGATCTAACAGAAAAACTAGCTAAAACCTAGCTGCTCTCCCTCTCTTTTTTCTCCTCTTCATAGGATATATCCAAGATTCTTATCTCCAAGCAATTGCGCACAAAATCAGGGAGTAAATCAGAGGATTTTGATTTGATATCTATCTCCTGCTGCTGCTTGATTTAAATTCCTCAGTTTTGCCATCTTTTTCCTTATCTTCTCCATATATCATTATTTTGCATAAATAAGGAAAATTCAAATAATCAGAAGATAATCCAAATATTTTCTCATAGATATTGCATTAATTGTTGCCTAAAATATGTAAAATAACTCTATTTTTATAGAGTTATCAAATTGGCCTTGGGTGACCAATTGTTCTTGTTGTGAAGTTGATTAAAAATATAATTGTGTTTTATTTAAATTCCTCCTCCTCTCACCCAACCTCTCTCCTACGCTTGCTGTCCACCCCCCTTCAGTCTCTTTCTTCCTCTCTCTAGAAATCACACGTTTCCCTTTTCTTTCCCCCCCAAACCAACAACCCTACATGCTGGTCCCCTCTTTGCTTTTTATCTTTGACTTTTATTTCTTCTTATCCTTGCATGCACGTATCTCCCTCTCGCATGTTCTTGCTCCTTGACTGACCTTCCTCCTTCACCAAATTCAGTGGACCTAGCTCATCCATGCAATTTTCTCTCTCTTTAGTTGTCTCTTTCGTTCAATTCTTCCTCGCCAGCTGCCCCACAATATTTCTCTCTCTTTCATCCCATTTCCACAGTAGCAATTCACCGAAGTTGCCACCAACTTGCCTATTCCTCTGCAGTCCCCTTTCCTCTCCTTTTTGGTTTTATTGAAAACGGCAGCAGCCCATCAATGCCTCGACCAAAGTTGTCCCCACGTCCATCTTTCCTCTTCGTTTCATGCTTGTTAGTCAACTGGTCGAACTTCATCAGCCCGCGATTGTGATCCACACATTGAAAGGCCCAACACCTGTTGAGCTCTCTCTTCTGCCCAAGACTTTCATGGCCAGTCTATCTATAGCCCCATTCTAGCAAGTCTAGTAGCCACAACTCGGCCCGGTTCATGGCCGTTTCAGTCATAACCCACACCACCAACTGTGGCGGCTGCCGAACCTAGCCCGAGCCATGGCCGAACTAGCCATCATTGCAACTCCTTGGGCCCAAAGCTGAAGCCAAAACCAGCAAGGGCTTGTGGGCATCAAGGCCCGTTTTCGGGCCGGTCCCAGCCCTGCTTGGCGGTCCCACTTTGAAGTTTATCGAGCCCCTCCGCATCCCCGTCATTTTGATTCGAGCGGATCGTTAATTAGGTGAGTTTAACTCATTAATCCTCGCTTAGTAGATTAATGACACTTAAGGGTTGTTTAGTTTAGACTAAGCTGGATTAGGTGGATATTTAGATTAGATTAGCAATTTAATTCATTGTTCTTTGCATGTTATGAGGTTAGTTTAGTGTAATTAGGGCCTTGACAAGCTCTAGTATTTATCTAAAGTGGTTCGAAAATTTTCTAGGCCCGTCTTGGCGTTTAATTAGGCTTTACGGGCCTAAGTTTTATTTATTGGCATTTAATAATTGTTTTTCGTAATTATTTAATTATTTATTTATTTTCTGGAAATTAGACCGAGATAACCGGTGGCTGGAATTTCATACTAATTGCGATGGTGTAATTAGATTATTTTTTTGGAAGTTAATTTGCGCTGATTGAGGGTAATTCGTGATTTTGGGAAATTATTCCAAAAATAATTAATTTCAGTGATTAATTGGAAAATCACCGGGCATCAATTTACAATGCCAAAATGAGTTTATGGATCAGTGAAATTAGTGGGATTTTCAAGTGTGAAAATATTATATTTTGGCTAAGGCTGACTGTGTACCCACACACGAGTATTTTTATCAGGTATGATAAAAAAGGAGAAATTGTCAAATGATTAGACCTATAATTGAGGCAGCTTTTTTATGAGCATAAATAATATACTATACTAATAATTGAGGTAGCTTCTGGTGAGCATAAATAGTATATTATACTGATAATTGAGGCAGCTTCTGGTGAGCATAAATAGTATACTATATGAGTGTAATTGAGGCAGCTTCTGATGAGCATAAGTAGCATAATATATGAGTATAATTGCGGCAGCTTCTGGTGAGCATAAATAGTATAATATATGAGTATAATTGCTGCAACTTCTTGTGAGCATAAATAGTATACTATAGTGATAATTGAGGCAGCTTTTGGTAAGCATAAATAATATACTATACTGATATTTGAGGCAGCTTCTAGTGAGCTATACTATCTACTATCGGCTTAGAGTGAGCAGTCCTGGATTATGGTCGGACTTATAGATAGTATTGATTGAGATGACCGGGGAATGGTCTTGATGACATAGAATCGATTGAGTCGATTGATCGATGATTCGATCTATTTAGATGAATTGTTTGGATGAAATGATTAAAGGGTCATTTGAATTGTATTGACTTGTAGGAAGGAAATCGAGGCTAAGGTAAGTCCTCTGACTCGTGTTGTGTTTAGGCAGCTCTCAAGGCGTATTTTCTTCCTAGTTGGGTCTTAGGGGGTGAACTTGCTAAGATATCATCTCACTAGTTATTGTATAACCATTTTTAGGTTTCTAGGGCGAAGAACCTGGAGCTTGAGGCGAAAAGGTCAGGAACATGGATGGCTCAGAAGTCCTTTTTGAAGATAGACTTACTAAACCCTAGTGTTGACCTCTATCTGTAAACCAGATCGTTTGTAACAGTTGTGCTAATTGATTTGAAAATTGTGGCCATACTTTTCTATCCCATCTTTGTGTTGTCTGGGGAATAGTAATTCGCTTTCGCATGTGCATATTAAAATGAAATGGGTTGGTGACGTGTCTTGGGACATCGCTATTTAATCGACCATTGAGGGATGGGCACACGCTCGGAGGATCGGGGTGTGACATCCCCATTTAATGGTATCAAAGCAGGTTTGTGTTTGAAGTGATAAGGTGCGATGAGTCATGGGATAGTTAGTAGGAATGACCTTTATTTCATGCTGGTGCATGTCTGTGATAACTAATTGGTAGAATTGTTTGTTGAGTGTGGATCACTCGAATTCTAATCTAGTATTGGAATCGGAAAACGGGTGTCGATAGAAACTTGTAGTTTGAGTGATCAGGAGTTGAGGACTCCTAGTAAGAGGGCAGTAGCCTTTGTAACTCGAGGTAAAACGCCGACAAAGGTCTGTAACCGAGGTGGTTGAGGCAAAGCGTTGGCTCAGGCCAACGCAAGTGTAAGAGTATCGCCGCAGGTCGGTACTAGTGTAGCAGCACCGAGCGATCCTAGATTCAACGGGATCGTTCAGGCGATAGTGTTCCTTGGGAACTTGTTGGGCCAGCAAGCTAAGACCGAGCCATCGTTGTTGCCGCTGTCATTACTACCGTCAGTGCCGTAACCGATGTTGTTGCCGCCTTTGTTTAGGTCCAACCTAGAATTGTGATCAGGGAACAGACTTCAATATCTGAGTCAAGATTTAGTTCAGGCAAAAATGGAAATCGGTTAGGGAAAAGACCGATGTCAAAAGAAAAGTATTATATTCCACCCAATAAAAAGGGTGGGATAGTCAAGTCAGCACTAAGTCAAAATGGAGCATGTTGCTCCCGTGTGTGATGACATAGATCAACCTTATGTCTTTCCTAGGACAAGAATTTGTTTTGAGTGTAGCCAACAAGGTTACCTGGCCAGGAACGATCCTAGAAGGTCGATGGGACAGATCAAAAGGAGTGCGCCATAGAACGCACCGTGGGGTTTTTGGAACAGGCCTCCGGTGCAAGAAAGAATGCATGCTGTCACCTAACAAGAGACAGAAGACTCACCGGATGGGTGCCGAATTCATGGAAGGAAGCATGGATGAATCCAGTGTCCGGGTATGGCTAGAATGTGCTGTGATTGTGACCAGCACGGCCATCAGGTGAGGGGCTGTTAGTGAGAATCCAAGGGAGCACAGACATCGCTACCGTAAATAGGATGCCACTTGGATGGCGAAAGGAACAGAAATGGAACCGACCCTACAGCAATCAGAGGAAGAATGTTCATGGGGAGATTTTATTAGAGTAACGCAGCAGAGCTTTGGACTAAGTTTGTAGAATTTCAGTTAGTTGAAATAAAGGGAAAGAAGGGGGAACCACTAATTATAGTCGTGCTCGACTAGTTGCTAAGATATAACTTTGACGTCACAGATTAACAGAGTTGACTCAAAGAGCTTCTTGTAGTAGTGAATTGTTGACGTGAAATAATCCAGTCTGATCCATTAGCATGTGAAAGTGTCGAATTCATTAGGAGTCGAGAAGGACCCTCGATCTCATTAACCTCATCATTTGAAGGCAACCCTTTGTTAGACAGAGGTTGTCAAGGTTACGTGATGGTTGTCATAGATAAGATAGATTGAAGAACTAAAGATTGAGAATATCTCAGTAGTCCAAGAAATTTTAGATGTATTTCCTCAGGAATTGTCAGGCATGTCGTCAAAGAAAGAGATAGAACTTGTGATTGAATTAGCAACCAGGACAGAGCCACTCTTTAAGGCTTCTTACTAGTTGTCGTTGTCTAAATTGATATAATTGAAAGTGCAGATGTGAGGATTGTTGAATAAGGAATTCATGCATATCAGT
Source organism: Eucalyptus cloeziana (assembly GCA_014182715.1). Classification (NCBI taxonomy): domain Eukaryota; kingdom Viridiplantae; phylum Streptophyta; class Magnoliopsida; order Myrtales; family Myrtaceae; genus Eucalyptus; species Eucalyptus cloeziana. The sequence continues at coordinate 35,846,384 of CM024636.1, read as the reverse complement.
GCATATCAGTGCATTACTTCGGGGAAACATCAGTTTTGTTTGTGAGAAAAAGAAAGATGGTTCATTATGAGTATGCATCAACTATCGTCAACTCAATCAAGTGACGATCAAGAACAAGTGGTCACTGCCAAAGATCGACGAATTGTGTGACCAGTTACAAAGAGTGTCGATGTTTTCAAAGATCAACTTGAGGACAGGTTATCATCAGTTGAGAATAAAAAAAAAAACAAGTTATACCAAAGATAGCGTTTCGTACTCGATATGGCCTTTATGGGGGTATTGTAATGCCATTTGACTTGACGAACACTCCAACTGCTGTCATGGATTTGGCAAACTGAGTGATCAAAGGATATCTAGATCAGTCGTGATCGTGTCTTTCAAGGATATTCTGGTGTATTTGAGGAATGCTAAGGAGCACAAGAGACATTTGAAAATGGTGAAGGATTCTCTGGGAACTCGACCGAGATCGAAGCAGTTATCAATGGACCAAGCCCAATAACAGTATTAGAGATTAGAAGCTGTTTGGGTTGGATAGGGTACTATAGAAGGTTCGTAGTAGGATTTTCAGCATCAGTGTCGCCGTGGACTCGACTTTTGAAGAAAAAAGAAAAATTTGTATGGGTAGACAAGTGCGAGCATAGTTTCCAAGAGCTTAAATAGAAGCTGACTACTGCTCCTGTGCTGATCATTCCATCCGGTCCTGGAGGATACGAGATCTATAGTGATGCGTCGTTTAGAGGATTGGGTTACGTGTTGATGTAACGTGGTAGGGTGTTGCATACGCGTCCCCTTAGTTGATATCTCATGAATTGAATTACCTGGCGCATGACTTGGAACTCGTGGCAATAATTTTCACTTTGAAGATTTGGAGATATAATTTGTGTGAAGAAAGATTCCAGATCTTTGTGGACCATCAAAAGTCTCGAGTATTTATTCTCTCAAAATGAGTTGAATATGAGACAACGTTGTGGGTTAGAACTTCGAAAGAATTGGGATTGTGATATCCTGTATCACCCTGGAAAGACGAATTAAGTCGCAGATGCATTGAGTTAGAAATCTTCAGTTGCACAGATGGTGATCAAGGAGTGGAATTTATTCGAGAGAGCTCGAGATTCAGTTTTCAAGTTTGAGGTAGGCCACCTTTTGAATCTTATGGCCACCCTCAGAATTGAACCGAAGGTCTAGTTTAGGATCAACACGTTTCAGTTGACGGACCCAGATGTTCAGGAAATCCTGCAAGAGGATACCGATAAGGGAAAGGTCGACTTTTAGATTTCGGAAGATGGATCACCGAAGTATCTTGGGTGATGATAGGTGTCAGACAATACGGAGCTTGAGGAGGAGACCTCGTCAGGAATTCACTGTAATAGTTGTAGTATTTGACCAAACAGTATAAAGTAGGTCAAAATTGGCATCAGCTCGATTGATAAACCAATAGAAAGATAGATATCGCTGGACAAATTGCAAGTGTCCGATGTGTCAGTAAGTGGAAGTTTAGTAATGCAAACCGGGTGGACTTTTACAATCACTCGAGAGTCCCAAGTGGGAATGGAAGTATATCACGATGGCACATTGTGACAGGCTTACTAAGGAGTTAGAGGAGTAATGATTCCATTTCGGGTTATAGTTGACAGACTGACGAAGTCAGCTCACTTCTTGGTAGTATGAAAGGATCTGGACTTAGATAGACACGCAGAGTTGCATGTGCATCAGATAATTCGTCTACATAGAATACCAATGACAAACTTATATTAGATCTAGACCCGAGGTTCCCAATTTCAGCAGAGCTTTCAGATGGTTCCTTTTGAAGCATTGCATAGTAGAGTGTACAGAACTTCAGTTTAAGAAAAGAAGGTTAGATGATGGAAGTTCACAAGTCCAGAGTCAGTACAGCAGTCAGTAGATGCAGTTGCAAATATCAATAACAGGTTAAAGATCGCTTAGAGTCATCAGAAGTTGTCTTGTTGAGCATCGAAGGCCCTTAGAGTTCCAAATTGGTGATTACATCTTTCTGAAGGTGTCACCAATGAGGGATACCTTGCACTTCGGCAAGGAGGGAAAACTGAAACCAAGGTACGTGGGTCCCTTTGAGATTCTAGAGAGAGAATCAGGATCTTAACGTATCGTCCTGCATTGCCGCCGAAGTAGGCGCGAGTGCATGACGTCTTTCACATGTTGAGGTTGAGGGTGTGTGAGCCTGACCCGACCCACGTGCTGAGTCTTGAATAGTCTGACATGGACGATAGAGTGTCGTACGTGGAAAGCCCAGTTCAGTTGGTAGTTCAGAAAGAATAGATTATGTATACCAAGATGGTCGCCTTTGGTCAAAGTGGTCTAACAACATCATGGGACTAAAAAAGCAACCGGGAAAAGTGAAACTCGATGAGACGACGATACCCCCACCTTTTGTTTATGGATTGATAAAGGTTTAAATTTCGAGAACGAAATTTTTGTAAGAGGGGAAGAGTTGTGACATCCTGATTTTCAGATTCTGATTTCGATTGAATAAGTTGGGCCTTTCATTAACGCGCTTATAGTGTTTTTCTCTGAGATGACAACTCATGAGATAACTGACCTATCAGGTGAAGCCATTAAAGGATTTTAATGTAATAGACTTGAGAATTTGACTAGAAATCGACTATTCGACCGTGCTAGTCTACAATGGTCATTACGGCACAATTAAAAATCGATCAGAGACCGGAGATAGGTTGATTCGACTAAAATGTGTAATCAAAGTGTGGGTGATTCCACCTGATTGCGAAATTCTCTTCGATCGGCACTAGACCGATTTTATGTCGTTTTGGGTACCTTGTGTCCATATTTGAAACCTCAAGATTTTTACGACCACCGAGAGTCACCAATGCGTCAAAGAGATATGTGTGACTCGAAGAAAATTGACCACTGGTCAATTGTACCAAAAAATTCCTAAAAGCTACCCAATAGGTTAGGTCACGCTAAAATCGCGCCAGATTGAAATTAACCGCAAATTTGAATTTGATTTTAGAAATTGAAAGTCCTATCATGTCACGAGTCATTTTAGGAATGTTGACTCACATTTCGAGGAATTTTCGGCGAGTTTGAGATTTTTACGGAAAATCGATTCGGACAATTCGGAAAACGAATGGAAATTCGAATTGGCCATTTTGAAGGGATTTTGGCATCTAGTGTGAGTGAATTAGTGACAGGAAATTTCGTGGGCTTTTTCCTTAATAAATTGGACCTCAATCGGAGAAGTTTGTTCAGAAATCGAATTTCGGAAAAATGAAATAGAATTCGAATTTGAAGCAAATTCGTGGGATAGAGGGACCATCTTATCCCGGTCTTCATTTAGAATTCAATTGTGCAAGTTGACATTGAAATTGGCCTTGGGTAACCAATTGTTCTTGTTGTGAAGTTGATTAAAAATATAATTGCGTTTTATATAAATTCCTCCTCCTCTCACCCAACCTCTCCCCTACGCTTCCTATCCACCCCCTTTAGTCTCTTTCTTCCTCTCTCTAGTAATCACGCGTTTCCCTTTTCTTTCCCCCCCAAACCAACAACCCCGCATGCTGGTCCCCTCTTTGCTTTTTATCTTTTGACTTTTATTTCTTCTTATCCTTGCATGCACATATCTCCCTCTCGCATGTTCTTGCTCCTTGACCAACCTTCCTCCTTCACCAAATTCGATGGACCTAGCTCATCCATGTAATTTTTTCTCTCTCTCTTCAGTTGTCTCTTTCGTTCAATTCTTCCTCGCCAGCTGCCCCACAATATTTCTCTCTCTTTCGTCCCATTTCCACGGTAGCAATTCATCGAAGTTGCCACTAGCTTGCCTATTCCTCTGCAGTCCCCTTTCCTCTCCTTTTTCGGTTTTATTGAAAATGGCAGCAGCCCATCAACGCCCCCACCAAAGCTATCCCCACGTCCATCTTTCCTCTTCGTTTCATGCTTGTTAGTCAACTGGTCGAACTTCATTAGCCCGCGACCATGATCTACTCATCAAAAGGCCCAGCACCCGTCGAGCTCTCTCTTCCGCCCAAGACTTTCACAGCCAGTCCATCTATAGCCCCGTTCCAGCAAGTCCAGCAACCACAACTCGGCCCGGTTCATGGCCATTTCAGTCACAGCCCGCACTACCAACCGTAGCCACCGAACCTAGCCCAAGCCGTGGCCAAACTAGCCACCATTGCAGGTCCTTGGGCCCAAAGATGAAGCCAAAACCAGTAAGGGCTTGTGAGCATCAAGGCCCGTTTTCGGGCTCGTCCCGGTCTCGCTTTGAAGTTTATCGAGCCCCTCCACGTCCCCGTCGTTTTGATCTGAGCAGATCGTTAATCAGGTGAGTTTAACTCACTAATCCTCGCTTAGTAGGTAAATGACACTTAAGGGTTGTTTAGTTTAGACTAAGGTGGATTAGGTGGATAGTTAGATTAGATTAGCAATTTAATTAATTGTTCTTTGCATGTTAGGTGGTTAGTTTAGTGCAATTATGACCTAGACAAGCTTTAGTATTTATCTAGAGTGGTTCGGAAATTTTCTGGGCTCGTCTCGGCATTTAATTAGGCTTTATGGGCCTAAGTTTTATTTATTGACATTTAATAATTATTTTTCATAATTATTTATTTATTTATTTATTTTTGGAAATTAGACCGGGATAGCGGGTGACCGAAATTTTATGTTGATTGCAATGGTGTAATTAGATTATTTTTCTGGATGTTAATTTGTGCTGATTGAGGATAATTTGTGATTTTGGGAAATTATTCCAAAAATAATTAATTTCAGTGATTAATTGGAAAATCACCAGGCGTCGGTTTACAATGCCAAAATGAGTTTATGGATCAGTGAAATTAGTGGGATTTTCAAGTGTGAAAATATTATATTTTGGCTAAGGCCAACCGTGTATCCACACACAAGTATTTTTATCGGATATGATAAAAATGGAGAAATTGTTAGATGATTAGACCTATAATTGAGGCAGCTTCTGGTAAGCATAAATAGTATAGGCAGCTTCTAGTGAGCATAAATAGTATACTATACCGATAATTGAGGCAGCTTCTGGTGAACATAAATAGTATACTATATGTGTATAATTACAGCAACTTCTGGTGAGCATAAATAGTATACTATACTGATAATTGAGGCAGCTTCTGGTGAGCATAAATAGTATGCTCTACTGATATTTGAGGCAACTTCTAGTGAGCTAAACTATCTACTATCGGCTTAGAGTGAGCAGTCCTAGATTATGATCGGACTTATAGATAGTATTGATTGAGATGACTGGGGAATGGTCTTGATGACATGGAATCGATTGGGTTGATTGATCGATGATTCGATCTGTTTGGATGAATTGTTTGGATGAAATGATTAAAGGGTCATTTGAATTGTATTGACTTGCAAGAAGGAAATCGAGGCTAAGGTAAGTCCTCTGACTCGTGTTGTGCTTAGGCAGCTCTCAAGGCGTAGTTTCTTCCTAGTCGGGTTTTAGGGGGGTGAACTTGCTAAGACATCGTCTCACTGGTTATTGTATAACCATTTTCAGGTCCCTAGGACAAAAAACCCGGAGCTTGAGGCGGAAGGGTCAGGAGCATGAATGGCTTAGAAGTCCTTTTTGAAGATAAACTTACTAGACCCTAATGTTGACCTCTATTTATAAACCAGATCGTTTGTAACAATTGTACTAATTGATTTGAAAATTGTGTTCCTACTTTTCTATCCCATCTTTATGTTATTTGGGGAATAGTAATTTGCTTTTGCATGTGTATATTAAAATGAAATGGGTTGGCGACGCGTCGTGGAACATCGCTATTTAATTGACCATTGAGGGATGGGCATGCGCTCGGAGGATCGGGGCGTGACAATAAGCATACACATTTACCACTTAAATGTTTTTATTATAGCACATTGCCAACAAAAAAATGTAAGAGTAGTTAACGGCTATAATAAAATAAAAGCTCAAGGAATAACATACAATGATTGAAAGTTTAGGGACAAACATGGATTAATCCCAACATATAACAATTGAAAGTTTGAGGATAAACTTGTATTAATCCCAAAGTTCGGATAAGTTTTATGTAATTTTCCCTTTTCTAATGGTAATCCATGTTTGAATTGTAGCAACCAACGCTAATAAAGAAAATGATTAATACCCCAAAAAATCTCAAACTGATATAACTATGATAAATTTATCCCAAACTAATTTTTTGACCACGAAAACCTTTAAATTGGTATACCTCTAACAAATTTACCCTAAATGACTATAAAAAAAAACCCTAGATTTGTGCACTTGTGACAAATTTAACCCAAATTAATTTGTTTGATTGTTAAAAATCCAAAACCGGTATGTTGGTGACAAATATACCCTCCATTAAAGTAAATTAATACTATAAAAAATTACAAAAATAATATAATTGTGACAAATAGAGAGTAAATCCCATTGTGCACCAATCAACTGTTATGTATCATCTGATTCAACAATTTGATAGTAAAATTTAACGGAAATTAATAAAATGTATATTTGTCATAACTGTATCAATTTGGGGTAAATTTGTGAAAAATGTATCAGTTTTGCGATTTTGATGGTTTAAAAATTTGTTTTGGGTAAATTTGTCACAGATATACCAGTTTAGGGCTTTTTATGATATTAATCCTAAAGAAAATTTACACAAAGATCTTTGGAGACATAGATTTTAAAATTCCTTTTTGACTACACCTATGCATCTCTTAGCAGGCTCCATCTTTAACATATTTGCAAAACTTCTTTTGGTGCTTTGTAATCAATTCATAAAAATAAAATAATAAAAAAATATTTTAAAAAGGGCGAAAGCCGTCAAAAAATCAAAATATGCCAACTATGATACATTTATCCTAAACAATTTCCTAAGACAAATTTACCTTCCGCCAATGTTGTGTCAATGAGGACCATTAAAAATCTACTTGCATTGATCTCGGAAAGCAAATGTTGTTGACATGACGCTCACATGGTTTAAGTGAAATAAAAATGACATTAGTTTGGATGAAAAATTATCTAACAAAACCTTGATGGAGGTAAATATGTCACATAGTTACAAGTTTGGGTTTTTTTTATATCAAAAGAAAAAGTTTATAGTAAATACGTTATAGTATGCATAATTTCGGATTTTTTATTAAAAACAAAAGTTCAGAATAAATGTTTTACAGTGAATATAATTCAGACTTTTTCTCTTTTAAATATCACCTTGAGACTTTTGATCGCCACGATTAATGGACATCATCTGATTTTTAATAGTCGAATAGTTGTTTTGAGGACCATTCCAAATCCCCATATATCATCTACCTATTTTTTTTTCATCAGAATTTGAATCTACTGTTTGTTTCGATACACCTCCATATCCCATATTCAAAGCATCAACGTTTACAAGCATAAGGTTTTAAGACTTGAAATAAAATCTGAAACATAGTTTAGGCATCCTAATAATATATGCAATTGCATTTTTGCTTTAATTTCACCAGGAAAGTTATTTGCGAATTCTATAGTTATTAATAGGTTCAATAGTTGTTTGACATATATCAAGTCCTAAAAGCCTTACTTTAGTTTGCATATTTCATATTTGGTGCTAAAAATACTAATCTATTATTCCAAATAATAATAATAATAATAATAAATAGTGAAATACTTAAAATGCTTCTATAGATTTTGCAAATATTAATATATCATCTATATATAATATTGAAAAAAGTGACATAGTTTTCGAGTATATCATTGTCATATTTGGAAATTCTAAAGGGGCATTTCTTTTAAACCATAAGGCATTACATTTCATTCACATAACCAAACGGAGTAGTGAAGGCTGTTTCATATATGAATTCTGAATCCTGCTTCGATCTAACTGGGCCTTGGATTCAACCGAGGGGGGCTGTGTCAGAGCCCAATCAAACCAGTGGATCAACAACTGCAAAAGAAGAGGTCAAGATAGTGTTATTGTGCAGCTTAGCTTTTTTTTTTTTTTTTGACCCGGGAACCCCCCTTACAACTGACAGCCGGCAAGGTAAACCCGGAGCGGTGTTAGCACAGGACACACTACCACGACACCGCGCTTAAGACCACTAGCAATGATGCAGGGATTCGAACACCTTCCCTTGCGTTAGGGGAAAGAGCCCGAAGCCAACACCGCCACCACATGGGGTGGTGTTATTGTGCAGCTCTTGAACTATCAAATAATTGAGATTTGCGAAAGCTTCTTCTGGGGTATTTTCAACCACAGCTTTTGTTCCACCAGAAGAAGATGAATATATCATTCGTGCGGATTGGCTTTTGTGGAAAATAAAAACATGGACGACCGAATAAAAGATGTAGTTGAACTCAAAGTGCAGGGGGGTCTTTCGCGAAAGAGGAGAGGGCGCGGGGCCGAGCCTTGGCGTTTTCTGCATGCTAAAAGCTTTGCCTTGTGATTTTCGCCTCAAGTTTTGTTTTCGACGAGGAAGGAAGAGGTTAATCACTCGAAGCTCTGTAACGAGAAACAACAATTCAGCCGCTCACGGTGATCGGAGATAAGCATCAACTGCGAACTGAGACATCAGTAGTCCAGCCTCCTTCGATAACTTGGAGGACTGCGTGCGAATTCTTGCTGTTTTCTTGAGTTCCTTTCCTGAAAATGAACTCTCTATCTTTAAGCATGTCCACCGCGTGTGTTCTGTTACGTGAATGTTGTTTTACTCGGAAGCAATATGTACGATGAACTCGTCTATTGCATTGGAAACCCATAGTACAAGTACAAATGGAACATTTTTTTTTTCTTTTCGGTTTGATTTAGTTTTGTTAAACGATCCATGAGTTTATTCTTGATCCTTATTTATGTGAAAAATGGATGTATAACAAGTAGTTTATTGATTTTAATCTTAGAAATAGAGTAGAGTGTGTAGTTCAAATTACTGTAGACTGTAACGAATATCTTGATACACTGGACGAGACTTTACGTCAACTCATTAGGGATAGCTCTACAGTTCGAGCCAGCATTATTAGTGAACAGCGATCAAGATAGTTAAGTAAAAACTAGTCTTCGAGTTGAGAAGACGAGATATGGGCTAGTCCACCGAATGCTCGACCTTAGAGATGTGCATGCTACCGTGGTCTCGTTTCCATCGTCATTCATGTCATCTCTATCACTCTCCCTTAAATCTCAATTGTCTCTCATTCGAACAAACGTTTTTTGCATTTTCCAGAGATTTTCCCCAAAACCCTTGCCAAACACAACAACCCCTTCTAAAGTCTAGCACGCAGGAGCTCCCAAAACACTCGTTTGACTTTCAACATCGTAGAACCAACCCGGCAAGAAGTTGACCAAGTGGACCCCGATAGCACAAACTTTGCAATGGTATTATGACTAGTAACGGCCACTCGACCGTATTGGCCCAAGCACGGCATAGCCCATCCCCTTCCAAGGGCACCCGTGCACGGCCTCTCTGTGTGAGGAGCCGTGCTAGGTCGGGCTATGACCCAGACCCAAACAGGCTATCCTAGAAACGACCCCAATTTTGTTCAAAGATCTTGGTCGAATTTAAAGAACGAGTAATATCGCCAAAAATCCAAAACTGGTACACATGCGTTAAATCTATACCAAACTAATTTTTTGATTATCAATAACTCCAAATTTGTGCATTTATAATAGATTTGTGAAAAAATTACTCTCTGTCAGTTTCCATTAAATCAGATTAATACCACAAAAAATTATCAAAATCGGTACACTTGTGATAAATAGAGGGTAAAAACCTAGACCGGAACACTCAGCACTTGTCACGTGTCATCTGACTCAACAATTTCACAATAAAATTTAATAGAAACTAACGAGGGTAAATTTGCAACGGGTACCATTTTTAAGGTTTTTGGTAGTAAACAAAATTAGTTTGTTATAAATTTGTCATGAGTGCACTAATTTTGATTTTTTCGTAACATTAACCCTTTAAGAAAACAAAATGAATGTGATAGAATGTGATCATTCGACCACACCGAAAAAAAAGAACTCCTACAACTTTGATTCCTCCTTCATCATCGCCTCCATCCATTTCTCATTACTTATCACTCTCTTATAATTCCTAAAAAAATCTCGAATTCTAGATATGACATTTTAAATTTCCGAGTATGCAACAGACCCAACTCGGCTACATTAACCAACTCAATTCCCAGACCCAGACCTCCGACTACGAAGAGTAGCCTACTCCAACCACTCTTTGGGTAGTCTTTGTGTCGGAAGGTCCAAGATTTGGCGAATGTTCTGCATCGAGGTCCTCCCCAGTGGCGAGAAGAAGGCCATTTACATGGCGTGGGGTGTGAAATTACCTGCAAAATCTAGTGGCTACACAAGCCACATGAAGAGGTGCTAAGAGAATTATCTCCCTGAAATGGCCAAGCCCAAGGGGAGCTCCACTGCCGTTGCAACAGGCCACGATAGCAGTCCGTTCAAGTACAACAATGCTCAGGCTCAATGCCCAAATGAACAGTATAGACTCCACACCGAGGTACCATTTGGGCGCACCCAAGATCCAGGGTTCGTTGAGTTCGTCAAGTGGCGTTTGGTCAACTTACAAATGCATTACAAGGAACATGAATACTAGGAAATACAAGGGTCTATACAAGGAAAAATGAGCAAAGTGAAAAAGGCTAGAGAATACACCTAGAGGGGGGTGAATAGGTGTAAAAGAAACTTTTTCGCAGGACTTAAAAGAATATATTTGATGGATAGTAAAATAAAATTCAACTATTAAATAGATGAATAACACGAAAGCGTAAACAAAAAGTTCAGGGATGAGAGAAGATGAACACATAATTTATAGTGGTTCGGCTTATTCCAAGCCTACGTCCACTCTCCCGCACTGACAGCCCACCGGCTGGATTTCACTATGAATCAAAAGAGTCGTTACAATATCACGTCCTTGATTCTACAGTGTAGAGACTTTGCTACACTTCTTCAAGGTCTCACAAGTATTTAATCTCTCTTTTGAATACAAGTTTCGCTCAACAGTTGAATCAACAAAGAATGAGGAGTTTCAAACTTTAAAATTTATCTATCACACACTACCTAGAATAACTAGAGCTTCTCCCTTTTATATTCCTCCATGCCTTCATACCCGTTGGCACTTTCCAAAGGAGTTCCTCCATCTAACCGTTGGACGGAATCAATCAAGGAGATCTTCGAGTTACTTAAGGAATGTGATGATAGCCCACCAATCCTGCTCGCCCATACAATCAAGATCTAGGTTTCCATAAGTAGAACCTTCCAAGTATACCTTGTCAATCAACGAATCTAACTTATTCGTATCAAGATAAAAACGAATAAAAAGATCTCGAAATGCTATCTCCAGTCGTGAGAGATTTCTTTAACCGCTCGAAACAAATCTTTAAATAAATCCTTGATACTAGATAAATCTTCTTCGACGGTCTAGATACTGTCAATGAGGGCAGACTTTAAACCTTGAATCTGACGGTCTTCAGAGTTTGACGAAAGAGTCTTCAAGTCTTCAGACTAGACTGATGGAAACGTTTTGTCAACTTCAAAACACATAAGGAAGTTTTCTCCAACAATCTCCCCCTTTTTTATGGTGACAAAACTTTCCTGCAGATTTGGAAATATTGACCTGCAAGACAATACTCAAGCAAACAAGAATACGATATCTCATAAACGATAAATGAGTTAAGGATAATATCAAATCTGCATCCACAGGAAATCGGTTAGTCCTGTAGGAACAACTTATCTCGTACCAATTATGCTTAAGATACTGTAATGCAATCACATAATCAAAACACAATCCGCAATTCAAAAGTCACACCAGATAAAAGTTTAAAGTCAGAAAAACAATCAGAAAAACAAGTCTAAAAGTCTGATTAAACAAAACAAATTGCAGAAAAACAACCAGAAAAACAAGTCTGAAAGTCTGATCAAACAAAACAAATCTGCAAATCTCTCCCTCTTTTTGTTAGCATTAAAAAGGTAGAGACAAAACAATAATTGATTTAAGATTGTTTGGGAACGTGAATAAGCTGGAAATCTCCCATTGACTTGACTGTCTCCTCCAGTTTCCTCAGATCCTCCTTCAGATGTGCTAAATCTTCACCCTTGGCGGTTGCTTGAATTTGAAGATTAAGGGCCTAAACTTGATTGATCAACGATTCTGAAGAGGTTTTATAAGCATTCTGCATGTTCTGAAATTCGCATCCCAAGGCATAAATATGACCTCTCAACTCCATGAGAATATCAACCAGTCTTCAAAAGTCTGCTGAGTTGTCTGTTTGAGTGCTTGCCTCAGCATGGTCAAATAATGGCACATCCAGATTCGTAGAAGATACCTCATGACCTTCTTTAGGAAAGTGAGAGGCATATACATATTTTGGATTGGTAGGAGAACGACTGATATCATCACTAGCGAAAGCAAGAGAAGGAGTACCTCTTTTCTCTACAGCTCCCCCTGTGTCTGTGCCTTCAGGCGGAGAGAAGTACTCTTCACACTCAATTTCCTCTTCAGTGACAGGATGACCTTGTTCTCCTTGATTCTCCTTGTTTTCGTCTTCTTTTTCCTCTGTCTCCTTCCTCCTTGATTCCCTCTCTTCACTCCTCTTCTCGGTCTCTTCTGGTCTTTCTCTAAATTCTGTTTCTTGAACAGAACGCTGCAAATTTCTCAAAGCAAGAGTAGAGATGGTAACATCATCATCATCTTCTTCTTCATCCTGCAAGATGATTGCTCTTCTTCTTTTAGTTGGAGTTGTCATCGGCTCCTTTCCTTTTTGTTTTGCAGCAACAGAGTCTTGACGAATTTGTTGAGGAGTCTTTTCTTTGAACTTCTCCAGAGCCTTGTTTAGCTCTTTCAATCGCATCTTAGAAACCATCTTCAGTCCTACCACCATTTGATCATACGTTCGAACACACAAAATTCTTGGACACTGGATGTTAAAATGTCTGAAAAGCTTTGTAACAAGTGGTGAATAGGGAAGCTGGCCCTTGTCCTTCACCATTGATCTATACATGTGAAACATGATAGTATGTGGCAGAGAGAATTTTTTACCAACATTGATAGCATACATTAGCGATGCTTCTGAATTGGAGACGTCAGTCTTTGACGTGGATTTGGGTCTAAGACAGTTGATCACAATTTTGTGAAGCAGGATATTCAAAGCATTCATCCTTGAATAGGAAATCCGACCTTCTGCCATTCCATCTCGGACAAGCTCCAGTGTCGCACGACCAATAGATACGCTAATTGATTGAAATAAACCTCTGTCTACTCCAATCACATTAGCCAAAGTGTCCATATCCACCACAAAGTCCTAATCTTTAACACTGAAGGAGAAACTGTTCACATCCAAAAAGCTTAGATTTGAATAAAAATAAGCAGTGAGTTTTGGATGGGCTACAGTTGAATTAGAACAAAAACGTTCAAGCTAAAGTAAAGTGAATTTCTCCCGCAACTTCACATTCAGGGAGTCAAGAAAATCAAAATCCACACTCCTTGGATTCATCACTCCTCGCTTTAACAACTTAGAATAAGTTTGTTTGTGTTCATCAGAACAAAACAGATCTGAACTTGGTCCTCGTACATTTGCAGCAATACCCATTCTCGGCTTGAAATTAGTGAACAACTTTTCATCATCATTGCCATCGGGCTGACTAATTCCTCCAAAACGTGGATCACTTGGGAAATTTGCAAAGGCCCTATCTACAGATCCAGTAGAAGCAATTCCCAAACGTTCCATCGTTTGCAAAAAGTGGATTTCGGTTCTATATCCCTTTTCTTTCAGAAATTCGTCAATAATAGTCATTGGAGAGCATCCATCCTCTAAAGCTGAATAAAGTTTGAAATTAAAGGCAAGCTTTTGAGTTCTTACGGGTTCAGCATCTTCGATAACTTCCTCCGTTCGTTGCTAAACATTATGAGGTCTAGCCTGAGGAGATTGACGCGGTTGAGAATGTTGTGCGCTCTGTTGTTGCCTTGGAGAATCTTCTTGCTCGGTAAGGTCAAAATGCGTAGGACCCTCGCCCATATGCTGTGGTCCCCTGCTTGCGATCCTTGACGACTTTCTTTGGAAAGACATTGTCACAGTCATTGAGGATTTTCCAAACTCGATTCGTGAGAAAGATGAAAACTTTAAGAATTAAACTAGAGAGAAATAGTAAGAAAGTGGAGTTCTGCGCTTTTAGGGTTTGCGAGTAAAAAGAAGAAGAAGAACAATATATATAAGGCAGTTGAATGGGAGGTATACGAATCGTCACAAAGAAAAAATGTCTTTTAAAAAAAAAATTGCCTTTTTGAAAATAAATAACTGCCATAATAAAAAAGATAACTTCTTTTTCAAAAAGGAATGATTTCTTCAAAAACTTGGAAAGATAAAGTCAATCAATTACAGATTAGTATATAGACTTACCTTTCAAAAGATAAATTTCTAAAACTAAAACAACTTACAGTCGTGATCCAAGATCATCTGGGTCTGAGCGTCTTTTGGGTATCTTTATCTCTGAGTCTGAGTTTCTTCAGACTTTATAACATTAATAGACTCAAATTGCTTTTTCTCCAGAGGTTTTGTAAAGATGTCCGCCAGTTGGTTCTTTGAATCAAAATTTCTCCATTTTGAACATGGTCTCTTATAGAGTGATGTCGAATCTCTATATGCTTTATTCTTGAATGAAGAACTAGATTCTTGGTGAGGTTGATTGCGCTTGTATTATCACATTTAATCTCAGTACATGAGTCTTCAATTCCAAAGTCTATTAATTGTTGTTTTATCTATAGGATTTGAGAACAACAGCTTCCAAGAGCCACATATTCTGCTTCTGCTGTTTGCTTTCTAGAGAACCAAGATACCGTCTAGTTTCCAAGTAGTTGACATGTGCCTGAGGTGCTTTTTCTATCAACTCTGCATCCAGTAAGATCTGCGTTTGAGTATCCAAGAAGAGTAAAGTCTCCCCTTTTAAGATACCATAGACTTAACGATGAGGTTGTTGCGACGTATTTGATGATGCGTTTTGCAACACTCAGATGAGATTCTTTGGGATTTGATTGAAATCTGTCACACATACAAACACTAAACAAAATGTCAGGTCTAGAAGTAGTAAGATAGAGAAGTGAACCAATGATACTTCTATATAGCTTCCAATCAACTTTCTTTCCTCCTTCATCTTTATCTAGCTTCGAGGAACTTGACATTGGTATTTCAGTCTTCTTGCAATTCTCCAAACCGAATTTCTTAACAAGTTCCTTAGCATATTTTTCTTGATAAATAAAAATTCCTTCCTTCAATTCTTTCACTTGTAGTCCAAGAAAGAAAGGTAGTTCACCCATCATGCTCATCTCGAATTCTTCCTGCATAGACTTAGAAAATTTCTTACACAAATTTTCATTAGTAGATCCGAAAACAATATCATCAACATATATTTGAACAAGTAGAAAATCTTTACATTCTCTTTTAATAAAAAGAGTAGTGTCTATTTTACCTTTCACAAAGCCACTTTGGATTTGGAATTTGCTAAACCTTTCATACCAAGCTCGAGGTGCTTGCTTTAATCCATATAAAGTTTTTTTTCAATTTGAATACGTAGTCTAATCTCCTTGGGTCTTCAAAACCAGGCGGTTGTTCCACATAAACTTCCTTTTGAATGAATCCATTCAAGAATGCACTTTTGACATCCATTTGAAATAGTCTAAAAATTTTATAGCATGCAAAAGCAAGTAATAGACGAATCGCTTCTAACCTTGCCACGGGTGCGTAAGTTTCATCATAGTCTATCCCTTCTTCTTATGTTTATCCTTTGGCCACGAGCCTTGCTTTGTTCCTTATGACTTTTCCTTTTTTGTCCATCTTGTTCCTGAAAACCCATTTAGCACCAATAATAGATTTACCTTTTGGTTTAGAAGTTAATTCCCAAACATCGTTGATGCTAAACTGTCTAAGTTCTTGCATAGCTTCAATCCAGCTTTCATCTGTTAAGGTTTCCTCTATACTTTTGGGTTCTATTTCAGAAATAAGAGCAACAACGCTAGACTCTTCATGCCTTTTGGATCTTATTCGTATCCCTTCATCGATATTACCAATGATGAGTTCTTTGGGATGACTTGACTTGTGCTTCCACTTGCTGGTTGGTCTGACAACTTGTTCATCTTTTTCTTCATTTGATTTTTCAAGATTCGTTCGTTGTTGGCCTTCTGTAATCTAAGTTACTCCAGAGGAATTGGAATTTGTAGAGTCTGGAGTAATCTCAGATTCCTCAGGTTGAGTCGGAATCAATTGATTTTGTGTAAAGTCTTGGAATTTGACATTCATTGATTCTTTCACAGATTGAGTCTTCTTGTTGTATACTCTGTAGGCTTTGCCGGTTGTTGAATATCCAAGAAAGATTCCTTCGTCTGACTTTTCTTCAAACTTACCAACACAATCCTTTGCATTTTTCAAAATAAAACATTTGCAACCAAACACATGAAAATATGAAACAATTGACTTTTTTCTATTGAACAACTCATAAGGAGTTTTCTCTTGAATAGGCCTTAGGAAAACTCTATTAATGATATAACATACTGTAGAAACTGCTTTAGCCCAAAAACGAGAAAAAATGTTACTTTCAATTAAAAGAGTTCTTGCCATTTCTTGCAAAGATCTATTTTTTCTTTCCACTACTCCATTTTGCTTTGGAGTATATGGCGAAGAGAAAACATGCTTTAAACCACATTCATTACAAAAATGTGTAAAGTCTTGATTTTCGAACTCACCTCCATGGTCTGTCCGGATGCTTGTAATAGTATATCCTTTCTCATTTTGAATTTTCAAGCAATATTTCTTCCCACCAATGCTTTGTGTTCTGGTTGGTCCAAAAAGATCCATATGCAGAAGCTGCAAAACATGATCAGTTGAAACTTGATTTACAGGTTTAAAGGAGTTTCTTACCTGTTTACCCAGAACACATGGTGTACATAATTCTTTCTTTTGAAATCTTAGGTTGGGCAGTCCACGAACAAGCTTTTTGGAGGAAATCTTGGCTATCTGCTTCATACTGACATGGCCAAGTTTTCTATGCCAGAGATTCTCTTCATCTTGAATGGAGATTAGACATTGAGAGCTTTTTGATTTGATATCAAGCAGATAGATGTTTCCATGTCTTCGACCAGTAAATGATTGAGACAAATCCTTATTGATTCCTGAACATGTGCCTTCTTGAAAGTTGATTTTGAAACCAGTGTCACACAATTGGCTTATACTGAGAAGATTGTAGTTTAAGCCTTCCACCAAGGAAACATTGTTGATTGTGAGACTCCTAATCTTGACAGTTCCAAGTCCAGTGATTCTTCCTTTGCCATTTCCTCCAAAGGAGACTTTTCCACTATCTATTTGGGTAAGCTTTATGAAATAATTTGAATCTCCTGTCATATGTCTAGAGCAGCCACTATCCAAATACCACTTAATCTTTTTCTTGATAATGATATGCAATTATGCAAAGATTTCAAGTTTTCTTTGGTACCCATACTTTCTTGGGTCTAGGGGAGTTAGTTCCAAAAGTAGTCTTTGCCCAGTTTCTCTTAACAGGTTTCCAGACTTTAGGACAATCCTTCTCAAAATGTTCCGAGCTGTTACACTTTGAACATTTAAGGGTACTTCGACCAACATATTTTACAAAGACTTTTTGAAAATGATTTCTGTAAAAAGCTTTAGCAGGTCTTTGTTTAATTCTTTCTTTTACCTTTGGAAAGTCAATTAAATTAATAGTTTCTGGTGTCATTCCCAAACCTAATTTATAAAAATAAGGTCTTTGAATTGAAAGAATTTTATCAAGCTTTTCAGATCCATTTGAAAACCCTTTTGAAATAGCTGTAATATCCTTTTTTAAGAGAATGTTTTCTTTTGAAAGAAACTCTTCATTTTCTTTTGAATTTCTTGAAATTGTTGTTCAGATTTTCAAATTTTTCTTTCCAAGAAATTTCTTGTTGCCTTAGTATAGAATTTTCCTTTTTAAGTTTGGAAATCCTTTTAAGAGATACCTTTAGGCTAAGACAAAGTTCATCAATGTACTTTGAAACTTTAATGGGAATTTTAAAGTTACTTACCTCAATTTCCTTATCATAATCTGAGTCTGAGTCTGATTCTGAGTTTACCATCAGACAAATATTGGCATACTCTTCATCACTCTCTTCACATTCTATGTCGCTCCAAGTCTCTGCTTTGAGAGCTTTCTTGAGTTTCTCCATATTTCCTTTCTTTTTCTTTAGTAGAGGACAGTTTGGTCTGATGTGTCCTTTCTTTTTGCATTCGAAGCAAACCACATCCTTGTTGAACTCATTATCTTCAGTTGCTTTATTATGAGATCTTTGAGTGTACTACTTCCTCCAATTGTACTTTCTTCCCTTTTTGTTCAACTTTCTGAATTTCCTTATCATGAGTGTCAATTCTTCATCGTCCAGATAGTCTTCAGTATCAGTAACATCATAATCATCGTTAGACTTTAAAGCAATTGATTTTTTACCTTTAGGTTCTTCATCTTCATTGATTTGCTCCACTTCATAAAACTGAAGTGTGCCCACTAATTCATCGACAGATAAAGGTGCGAACCTTTGAGTTTCTCTAATGGAAGTGTTGATGTGATTCCAATCTTTAGAGAGTCCTCGCAACAACTTGTTGACTTTCATTTGTCCTGAGATAGGTTGCCCATGATATGCAAGACCATTTACAATTTCTGTAAAACGGCTAAACATAT
Organism: Eucalyptus cloeziana; assembly: GCA_014182715.1. Taxonomy (NCBI): domain Eukaryota; kingdom Viridiplantae; phylum Streptophyta; class Magnoliopsida; order Myrtales; family Myrtaceae; genus Eucalyptus; species Eucalyptus cloeziana. The sequence continues at coordinate 35,827,707 of CM024636.1, read as the reverse complement.
CAGTAATAGTTTCTCCTGGCTTCATTTTGAAAGCTTCATATTGCCAAAGAAGAATGTTGATCTTTGTCTCTTTGACTCGATCAGTTCCTTCATAAGTAACATGTAACCTGTCCCAGACTTCTTTTGCCGTTTCACAGGATGAAATTCTTTTATACTCATTAGGAGATAAAGCACAGTATAAAGAATAGATAGCTTTTGCGTCGAGAGCTTGTCTTTTGGTTATCTCTTCTTGTGTCAATTCTCTTGCATCTGTCACTTCCTTCCCTCTTTCTGAAGTTGAAGTTATTGTTGGAATAACTCCTTTTTCCACTACATCCCATTCAAGGGGATCTTTCGATCTGAGGAAAGCTTTCATCTTGTTCTTCCATATGTTGTACTATTTTCCATCAAAGTAAGGCAGTTTGGTGTTGCTTTGACCTTCGATCAGTCCTGTAGCTAAAATACTAGCCATAGATCTTTAGCTTAAAAAGTAAAAAACTTCAATAAATAAGCACACAAGCTCTTATACCAATTGAAAGAGGCTAGAGAATACACCTAGAGGGGGCTGAATAGGTGTAAAAGAAACTTTTTCGCAGGACTTAGAAGAATATATTTGATGGATAGTAAAATAAATTTCAACTATTAAATAGATGAATAACACGAAAGCGTAAACAGGAAGTTCAGGGATGAGAGAAGATGAACACATAATTTATAGTGGTTCGGCTTATTCCAAGCCTACGTCCACTCTCCCGTACGGACAGCCCATTAGCTAGATTTCACTATGAATCAAAAGAGTCGTTACAATATCACGTCCTTGATTCTACAATGTAGAGACTTTGCTACACTTCTTCAAGGTCTCACAAGTATTTAATATCTCTTTTGAATACAAGTTTCGCTCAACAGTTGAATCAACAAAGAATGAGGAGTTTCAGACTTTGAAATTTATCTATCACGCACTACCTCGAATAACCAGAGCTTCTCTCGTTTATACTCCTCAATGCCTTCATACCCGTTGGCACTGTCCAAATGAGTTCCTCCATCTAACCGTTGGACGGCATCAATCAAGGAGATCTTCGAGTTACTTAAGGAATGTGATGATAGCCCACCAATCCTGCTCGCTCATACAATCAAGATCTAGGTTTCCATAAGTAGAACCTTCCAAGTATACCTTGTCAATCAACGAATCTAACTTATTCGTATCAAGATAAAAACGAATAAAAAGATCTCAAAATGCTATCTCCAGCCGTGAGAGACTTCTTTAACTGCTCGAAACAAATCTTTAAATAAATCCTTGATATTGGATAAATCTTCTTCGACGGTCTAGATACTGTCAATGAGGGCAGACTTTAAACCATGAATCTGACGGTCTTTAGAGTTTGACGAAAGAGACTTCAAGTCTTCAGACTAGACTAATGGAAACGTTTTGTCAACTTCAAAACACATAAGGAAGTTTTCTCAAACACAAAGTCGGTGCAGCTGCTATCCAAATGAGCAAACAATGGCAACCAAATAGCCTAACAGTGACAACAAGCAACGAAACAGCGGCGTCAATCAAGAAAGGATAGAGGAAAGGGAAACCAGACAGAAAAACAACGGCAACCCTCACAGCATCAAGCGATGGCAACCTCCAAAGAACTGGATGTAGCCCCCAACTTCTCTGAGTCCTCCTATCCGCAATAGCAACAAGAACCTCCGAAGAGATAAAAAAAAAAAGCTAGATCTAGACAATGGCAACCCTCAAGCAAGCTCTAAGGAAGACCTGGCACCTAGGAAGAGAAAATAGAGGGATCAAGTCCCCAACTTCTTTGTATCCTCCTGTTCCTTGGAGTGTTCGCAACATGGTTGAAAGCGAGAGCCTTATCCTTGACAACTTTGATGAGATGATGCTTGAAAGTTGGTATGAACAAGGCTTGTCCCCGGAATAGGATATTGTTCCTAGTCTTCCAAATTATATGACGTAGAGTGCCAAAGGAGAACCGAGCAATAGTTTGATAGAATTCATTGCCTGGGAGGAATTTCATGGCCCATTGTAAAGTTTCCATCCACGACCTATTTTGCCACGGGAAGTTGCATCTTGAAGCCCAAAAAAAGCCAAGGCTAGTAGAAACATGGCACCCAAAACATAAGTGATCTCTAGAGTCCAGTGAAGAGTTGCAAAACGCACAAGACACATTCGCAATTCTACCATAGGAAAGTTGCAGAACCTGGGTAGGTAGCCAATTCCTTGTGATGAGCCATAGATGGAATCGGTACCGGGAGATAAGCATTCTATTCCATAGAAAAGAGAACCACTGAACCAAATTGCCCTTTCAATGAATGGTCCCATGCTGAAGAAATAGAGAAAGTACCTGAGGAGAGCTGCAGCCATGTTAGCTTGTCAGGGATCTGAGTAAGAACGGGGAGGGGATGCATCCAAGATTGGAGGACAACTTTGGTCGCTTGGCCTGCTGCAGAAAATAAGTCTGCTACCATAGCCTACCTAGAAAGCCCCAAACGATAAATATAAGTGTCCGTGAATAACAAGTTTAAAGGTCCACAAGGATGCCAGGGGTCGAACCAAAGAGAAACGGACTGGCCATCACTCACCCGCCATTTAAAGTATTGTTGGAAGTCCATCCTGAGATCAAGCAATTTTCTCAAAGCCCAAGAGCAAAACGTAGGCTTTGTGACTATCCGAAAACTCTTCCTTTTTAAATAGGTAGAGTGAATCCACTTAGATTGTGGCTATTGTTGTGTGCTAGAAAGGGCATATTGGTTACTAAATCACCGAACTTTGTTGTTTAAACATCCACATCGCCACAAATCACAAAATATCTATGTGGAAATCATGAGATCAGTGAAAGACTTTGGCATTAGTGGGAAAAGCATTTTCCATTACTTTGGATAAAGCCCATGTAACAATGTGATTGCTAGGAACATGGTTGCCTAGATGTGGCTAGTTTGCAATGGCCAGTTTTTCCGTGTAAGCTGCATAGTGCGGTGTTACCAATCTTTGCGCACAACATAGTCTCAGACTCTTAAAGATTTTTATGATTCTTCTGTAAGTCGTATAAGCTTGTGGGTTCGCTACCTAGGTTCTGCCCCCTTTAAGGGTTCAAGATATGGAGACGATGTGCACGGAATGCGGAAAAGAGCCCCAAAAAAGCTCCCTCAGATGTCAAAATTAGGTGGAATTCCACCTATCTTATGTTGCAGAAGGCCTGCGATCAGATGGATATGTTGACCTCGTTTTCTTTCCATTATTACAGGTTGATTGGAGGGCTGCCAAACTATTCAAGCATTTCCTGGAGGTGTTCAACGACGCCATAGAGGTGAGCGACTATCCATCGACCAATTGAGTTTTGTCTTTCGTCTTCTCAATTTCGTAGGAATGAGTAGCTAAAGAACGTGACACCTTTTTGGGTCCCATCATTATTGTCATTAAGAGAAACTGCTCAAGTACTTCGAGGAAATTCATCCTCTTTTGTATGGCATCTACGTGTTTGGATCCGAGATTCAAGATAGAGGGGCTGGTAGTTCGGGACTCCTAATTCTGTCAATGTTCAAGAAATACTGGCCATGGTGTGAAGCAGGCTGGACAATCACTACTTGCACGATATAACGAGAATTTGGTACTCGTAATTCCGTCAATTTTGAAGAATACTGGCCATGGTGTGAAGCCGGCTGGACAATCACTAGGGATACGTTGCAAGCAATTCTACCCCACGGACTAAGACACCATCCTCATCGAGCAAAGAAGAACCCAAAAAACCAAAAAAAAGTTCGGAATCTTATACAGAAAAGAGAGCGGTTTAAATGAGTTCCTCTGCTGACCAAAAAAAAAAAAAAAAAACGAGTTCCTCTAGATGATGGACAATGATGACTCGGGTGACATTGAGAAAGTTAGCCGTGAGAACGTTGATGCGCTAATCGAATCAATGGGGACAACAATCAAGGTTGTCCGACAAGAATCTGGAGATGACCGCCGTAGGCAAATCTTAGTTGATGGAAATAGTGAAGCCAAAGAAGAATACTTGAGTTGGAGGCAACACAAGAGGATGACAATATCTGATCTAATTCATGGTGATAAAAAGAGCGGTCCGCGGCATTTAAATTTGTATTTCTCTTTTCATAATGTAATATTATATAAAATGTATTTCTCTAAGTAAGACCCTTATGTAATTTTATTATAACCGATGCAATTTGTGTGGTGTGTTTGATTTCTAATGAGATGTTTTTGTCTAAGTCAGTCTTACCTATTGCATTTTGGCTATTATTATTATTATTATTATTATTATTATTATTATTATTATTATTATTATTATTATTATTATTATTGCTATTTTTTCCCTGCAATAATCCCTACTCCCCATAAAACATAATCATGAATTTAAGTTTCACCTCCATGCTTTGAAAAAAGGCAGAGTGAAAGTCTTAAAAATAAGAATTAGAGTACAATAGATTAAAAAAAATGCATTGATTAAGTAAATGTATTTTTAATTATTTGACAAATTTTAAAAAATTAATTTAAAAACCAAGCCCGGGCATAATATGCCCTGGCTTGGCTTGCGGGCCGGCATGGCCCGTCATTGCCATGGGCGGTGCCGGCTCGGACACAGGAATTCCTCTAACGTACTAGGGGCATAGAAAAATGTCGGGCCTCGCGGCAAGGCCCATAGCCAGTGCTAATTATAACTCTTATAAAGGAAGACATTTTCTTTAAATTTTTCAGTGGGTGCAATGAAAAGGATGCTGAGATCCTACGTCTCTTCAAGTCGTGAAGGTTGGTTCATAGGAAGGGAAGATTCAAGGCGTAGAATACATGTTTGATTGGATGGGCAGATGCTGAGAATTTTGTGGCATTGCGGTTCTTTCTTCAATAACAACAGCATCGATAGCATCACTGGATCTAATTCTCGTTCAACCCAAAAAGGTAGCGAAAGAGAAACACCGTACCTAGTCGCCTCATGACGTGGCTTCACAAGGACCACAAAGAGACATTTCTTATGTTTTCTTTTCTTTTTGGGTTAATACCCTGAAAAACCCCAAACTGGTACACTTGTGACAAATTTACCCCAAACTATTTTTTTGACCATAAAAAACCCTACACTGGTACACTTGTGACAAATTTACCCCGACTGACCATAAAAATCTTAAACTAGTACATTTATGACAAATTTACTCCAAACTAATTTATTCGACCACAAAAAACCCCAAACTGGTAAATTTGTGACAATTATACCCTCTGCTAAATTTGATTAATACCACAAAAAAATCAAAAAAAAAATTGTAAATTGTGACAAACGGAGTGTAAAATCTCAAATTGGTATACCAGTTAACTGTCACATGTTATTTAATTTAATTAAAATTTAACGAAAACTAACAGAGGGTAAATTTGTCACAAGTGTACCAGTTTGGAGTAAATTTGTCAAAGGTATACTAGTTTGGGGTTTTTGGTGGTAAAAAAAATAGTTTTGGGTAAATTTGTCACAAGTGTACCAGTTTGGAGTTTTTCAGGATATTAACCCTTTCTTTTTTTTATCATTAACTCAATTGGTTAAAAAAAAAAAGGCCCAAGAGAAGCTTCTTACAATGAACCCACTTTTATTCTCCGTACAAATGTTTGCTTCTCGAAATTTTCGCTCCATTCACTTTATATTTCGGCTAATCTTTTTTATCTTTATGAGTGAAGGACACCATTTCCTCTTGTTTTTATGAGTCAATCCACTTTTTTATATCGACTCTTCATGGGTTAATATTATTGCAGAATTAAGCATTTAGATGTTATACCAATTTTTGTCATTTCACCTTTTTTTATTATTGAGCTGTTTTCACTTTCTATTTTTGTGACTTTTCCATATCATTATTTACAGGAATTCCTCTTTCACCCTTCATTTTTTAATAAAAAATATAAAGAATTCAAAGAAAAGTTAATTAACTAAAATATAATTATTAGAAAAATGAATATCTTTAATAATTTTTTAATTAAAAATTATAACTAGGTTAACATATTAATAGAATTAATAAAATATTTAAGAAAAAGAACTATGATCTAGTAAAAAGGAAAAATGCCTCAACAACAAATAAGTTCAAATAACAAAGAGTTGGATACTCATCACGTACTTTTAAATCGTTAATTAATGCAAAAAAATGACTTAATCACTACCAAAAAATTTAAAAAATCACTTATTGGTTAATCATTTGCTTTCATGAGTTGGGGTTATCATTTTCTTTTATTACTTTTTTCTGAAAATGTTTAGTCAATCAATTTTAGTTACATTAGTTTAGTCCTTACATATCACAATGACTAACCAAATCTTGTCGTTTCACCTTTTCTTATTAAGGCCTTTAAATTTTTTTCTTAAAATATCTTTTTAATTTCGTTAATGTTGCTATAATCAGATTTTGTTTCATACAATTATTGATATTTATTTTTCTATAATTAATATTTAGTGAATCTATTTTCTGCTATATTTTTCAATTATGTATAGCATTATGGGTAAATGAGAGATCTCCTTCCAAATATGAGATGAACTATATACTTGTATCCCTTGCAGATCGTGTGCATTGACATACTAATACATATAAAATTGAAAGGGCTAGTAGAAGCACCTAGAGGGGGGTGAATAGGTGTAAAAACAGATTTTGCAAAATACTATGAAAACTTTTACTTTTAACCTGAGTCTGAATAACAACAGACTTTAAACGACAGATTTTAGCAATTAAATAGAGCTACGAACAAAATAAAGAGATTCAGGGAAGAGAATAAGAACACAAGGTTTATAGTGGTTCGGCTTAGACTAAGCCTACGTCCAATCTCCCGTACCGACAGCCCACTGGCTGGATTTCACTAAGAACCAAAAGAGATATTATAGTCTCACGTCCTTGATTCCACAATGTAGAGACTTTACTACACTTCCTCAAGGTCTCACAAGTATTTATCTCTCTTTTGAATACAGTATAAGCTCAGCAAATGAAATAACGAAGAACTAGGAGCTTCAGACTTTAGAATTTTTTTATCACGCACACTTGAATAACTAGAGTGTCTTCCTTATATACTCCTCCATGCCTTCATAACCGTTGGCACATTCCAAAGGAGTTCTTCCAATCAACTATTGGACATAATCAATTAGGGAGATCTCGAGTTATTTAAGGAATATGATGATAGCCCACCAATCCTGCTCGTCCATACAATTAGGATATAGATTTCCATAAGTAGAACATTCCAAGTACACTTCGTCAATCAACGGATCTAAATTACTCGAATTGATTTCAATACGAATAATATATTTCAAGATGCTATCTCAGTCGTGAGATCTTCTTCAACCATACGAATCAAATCCTTAAGGATAAACCCACATCTGGATAAGTCTTCTTCGACAGATAAAACTTTTCTTCGTCGGTCTGGAAAACTATCAATGAGGGCAGACTTAAATCTTGAGTCTAAAGGTCTTCAGACTTTGATGATAGAGTCTGCAAGTCTTCAAACTAGACTGATGGAAACGTTTTGTCATTTTCGAAGCAAATAAGGATGTTTTCTCCAACAATCTCCCCCTTTTTTTATGGTGACAAAACTTTCCTACAAATTTGGATACATTTGACTTGCAAGACAATACTTTAAGCAAACAAGAATATCTTATAAAATATAGGTAGATTAAGATAAAGATAGTAGAATTGTTTCTACAATTCTGCATCCACAGAAAACAAGTTAGTCTTGTAAAACCAACTATCTTTACCAAAAACATTGCTTAAGATACTGCAAGCATTAAAACAAACCAAATCAGCCCAAACCAGTCCCAAACAAAAGATAAGTCAAAAAGTATCAAACGAAACCAAAATCATAATCAAATCTGCACCGACTTCTCCCCCTTTTTGTCAACAACAAAAAGTGAAGCATAAAAAGAAAATTGGATAAAATTAAGATTGTTTTGGAATGCGAACAAGTTGAAAATCTCTCATAGACTTGACAGTCTCCTCCAGCTTTTTCAGATCCTCCTTCAGTTGTGCTAAATCCTCACCTTATGTGTTAGCTTGAACTTGAAGATTAAGGACTTGAACTTGATCGTGCAAAGAAACTGAGGTGGCTTGATGAGCATTCTGCATATTCTGAAATTCACATCCCAAGGCATAGATTTGACCTTTGATGTCTAGAAGAAGTTCACCCATTCTTCTAAAGTCTGCGGAGTTGTCAGTTTGAGTACTTGCTTCAGCATGATCAGTTTGTGGAGTGTTGTCGGATGACGGAACTTCAGCATGAACACCCAGACTTGGATATGAAGCCTCATTACCTTCTTCAGGAAAGTGGGAGGCATACACATCCTCTGGATCGGCAGGAGAACGACTAACATCATCATTGATAAAAGCAAGTGAATGTGTACCTCTTTTATCAGCAGCTCCCCCTGTTTTAGTGCCTTCAGGTGGAGAGAAGTACTCTTCTAGATCGACTTGAATGTCACGATGAGCTCGTACTTCTTTCTTTGCTAGTGAACCACCATGACTTTCTCCTTCTGTTTGTTCTCCTTTTTGCTCATCTTCTTCTATTCTTCTTTCTTGTTCTTCTTTCCTCATCATTTCCCTCTCTTCATTCCTTTGCTCTATCTCTTCTCTATCTCGGTTCTCCCAATCCTCTGTTGCTGGAACAGGACGCTATAAGTTCTTTAAAGCAAGAGCAGAAATGGTAATGTCATCCTCATCTTCTTCATCCTGCAAGATGAGTGCTCTGCCACAGGGTCTTGTCGAGTCTTGACAGGGGTCTTCACTTTAAATCTCTCTAAAGCCTTGCTAAGCTCTTTCAGACGCATCTTTGAAACCATCTTCAGTCCTATCACCATCGGATCAATGGTTCGAACACACGGAATTTTGGGAGACTGAATATTAAGATGTCTGAACAAACGTGTAACAAGAGCAGAATAAGAGAGTTGTCCCTTGTCTTTTACCATTGACTTATACATGTGGAACATGATAGTATGAGGAAGAGGGAACTTGTAACCAACGTTGATGGCGTACATCAGCTTTGCTTCAGAATTGGAGACATTAGTCTTTGATATGGATTTAGGTCTGAGACAATTAATCACAATCTTATGGAGCAAGACATTAGATGCACTCATCCTCGAATAGGAGATCCGGCCTTCTGTAATTCTATCTTGAACAAGCTCCACAGTGGCATGACCAATAAACACGCTGATTGTTTGGAAAATTCATCTCTCCACTCCAATCACATCAGCCAGAGTGTCCATATCTATGACATAATCTTAGTCTCTAACATTGAAAGAAAATCTATTTGCATCTAAAAAGCTTAGATTAGACTAGAAATACGCAGTATATTCAGAATAAGCTACTATTGTCTCGGAACAAAAACAGTCAAGTTGGAGTAAAGTAAACTTCTCCCGCAGCTTTACGTTCAATGAATCGAGAAAGTCAAAATCCACACTCCTTGGGTTCATTACCCCTCACTTCAGCAGTTTAGAATACACTTGCTTGTGTTCTTCAGAGCGAAACAAATCTGCTCTACTTCCTCGATTGTTCACAACAACACCCATTCTAGGCGTAAAATGCGTGAACATCTTTTCATCGTCATCTTTTCCCTCAGGTCGATTAACTCCTCCAAAACGTGGATCACTTGGAAAATTCGCAAAAGCCCTTTCTGCCGAACTAGCAGAAGCAATTCCCAAACGTTCCATCGTTCTTTAAAAAGCGGTTTCTTTTCAGTATCATTTTTCTCTAAAAAATTCATCAATAAACGTTATTGCAGAATCACCTTCCTTCAAGGTAGTATAGAGCTTGAAAGTAAAAGCAAGCTTAAGAGTCCTTGCGGGTTCGACATCCTCAATAATTTCTTCCTCTGCCTGATTTTGCTTAGGCTCTTGTTGTCTAGCCTGAGAAGAATGGCGCGGTTGAGAATGTTGTTGTTGACTTTGCTACTTCATTGTAGAGTCTTCTTCCTCAGTTAGATCGAAGTGTGTAGTGTTGGATAAATTCTCTTCAGATATTTTGAAGTTGACAAAACATTTTCCTCAGTCTAGTCTGAAGACTTGCGACTCTCTACCGGCAAAGTCGAAGATCAAAGTCGACAATAACAAGACTCAAGTTTCAAAGTCTACTCTCATGGACAGTTTCCAGACCAACAAGATTAAAACTTCTATTCTGATTCTATCATATATGTTTTGGACTCCAACGGCTAAGGAATATCTTTCGACTAGAATCAGCACTACAAGATTTTATATTCGTATCCGAATTAATATAGATTCTCTAAGATTCGCAACTTATATGTGGAAGGTTCTACTTATGGAAACCAATATCCTGATTGTATGGGCGAGCATGATTGATAGGCTATCAATACTTACCTTAAAGAGCTCAAGATATCTCTAATTTGATTCTATCCAACGGGTTGATTGGAAGAACTTCTTTGGAAGGTGCCAACGGTAATGAAGGCATGAAGAAGTATATAAGAGAGACGCTCTAGTTGTTGAAGGGTGCCAGATAGAAGAATTCCAAAGTCTGAATCTCCTTGTTATTTTGTGATCTTATTCTTCGAGCAATAAATGTAATCGAAAGAGAGACCATAGTGTGGTGAGACCTTGAGGAAGTGTAGTAGAGTTTCTACACTGTGGATTCAAGGGCGTGAGATTGTAAACACTTTTTTTGATTCTTAGTGAAATCCAGCCAGAAGGGCTGTCCGTGCGGGAGAGTTGACGTAGGCTTGATCTAAGCCGAACCGCTATAAATCTGGAGTCTTGATTCTCTATCCCTAATCCTTTTTATCTTTCATTACTTTCATTTGCAGCGATTGTTGTTTTTTTAATTCATTAATCTCTTATTCGGATTAAATTGTTAAAATCGCTTTAGTCACCTACTCACCCCCCTCTAGGTGCTAATTCTAGTCCTAACAATTGGTATCAGAGCCTGTGTACTCTTTTATAAGAAGTGTCTTTACTTATGAGTAAAAGATCTATGGCTAGTATGTTGCCTGCAGGGTTGGTTGAAGGTTAAAGCAATACCAGACCTCCATATTTTGATGGAAAAGACTACAGCATATGGAAAAACAAGATGAAAGCATTCGTAAGATCGAAAGATCCCTTGGAGTGGGAAGTGGTAGATAAATGAATCATTCCTGCTGCTGCATCAGAATCAGAGAGAGGAAAAGAAGTTGTTGTTCCTAGTCAGATGACTCAAGAAGAAATAACCAAGAGACAGACTCTTGACGCTAAAGCCATTTATTCCTTATATTATGCTTTATCCCCTACTGAGTATAACAAAATATCTTCTTGTGATACAACAAAAGAAGTCTGGGATAGGCTTCACATTACCTATGAAGGGACTGATCGAGTGAAAGAAACAAGGATCAATATTCTTTTGGGACAATATGAAGTCTTTAAGATGAGATCAGGAGAATCGATGGAATCGACATGTTTAGTCGCTTTACTGAAATTGTGAATGGTCTTGAATATCAGGGACATCCAATCTCAGGACATATGAAGATCAACAAACTCCTACGAGGACTCTCTAAAGACTGGAATTACATAAAAACCTCAATAAGAGATACTCAGAGAATTGCTCCACTCTCTGTAGACGAACTGGTTGGAACTCTTCAGTCTTACGAAGTAGAGCACACCAACGAAGAAGAATATTCAAAGGTAAGAAATCTATCGCCTTAAAGTCTAATGATTATTCTGATGTTACAGACTCTGAGGAAGATCTAGATGACGAAGAACTGGCACTCATGATAAAGAGATTCAGAAAGCTGAATAGAAAGGGAAGAAAATTCAATTGGAAAAAACAAAGCTCACAAAGGTTTCAAAACAAATCAACAGAGGAAGATGATTCAAACAAGGAGGTGACTTGCTTTGAATGCAAGAAAAAAAGGACATATCAGACCCAACTGTCCTTTGTTAAAGAAGAGAAAAGGAAATACTGAGAAATACAGGAAGGCACTCAAAGCAGAGACTTGGAGTGATACTGAGTGTGAAGAGAGTGATGATGACTATGCCAACATCTGTTTGATGGCAAAATCAGATTCAGACTCAGACCTTGATACAAATACAGACTCAGACAGTGAACTTGAGGTTAGTAATCTAAAAATTCCTGTTAAGGTTTCTAAGTACATTGATGAACTTTGTCTTAATCTAAAAACTTCTCTTAAGAGGATCTCTGAATTAAAAAAGGAGGATTCTACATTGAAGCAACAGGAAAAACTTTGAAAAGAAAAGTTTGAAAAGTTGGAAAAGAATTTTACTATCGTGAAAGAAAACTCAGACTCTGTTTCCAAAGAAAATAATCTTTTGAAAAATGATATATCTAATATATCAAAAAGATTTTCAAAAGGTTCTGAAAAGTTGGATAAAATTCTTTCGATACAAAGACCCTACTTTGATAAGTTAGGTCTTGGTATGACTTCTGAAACTATTCCACTGATTGATTTCCCAAAGGTGAAGGAAAGGATCAAACAAAGACCAACCAGAGCTGCTTATAAAAATCATTTCTAGAAAGTCTTTGTAAAACCTGTTGGTAGAAATGCTTTGAAATGTTCTCAGTGTCAAAACTCAGAACACTTTGAGAAAGAATGTCCTTTGGTTTGGAGACCTGTTAAAAGAAGTTGGGCAAAGACTGTTTATTCCTCTAACTCTTCTGGACCCAAGATGATATGGGTACCAAAGAAAGCTTGAATTCTTTTTAATTGCAGGTCACTATCAAAAGGAAGATTAAATGGTATCTAGATAGTGGCTGCTCAAGACATATGACAGGAGACTCAAGTTGCTTCATAAAACTTGACCAGATAGATGGAAGGAAAGTTTCTTTTGGTGGTAACAACAAAGGAAGAATTACTGGTCGTGGAACAATAAAGATCGGAAGTCTGTCAATCAAGAATGTTTCCTTAGTTTAAGGATTAAATTACAATTTGCTTAGCATAAGCCAGTTGTGTAATACTGGATTCAAGATCAATTTTCAGGAAGGAAAGTGCTCAGGAATCAGTAAAGACTTTACTCAATCTTTTACTGGACGAAGACATGGAAATATCTATCTCCTGGATGTGAATCATGAAAGATCACAGTGCATGATATCAGTACAAGATGAAGCTAATCAATGGCACAGAAAGCTTGGCCATACAAATATGAAGCAAATCAGCAAGATCTCCTCCAATAAACATGTTCGAGGATTGCATATTCTCAATTACTCAAAGTATGATCTATGCACACCATGCGTACTAGGTAAACAGGTTAGAAACTCTTACAAACCAGTAAGTAAAGTTTCCACTAATCGTGTACTGCAGCTTCTGCATATAGACTTATTTGGACCTACTATAACGCAAAGCATTGGTGGAAAAAGGTTCTGCCTAGTAATAGTGGATGATTATTCACAATTTACTTAGGTCTACTTTCTTGCAAGTAAGTCTGAGACTTTTTCTTACTTTTCAAAGTTTGCTAAGAAGGTGTAGAATGAGAAAGGTCACACCATTTCAAGCATTCGTACAGACCATGGAGGTGAGTTTGAAAATCAAGACTTTATTAAATTCTGTGACAAATTTGGTTTTCAGCACAAATTTTCCTCTCCATACACACCAGAACAGAATGGGGTTGTGGAAAGGAAGAACAGGTCTTTACAAGAAATGGCAAGAACTCTTTTAATTGAAAGTAATATTTCCTCAAGATTTTGGGCTGAAGCTGTTTCAACTGCTTGCTATATTATGAACATAGTGTTTTTAAGGCCAATTCTTGAGAAAACTCCTTATGAAATTTTTAAAGGAAAGAAACCAATTGTTTCCTATTTTCAAGTATTTGGTTGTAAATACTTTATTCTGAAGAATGCAAATGATCGAGTTGGTAAGTTTGAAAAAAAATCAGATGAAGGATTCTTTCTTGGTTACTCAACTGCAAGCAAAGCCTATAGAGTATTCAACAAGAAGACTCAGACTGTGGAAGAATCAATGAACGTCAAATTTCAAGACTCTCCACAAACTCAGCCAATTCAGATTGAAGAATCAGAATCTGTTCCAGATTCAGCTAGATCTATCTCCCATGAAGCAGTTCAAAATTCAGAAGCAGTACAACAAGTTACTGATGAAGAATCAACTCAAGAAAAAGACCAACAACCTATCAGACTGACCAGTAACTGGAAGCACAAGTCTAGTCATCCTGAAGAACTCATTATTGGAAACGTTAATGAGGGAATTCGTACAAGATCCAAAAGGCGAGAAGAGTCTAGTGCCGTTGCCCTTATTTCTGAAATAGAACCCAAAAACATTGAAGAAGCTTTAGCTGATGAAAGCTGGATTGAAGCAATGCAAGAAGAGCTTAGACAATTCAGTATTAACGACGTTTGGGAATTAACTCCTAAACCAAAAGGTAAATCTATTATTGGAGCTAAATGGGTTTTTAGGAACAAAGTTGATGAAAAAGGCAAAGTGACAAGAAATAAAGCAAGACTTGTGGCTATAAGAATTTCATGTTATTTCAAATGGACGTCAAAAGCGCATTCCTAAATGGATTTATCCAAGAAGAAGTCTATGTGGAACAACCTCCTGGATTTGAAGACTCAAAGAAACCAGACTCAGTGTTCAGACTGAAGAAAGCTTTATATGGATTAAAACAAGCTCCTCGAGCTTGGTATGAAAGGCTAAGTAATTTCTTAATTCAAAGTGGTTTCTCTAAAAGAAAGGTAGACACTACTTTGTTTATTCAAAAGGAAGGCAAAAGCTTTCTACTTGTTCAAATTTATGTTGATGACATTATATTCGGATCATCTAATGAGACTTTGTGCAAGAAATTTTCTAACTCTATGCAGGATGAATTTGAAATGAGCATGATGGGTGAACTATCCTTCTTCCTTGGTCTACAAGTGAAACAACTGAAAGAAAGAATCTTTATTTATCAAGAAAAATATGCAAAAGAACTTGTTAAAAAGTTCGGTCTGGAGAATTGCAAAAAGACTGACATACCTATGTCAAGTTCTTTGAAGATAGACAAAGACGAAGCATTGAGAAAGTCGACCAAAAATTATACAGAAGTATCATTGGTTCACTTCTTTATCTTACTGCATCTAGACCTGACATATTATTTAGTGTTTGCATATGTGCTAGATTTCAATCAGATCCTAAGGAATCTCATTTAAGTGCTGCTAAACGTATCATTAAATATGTTGCAACTATTGCTAAGATTGGTCTATGGTATCCCAAAGTAGGAGACTTTACCCTTCTTGGTTATTCAGACGCAAATCTTGCAAGTTGTAGAGTTGAAAGAAAAAACACTTCAGGTACTTGTCAATTACTTGGTAACAGGGCAGTATCCTGGTTTTCAAGAAAACAAAGTACTGTGGCTCTTTTAACAGCTGAAGCAGAATACGTAGCACTTGGAAGTTGCTGTTCTCAGATACTATGGATAAAACAACAACTACGAGACATTGGTATTGAAGACTCTTGCACAAAAATCAAATGTGACAATACCAGCGCAATCAATCTTACAAAGAATCCTATCCAACATTCAAGAGCAAAACATATTGAGATTCGACATCATTTTATAAGAGATCATGTTCAAAACAAAGAAGTCTTGATACAATTTATTGGCTCAAAGAATCAACTGGCAGACATCTTCACAAAGCCACTTGAGAAAAGTTTATTTGAGTCTATTCGTTCAAGACTCAACATTTTATCTCTAGAAGACTGTTGAAGTTCAGACTCAAAATCTAAGTCTGTCAAAGAATTAGACTCAAAAATTCAGACTTGGAATACCAATCGTCACGACTGTAGGTTGTTACAATTACAGTTCATTTACTCACTTAAACTAATGTCTCGAAAATGTAAGATTGTCTGTTTATCTCTAATTGAGTTTATTAAGGTAGTTGATTTTAAAAAGGGGTGGTTATCGATTTGTTTAAGGCAGTTATTTTTTTAAAAGGAATTTCTTAATCTTTCCTATTTGCGACGCTTCAGATACCTCGTATCGAATACCTTTTATACTCCTCCTTCTCCTTTTACTTTACCCAGAAACCCTAGTTCAAAAATTTTTCACACTCTGAGATTTCTCTTCTCAAGTTCTTCTTCTCAAGTTTTTAACTTTCTTGCGACACAAGTGTGAAAGTTCCTTCCAAGAAAGCGACAATGTCTTTCCAAAGGAAATCTTCAAGATTAGCGAGCAGGGGACCACAGGGCTCTGGTGAGGGGCCTACGCATTTTGATCTCACAGAAGAAAGTGACTTTCCAAGAGAACAGACGCACCAACAATCTCAACAGCGCACCTCCTCGACTAGATCACATGTTCGTCATCCTCAATATGCAGAAGAAATCATTGAAGATATTGAACCTGTAAGATCCCTTAAGCCTGCATTTGTTTATAGGCTCTATTCTGCGTTGAATGAATGAGGTTCTACAATGACTTTCATTGATGAGTTTTTGAAAGAAAAATGTTACAAAAATGAGACACACTTTCTCACTATGATGGAGCGATCGGGCGTTGTTCCTGTTGGAACGGCAGCAAAAGCTTTTGCGAACTTTCCCAGTGACCCTCGATTTGGTGCTGTAAATCAACCTGAGGGAAAGGATGATGATGAGAAAATGTTTGTCCATTTTAAACCTTGGATGGGTGTGGCTGCAACTCTTCGAGGAAAGAGGGATGAATTGTTTCGATCGGAGGAACACAAGAAAGTGTATGGCAAATTGCTGAAGCGTGGGGTGATGAACCCACGAACAGTGGATTTTGATTTTCTGGATCTGTTGAGCATCAATTTAAGGGAGAAGTTTGAGAAGCTTCAACTTCATAAATTCTGTATTGAGAGCGAGGTTGCTTATTCTGAATTAACAGGCTATTTTTATTCCAACCTCAGTTTCCTTGATGCCAATAGTTTTTCCTTCAATGTGAGAGATAGAGAGTATGTGGTTGACACAGATACTTTGGCGGATGTAATTGGTGTGGAAAGAGGAGATTTCCAATCAATTTATGTGTCTGTGAGTCATGCAACTCTGGAACTTACGAGAGACAGAATCGCAGAAGGTCGTCTCTCTTACTCAAGGATGAATGCTACAAACACTCTGCTTCACAAGATAGTCATCAACTGTCTCAGACCGAAATCGACATCAAAGACAGATGTATCCATCTCTGAAGCCAAACTGATGTATGCAATTAAGATCGGTCTAAACTTCTCTTTGCCCCATACAACCATGTTTCACATGTACAGGTCTATGGCAAAGGACAAGGGAAAACTCCCTTATGCTGCTCTCATCACACGTCTTTTCAGACATCTGAACATTCAGCCTCCCCACATTCTCTCTATGAAGACTATTGATCAAATTTGTCATCGGATTGAGGATGATTACAAAGATGTGTCTGAAAGAACTCAGCAAGAAGCTGGAGCAGTTCAAGGAGCAAACCCCTGTTAAGACCATACCAGACTCTTCTGCTGCTAAGAGGAAACGAAAGGAACCTGTGACTGGTCCTATCAAGAAGAGGCGAGCTATCATCCTGGAGGATGAAGATGATGAGGATGATATTCCTATCTCTGTCTTTGTTTCTCAGCATTCTGCTCCTGTGTCAGCAGAACCAAAACAACAAGTTGCAAAGGAAACTGAGAAAGAGAACCAGGAAAAGGAATCATTGCAGGAAGAAGAAGAGGAAAAAGAAAGAGAAAAAGAGGAAAAAGAGAAAGAAGAACCAGCAAAGATAGACTCCTAGCAGCAACCAGCAAAATCTCATGTCGAAGAAGATCAAGCAGATTCTCCAGCAAAAAAGGAGGATCAACAACATTTTGCCTCTGAGGAAACTCCTCAGAAAGAAGAGTACTTCTCCCCTCTAGAAGGCATTGAAACATGGGGAGATGTCCAAAGAAAAAGTACTCATCTTCTCTTGACCTTTACTAGTGCAAGTGTTAGTAGATCGCCTCCTGATGCAGAAGATGTTCATGCTGCTCACTTTCTTGAGGGAGAGGCATCATCTCCAAACATTGATCTCCCTGCTGATATTCACACTAGCTTAACTCCACCATCAGACCGTATTGATACAAGCACACAAACTGACAATTCAGCTGATTTCGGAAGGCTGCTTGAAATCATTTTGGAGCTCAAATGCCAGATATATGCTATGGGGTGTGAATTTCAGACTTTGCAAAATGAGAATCATGCCATGTTCATCTCCTTGTATGATCAGATTAAAGATATTCAACATCAGGTTCAGGCCACTGCCAAAGGTGCTGCTCTCACTCAACTACAAGAGGATTTGAGGAAGCTAGAAGGAACTGTCAAGTCTATGGAGGACTTTCAACTTGTTCGCATTCCTCGTGCTCCTTGATTTTCTCACTTTTTAATGTTGATAAAAAGGGGGAGAAGACTTTGCAGACAGATTTTCACAGATCTCCATTTCATTCCAAACTTTCAAAAGATTTAATATTTTGTTTAACATTTGTGATGGACATTTTGACTTTATCTTGAGTTTTTGAATGCTTGCTTATTACTGCATTACTTTAAGCTGTTAAATTAGATAAAGATAGTTGATGTCTGCACATGACTAATGTGTTTTCTGTGGATGCAGATCTATGTACAGGATAAGTCTGTGTACAGGACAACTTATACTATCCTTATTCTAATTTTTTATGAGATATAATTGCTAGCTTAAATGTTGTATTGCAGGGCAATAGTATTCAAATCTGCAGAAAAGTTTTGTCACCATAAAAAATGGGGAGATTGTTGGATAAATTCTCTTCAGATATTTTGAAGTTGACAAAACATTTTCCTCAGTCTAGTCTGAAGACTTGCAGACTTTACTGGCAAAGTCTGAAGATCAAAGTCTGACGATAGCAAGACTCAAGTTTCAAAGTCTACTCTCATGGACAGTTTCCAGACCGACAAGATTAAAACTTCTATTCTGATTCTATCATATATGGTTTTGACTCCAACGACTAAGGAATATCTTTCGACTGGAATCAACACTACAAAATTTTATATTCGTATCTGAATTAATATAGATTCTCTAAGATTCGTAACTTATATGTGGAAGGTTCTACTTATGGAAACCAAGATTCTGATTGTATGGGCGAGCAGGATTGATGGGCTATCAACACTTACCTTAAAGAGCTCGAGATCTCTCTAATTTGATTCTGTCCAACGGGTTGATTGGAAGAACTTCTTTGGAAGGTGCCAACGGTAATGAAGGCATGAAGAAGTATATAAGAGAGACGCTCTAGTTGTTGAAGGGTGCCAGATAGAAGAATTTCAAAGTCTGAATCTCCTTGTTATTTTGTGATCTTATTCTTCGAGCAATACATGTAATCAAAAGAGAGACCATAGTGTGGTGAGACCTTGAGGAAGTGTAGTAGAGTTTCTACACTGTGGATTCAAGGGTGTGAGATTGTAAACACTCTTTTTGATTCTTAGTGAAATCCAACCAGAAGGGCTGTTCGTGCAGGAGAGTGGACGTAGGCTTGATCTAAGCCGAACCACTATAAATCTGGAGTCTTGATTCTCTATCCCTAATCCTTTTTATCTTTCATTACTTTCATTTGCAGCGATTGTTGTTTTTTTAATTCATTAATCTCTTATTCGGATTAAATTGTTAAAATCGCTTTAGTCACCTATTCACCCCCCTCTAGGTGCTAATTCTAGTCCTAACATGTAGGACCCTCACGCATATGCTGTGGTCCCCTGCTTGCAATCCTTGAGGACTTTCTTTGGGAAGACATTATCATGCCTTTGAGAGATTTTTCGAACTCGATTCGTGAGAAAGATGAAAACTTTAAAGATTAAACTAGAGGAAAAAGTAAGAAAGTGAAGTTTTGAGCTCTAGGGTTCGTGAGTAAAAACGAAGAAGAAGTATTGTATATAAAGTAGTTGAAATGAGGTATACGAACCGTCACAAAAGGAAAGATA
Source organism: Eucalyptus cloeziana (assembly GCA_014182715.1). Lineage (NCBI taxonomy): Eukaryota > Viridiplantae > Streptophyta > Magnoliopsida > Myrtales > Myrtaceae > Eucalyptus > Eucalyptus cloeziana. Next base: position 35,807,906 of record CM024636.1, on the reverse strand, counting down.
AAAATGCCTTTCCAAACAATGAATAACTGCCTTTTTAAAAATAGATAACTGTCTTTTCAAAATTGATAACTTCCTTTTTGAAAAATATTAATTGCTTACAACTCAAAAAGATAACATCAATCAATTTGCGATTAATATGCAATCATACCTTTTCGAAGTTAAATTACTAGAATCGAAATAACTTACAGACGTAACCTTTGGTCTTCTGAGTTTGAGCATCTTCAGACTTTATCCCTGAGTCTGAGCTTCCTTAGATTCTAATATATTAAGTCTGGAACGAATTGACTCAAATAAGCTTTTGTCTAGGGGTTTTGTGAATATGTCTGCCAGCTAATTCTTTGAGTCAATAAATTGGATCAAGACTTCTCCACTTTGAACATGATCTCTAATAAATTGGTGTTGAATCTCTATGTGCTTTGCTCTTGAATGAAGGATTGGATTCTTTGTGAGATTAATTGCGCTGGTGTTATCACACTTGATTTCTGTACTTGAGTCTTCGATTCTAAAGTCTCTTAGTTGTTGTTTTATCCATAAGATTTGAGAACAACAACTTCCAAGAGCCACATACTCTGCTTCTGTTGTTGAAAGAGCTACAGTATTTTGCTTTCTAGAAAACCAAGATATTATTCTATTACCAAGCAGTTGATAAATGCCAGATTTGCGTCTGAATGCCCAAAGAGAGTAAAGTCTCATTCTTTGGGATACCAAAGACCTAACTTAGAGGTTGTTGCAACATATTTGATTATGCGTTTTGCAGCACTTAGATGAGATTCTTTGAGATCTGATTGAAATCTGACACAAATACAAACACTAAACAAAATGTCAGGTCTAGAAGCAATAAGATAAAGAAGTGACCCAATGATACTCCTGTACGGCTTCTGGTCAACTTTCTTTCCTCCTTCGTCTTTGTCCAGCTTCAAAGAACTTGACATTGGTATATCAGTTTTTTTGCAATTCTCCAAACTAAACTTTTTTACAAGTTCTTTAGCATATTTTTCTTGGTGAATGAAAATTCATTTTTTCAATTGTTTTACTTGTAGTCCGAGAAAGAAGGATAGTTCATCCATCATGCTCATTTCGAATTCATCCTGCATAGTCTTAGAAAACTTATTGCATAGGTTTTTGTTAGATGAACCAAATATAATATCATCAACGTAAATTTGAACAAGTAAAAAGCTTTTATCTTCCCTTTTAATAAATAAGGTAGTATCTACTTAACCTATCATACCAAGCTCAAGGTTTTTGCTTTAATCCATATAGAGCCTTTTTCAGTCTGAATACAAAGTCTGCTTTTTTTGGGTCTTCAAAACTGGGAGGTTGTTCCACATAGACTTCTTCTTGGATGAATCCATTTAGAAACACACTTTTGACGTCCATTTGGAATAACCTGAAATTCTTATAACAAGCAAAAGCAAGTAATAGTCTAATTGCTTCTAACCTTGCTACAGGAGCATAAGTCTCATCATAGTCTATCCCTTCTTCTTGCGTGTATCCTTTGGCCATGAGTCTTGCTTTGTTTTTTTATCACTTTTCTCTTTTCGTTCATCTTGTTCCTGAAAACCCATTTATCTCCAATAATATATTTACTTTTTGGTTTAGGAGTTAATTCCTAAACATCATTAATGCTGAACTGCCTGAGTTCTTCTTGTATTGCTTCAATCCAGCTTTCATTAGTTAAAGCTTCTTCGATGCTTTTGGGTTCGATTTCATAAATAAGTGCCACATCACTAAACTCTTCTCGCTTTTTGGATCTGGTACGAATTCCTTCATCAATGTTGCCAATGATGAGCTATTTGGGATGACAAGACTTATGCTTCCAATTGCTGGTCAGTTTGACAGAGTGTTGATCTTTTTCTTTAGTTGAATCTTCAACATCCGTTCGTTGTTTTTCTTCTGGAATCTGAGCTGCTTTAGGGATAGTAGACTTTGTGAAGTCTAGAGCAGATTCAAATTCTTCAGTCTTAGTCTGAATCGTTTGATTTTGTAGATGATCTTGAAATTTGACATTCATCGATTCTTTCATAGACCGAGTCTTCTTGTTGAATATTCTGTAGGCTTTGCTAGAGATTGAATATCCAAGGGAAATACCTTCGTCTGATTTTTCATCAAACTTACCAATTCGATCATTCGCATTTTTCAATATGAAACATTTGCAACCAAAAACATAAAAATAAGAAACAATTGGTTTCTTTCCTTTGAATAACTCATAGGGAGTTTTCTCTAGAATATGCCTTAAAAATACTATGTTAATAATATAACATGCTGTAGAAACTACTTCAGCCCAAAAACGAGAAGAAATATTACTTTCAATTAATAGAGTTCTTGCCATTTCTTGTAGAGATCTATTATTCCTTTTCACAACTCCATTTTGTTTAGGAGTATAAGGAGAGGAAAACATATGCTGAAAACCAGATTCATCACAGAATTTGGCAAAGTCTTGATTTTCAAACTCACCTCCATGGTTTGTCTGTATGCTTGAAATAGTATATTCTTTCTCATTCTGCACCTTCTTAGCAAACTTTTAAAAGTGAGAGAAGGTTTCAGATTTATTTGCCAGAAAGTAGACTCAAGTAAATCGTGAATAATCATCCATTATTACTAGACAAAATCTTTTTCCACCAATACTCTGAGTTATAGTTGGTCCAAAAAGATCCATATGTAGAAGCTGCAATACACGATTAATAGAAACTTGATTTATTGATTTAAAAGAACTTCTAACCTATTTTCCCAACACACATGGTGCGCATAGGTAAGTTTTTTGGTATTTCAGGTTAGGTAGTCCACAAACAAGCTTTTTGGAAGTGATTTTGGCAATCTGCTTCATGTTGATATGGCCAAGCTTTCGATGCCAGAGATTTGCTTCATCTTGTATTGATATCAAGCATTAAGGTCTTTCTGGCTTTACATCTAGAAGATAAATATTTCTATGTCTACGCCTGGTAAAAGATTGAGAGTAATCTTTACTGGTTCTTGAACATGTTCATTCCTGGAAATTGATTTTGAATCCAGTGTCGCATAATTGGCTTATGCTTAGAAGATTGTAATTCAGTCCATCCACCAAGGAGACATTATGAATTGTAAGACCTCTAATTTTTACTGTTCCACATCCAACAATTTTTCCTTTGCTTTTTCCACCAAAAGAGACTTTTCCTCTATTTATTTGAACAAGCTTTAAGAAACAACTTGAATCTTCTGTCATGTGTCTTGAACAGCCACTATCCAAATACCATTTAATTTTCTTCTTGATAGTGACCTCAATTTCACAGTCTGAATCTGAGTTTGTATCTATCTCAAAGTCTAAGTCTGATTCTGAATTTGCCATCAAACAAATGTTAGCATACTCTTCATCACTCTCTTTACATTCTGTGTCACTCCAAGTCTCTACTTTGAGAGCTTTCTTGAATTTCTCTGTATTTCCCTTCTTTTTCTTCAAAAGAGGACAGTTGGGTCTGCTGTGTCCTTTCTTCTTACATTCGAAGCAAGTCACATCTTTGTTGAACTCATTCTCCTCGGTTGATTTATTATGAAATCTTTGAGTACCCTACTTCCTCCAATTGTATTTTCTTCCTTTTCTATTTAATTTTTTGAACTTCCTTATCATGAGTGCTAACTCCTCATCATCCAGGTCTTCTTCTAAATCTGTAACATCATAATCATCATTAGACTTTAAAGCAATTGACTTATTACCTTTAGGACCTTCTTCCACATTGATATGCTCCATTTCATAAGACTGAAGTGTGCCTACTAATTCGTCTATTGATAGAGGCGTGATCCTTTGTGTTTCTCTAATGGAAGTCTTGATGTGATTCCAGTTTTTGGAGATTCCTCGTAGCAACTTGTTGACTTTCATTTGCCCTGAGATTGGTTGTCTATGATATGCAAGACTATTTACAATCTCTGTAAATCGGCTAAACATATCAGTGATGGTTTTTCCTAGCTTCATTTTGAAAGCTTCATATTGCCCAAGAAGAATGTTGATCTTTGTTTCTTTAACTCGATCGATTCCTTTATAGGTAACATGCAACCTATCCCAGACTTCTTTCGCTATTTCACAAGATGAAATTATGTTATACTCAGTAGGAGATAAGGCACAATATAAAGAGTAAATAGCCTTTGCATCAAGTGCTTGTCTCTTGGTTATATCTGCTTGTGTCATCTCGCTAGCTTCTGCTACTTCCTTTCCTCTTTCTAAAGTTGATACATTTGTAGGAATAACTCCCTTTTCTACCACATCCCATTCAAGGGGATCTTTCGATCTTAAGAAAGTTTTCATCTTGTTTTTCCATACATTGTATTCCTTTCCATCAAAGTAAGGAGGTCTGGTATTGCTTTGACCTTCAACAAGTCCTGGAGCCAAAATACTAGCCATAGATCTTTAACTCAAAAGTAAAAAAAAAAAAAAAAAAAAACACTTCAATTAAATGAGTACACGAGCTCTGATACCAATTGAAATGGCTAGTAGAAGCACCTAGAGGGGGTGAATAGGTGTAAAAATAGATTTTGCAAAATACTATGAAAACATTTACTTTTAACCTAAGTTTGAATAACAACAGACTTTGAACGAGATCAGACTTTAGCAATTAAATAGAGCTACGAACAAAATAAAGATATTCAGGGAAGAGAATAAGAACACAAGGTTTATAGTGATTCAGCTTAAACCAAGCCTACGTCCACTCTCCCGCACCGACAGTCCACCGGCTGGATTTCACTAAGAACCAAAAGAGATATTACAGTATCACGTCCTTGATTCCACAATGTAGAGACTCTACTACACTTCCTCAAGATCTCACAAGTATTTATCTCTCTTTTGAATACAGTATAAGCTAAGCAGATGAAATAACGAAGAACTAGGAGCTTCAGACTTTAGAATTTTTCTATCACGCACACACTTGAATAACTAGAGTGTCTTCCTTATATACTCCTCCATGCGTTCATAACCGTTGGCACCTTTCAAAGGAGTTCTTCCAATCAACCGTTAGACATAATCAATTAGGGAGATCTCGAGTTATTTAGGGAATATGATGATAGCCCATCAATCATGCTCATCCATATAATTAGGATCTAAGTTTCCATAAGTAGAACCTTCCAAGTACACTTCGTCAATCAATGGATCTAAATTACTCGAAATGATTTCAATATGAATAATAGGTTTCGAGATGCTATCTCAGCCGTGAGATCTTCTTCAACCATATGAATCAAATCCTTAAGGATAAACCCACATCTGGATAAGTCTTCTTCGACAGATAAAACTTTTCTTCGTCGGTCTGGAAAACTGTCAATGAGGGCAGACTTAAATCTTGAGTCTAAAGGTCTTCAGACTTTGATGATAGAGTCTGCAAGTCTTCATACTAGACTGATGGAAACGTTTTGTCATTTTCGAAACAAATAGGGAAGTTTTCTCCAACAATAATAACGTAGGTTAATGACTGTAATAAAATGAAAGTTCTGGGGTATTGTTTAACAATTGAAAGTTTATGGGTAAATGTATCCTACCCTCAAAATTCAACAAGAGTTTTTGTAATTTCTCCTAAAAGAAAAGACATAACTGGAAACCACATTTGGTTGGATGGAATAATTATTATGTAATATTCTTGTCCTTCGAAAAGGTATGCACTACAAAAACATCAGGCTCTACCCCATAGAAATATTCAATGAGAACAATTAGACATTGTGGCTAGTATCTATACACACAAGGAGTTGATAGACATTATCCAGCTATTGTCGTTGAACTAAACAAGAAAATTTGCTAGATGGAATAATGAGATAAATCCTGGCACTTTCCATCGATGTGCACGAAAAAGACATCAGGCTCTACCAGAAAGTTTATTAAATAAAAGAACATTAAAGCTAGTGACTCATCTAGTGGGCATTGAGGAATATATATATATATATATATATATATATATATATCTGCATGTTTAAACGTGTGTACATATCTCATGTATATATCTGGTATGCCAGGGAATTGATAGACATTATCCAGCTATTATACCCATTTATATTAGAGATTGACAGATGGGTGATTCCCAAACGTTCAATGATTGGCCAGAGAATGTTTTGTGGAGCTCTTTAGGCCTTTGGATTTTACACATAGGCAGTATGCCGCCAAATAGGACAAGTATAAATAGCGTGGCAGACTTCATTGTCATGAAATCCTTTTATCTCTAAAAGTGAAGAAAAGGGGGAAAAAAAGCACAACGGGTGATGCGCCTTCCCGTCGTCTTATTGAAACCCACTAATCGATGAGTGACCACCATAATTGATGAAGCCACATCCACATTGTTAATTATCGTATGAAATGTGAAAAGAGCCATCAAATTAATCTGATCCACAAGAATTAGGAATAAGTTGTTTTAGCACTGTCATTGCCGCATATAACATAAACTTAGGAAGACTAAGACTTCTCAAGACACAAATTGGCTTTGTTACTTCACTTTTCACATTTTTATTTTTCATTTGAATGAAATATTTTTTAATAATCAGCATTAATCGTTGTTCTCTTGCTCAAAATCAACAATAATTTCCGTCTAACTTTTTTCATGTTTAATCATATTTTAATTATTCATTCATTTATCTCTATGGTACTTGTCTATTAGATTTATGTCTAGATTTTCATGTATCTTATAAAATATAAGCTTGATAAAAGCAAAAGGAAAAGCTAAAAAAAAAAAAAAACAACAACAACAAAAGCAAAAAACTGATAAAAGAAAAAAAAAATGAAGGAATGGGGCAAGAGAGAGCACCGCGATTCCCACGGCCATCGCCATGCCATGATAGTAGGTAAGGTCAATTCTAAGTTGTTAAGGTATCTTACATTATTTTTTTTTTATTCAGTTTATATGTTGTTTATGTACACATGGTCTTCCTCCATTTATTAATTTAAGTTTTTGAAGTGGATTTTCTAATATATTATAGAAGCCACATTCTATCCACTTTATTTTTAACTTGCACATGAGAGGTTGTATTAAAGTATCATGAGGGATTATTGAAGTATCCTATACTGGTCTCTCTCCACCTATTAGTTCAATGTTTCTTTTTAATATTAACAACACAATGTGATTGAGTATAAATGAATTATCATCGGATTTTTCTTTTGTAATAAGAATACTCTAAAGCCTAGAACTTGGCTTTTCTGTTTGAGTATAGTTGGTGATTTTCTTGCCTTTTTATAAGAAATTTATAGGAGGGTGGTTATTTGTTTTGCATGGTGGTGTGCTGCTGGACGGCAATTGTTTCACACTAAATCCTTTGACGAAAATACCGAGAATCAAGTTTTGTTTTTTGAGGATTTCCATGGATGCTGATATTCTTTTGGTCGACTCACCGTACAGTTCCAATTAAATTGTTGTTAGGTGATGATGATGACTCATCTTATTACGCTAGAATAAGGAAGGAGAGGGGATTAGAAAGATTGCAAGCCTGTCATTAACTAAATCTAAAGAGAGCAATTGTTATAAATCATTGTTCTCCTTATTTGATTGTGTGTTTCTGCACATAGTTAGGCCCTAAGTTTGGAGCTCATGTGAAAAGTAGCCACATCGATGTCAAGTATATTATCAATCATATTTTTTCTCTTGGGATGGAATCATATTTCAAATAGCACACGCTATATTTGAATGCGAAACATATTCATTCATTTGAGCAGGCTTGAGAGCTAAAAGAAAATTGCCCATTGAGCTCGTTTCAACCTAACATATATAAGGGAAAACAGCTATTTGAGCTTGAGGGCAATGACTCCCTTCTCTTAGACCTTGGAGCTACCAAGACTTGCCCAACGTGGTTTTATTGTTTGGCGAATGGCAGGCCTAAATGGGTTTGGGCAAGCACATTTCTTCTCGGGCTCTGGCTCGCCCCTACGCTGTCATTTATACTAATAAAGTATAATAGTTTACAAAATCATAGGTTGGGCCAAGTAAGAATTTTGATGGTCGATATCCAACTTGGTCTGTCTAGACTCCCGATTCAATAGTTCTACAAACAGTGAGTGTTGTCCTAGCCGAACAACTTTTTTTTCACCTTATTACTCGAATTGTATGTCAAGTCCAAGTGCAATCCGATCCTTTTGGGATTAAGGCCCATGAGTTTGGGCTGTTACCTTCTGAGGCCCATTATGCCAATGGCGGCCCATTCAATGCCTTTGAAGCATGGTGTTAGGGCTTAATCCTACAACAGTTGTCAAAATCAGTTTGAATTTGCATTTAACATTGAGAGCACCTAAAACATTTCGAAAATCTACGCGTAAAATCTTCCTATTCTTTTAAATTTTGAATTTTTATTTCATACTACAACATTTGAAGAAGGGGCATGTTTCGGGGAACTAACTAAGAGCTCCTGTTTTTTTTTTTTTTGGCCTGCTTCTCTTCGGTATTAAATTAGGAACTCTACTAAAGGAAATACATAAGCTCCGAGGTACCAATATCGCTTCATATGCAAAATGTTGATATTATTGACTTGTCCTTATTTGTAGCCTGCTTCAAATATTAAGATTTTTATTTTGTCAAAAAAATTAAGATCAGTTGATTGCAACGGATTGCTTTTATGTTGAAGTTTTGGCAAAGCCATTTTGCATTTTCCTTTTTTTTTTCCTGACAAGGGGAAAATTGCTCAAAAGTTATTTTGTGACATCTTGATTTTCAGATTTAGATTTCAATCGAATGAGTTGGGCCTTTCATCAACGTGACTATAGTGCTTTTCTCTGAGATGGCCACTCATGAGATAACTAGCCTATTAGGCGAAGTCGTTAGGAATATAAACGCAATAGACTTGAGAATTCGACTAGGAATCGACTGCTCGACCGTGCTAGTCTACAAGGGTCATTACAACATAGTTAAAAATTGATTAGAGATCAAAGATAGGTTGGTTCGACTGAGATGTGTGGTTAAACGTGGGTGATTCCACTAATTTGTAAAATTCTTGTCGATCGGCACTAGACTGATTTTTCTGTCGTTTTGGCGCCCTGTATCCATATTTGAAATCTTGATATTTTCACAACAATCAAGAGCCATCAATGTGTCGAAGAGGTACGTGTGGCTCGAAGAAAATCAACCACGGGTCAATTGCACCAAAAATTCCTAAAAGCTACTCGGTAGGTTAGGTTACATTAAAATCGTGTCAGACCGAAATTAACTGCGAATTTAAACCTGATTTTAGAAATTGAAAGTTCTGTCATGTCACGAGTCATTTTGGGTATGTCAACTCACCTTTCGAGGAATTTTCGATGAGTTTGGGATTTTTACGGAAAATCGATTCAAACGATTTGGAAAACAAACGGAAATTCGGATTGGCCAAATCGAATGGATTTTTGGCCTCCGGTGTGAGTTATTTGGTGAAGGAAGTTGTGTGGGCTTTTTCTTCAACAAAATTGGATCTCAATCGGAGAGGTTTGTTCAGAAATTGGATTCCGAGAAAAATGAAATAGAATTCGAAATTGGGGGAAATTCGTAAGTTTGAGGGACTGTCTTATTTTGGTCTTCAATTGGACTTCAAATTGTGTAAGTTGGTGTTGAAGTTGGTCTTGGATGACCAATTGATATTGTTGTGTGAAAGCTTGTGGGACCAAGAATTTTTTAGTATTGGATGTTTTTCTTTAATTTTCTTTTTTTCCCCTCACTGGATCCTCTTTCAATCCCTTCCATTTTGTGCGCCTCTCTCTCTTTTCTTTTCTCATCTTCGCCCACCCCCCCAGCCGATAGTCCCCGCCGTTGTCTCCGTTTGCTTTCTTCTTTGACTTTTTATTACATCCTTGTCTCTCCTCTCTCTCGTACACCCTCCCTTGGCCGACATTTCTTTTTCCCATTCCCCTCTCTCCTCTCGAGCAAAGCTACCAATTGTCCCCAACCCCTGGAAAAATTCTGCTTCTACTTTCTATTTCCTCCTTCGAAGCTGCCCATCTCCTCCGTTCTGCTTGCAGCCATCCCCACCGACAGCCCTTTCTGCCCCCATCTTTCCATGCCAGCGTCAACTTACGGACTTCATGTTGTTGACCGAAGTAGCTCCGTGTGTCCTCCTCTCTCCGTGCAGCTCTCCACCAAACACTACAGCTCCATTTCCTTGGGTCTTCTCCATCAATTCTTCACGACAGCAATAGCATGTGCAGCTCTTCACCAAGTCAGCCCATCCCGCGTCCACCACCAATCAGCCGCGCCAAAGTTCGCTCAGCTCAGCCCGTAACCAAGCTGACCAGCAGCTCTAGAACTGGGCCAGAACAGAACCAGTTTTTCCAGTTCGTGGCTGAGGCTTGCGAGGCCGATTTCGACCAGATCCGGGCCCCCGTTGATGTCGTTGTTTTGGAGTTTATCGGCCGTTGTCGCATCGCCATCGTCGTGGTCCAGTCGGATTGTTAATCAAGTGAATTTAACTCACTAATCCCCGCTTAGTAAGTTAATGACGTTTAAGGGTTAATTAGTTTAGACTAAGTATGGATTAGGTGGATAGTTAAAGTAGATTAGCAATTTAATTAATTGTTATTGCATGTTAGGTGGTTAGTTTAATGCAATTAGAGCCTAGACAAGCTCTAGTATTTATCTAGAGTGGTTCGGAAATTTTTCGGGCCCGTCTCGGCTTTTAATTAGGCTTTTCAGGCCTAAGTTCTATTTATTTGCATTTATTAATTATTTTCCGTAATTAGTTAATTATTTATTTATTTTCCGGAAATTAGACCGGGATAGTCGGTGACCGGAATTTTATGCTGATTTCAATGGTATGATCCGTTTATTTAATTGACTATTATTTTGTGCTGATTTGATGTGAATTGTGATTTTGGGAAATTATTCCAAAAGTAATTCATTTTAGTAATTAATTGGAAAATCACCGAGCGTCGGTTTACAATGCCAAAAATGAGTTTTATGGATTAGTGAAATTAGTAGGATTTTCAAGTGTGAAAATATTATATTTTGGCTAAGGTCGACCATGTATCTACACACGAGTATTTTTATCGGATATGATAAAAAGAACATAATAAATATACTAGATCAGTGGATCTGTCAGCTTTTGGCGAGCATAATGAATATAACAGATCAGTGGATCTGGCAGCTTCTGGTGAGCATAAATAGCATATTATATCAGTAAATTTAGCAGCTTATGGTAAGCTTTACTATCTATTATTGGCTTAGAGTGAGCAGTCCTAATTATGATCAGACTTTATAGATAGTATTGATTGAGATGACCGAGGAATGGTCATGTTGACATGGAATCGACTGAGTCGATTGATCAATGATTCGATCTAATTAGTAGAGATGATTGGATGTCTATTTGAATTATATTGACTTGTAGGAAAAAACTGAGGCCAAGGTAAGTCATTTGACTCGTGTTTGTGCTTAGGCAGCCCTCATGGCGTATTTTCTTCTTGTCGGATCTTAGGGAGTTGAATTTGCTGAGACGTCATCTCACCCCGTTATAGGATAATATTTTCAAGTCCCTAGGGTAGAACCCGGAGCTTGAGGCGGAAGGGTCAAGAGCATGGATGGCTCAAAAGTCCTTTTTGAAGATAGACTTCCTAGACCCTAGAGTTGACCTCTATTTGTAAACCATATCATTTGTAAAAGTTGTGCTAATTGATTTGAAAATTGTGGCACTACTTTCTATCACATCTTGTTGTTGTCTGGAAATTAATTATTTGCTTCCACATGCGTATTATAAAATGAATGGGTCGGTGATGCGTCCTGGGACATCACTATTAAATTGACCAAGAGGGATGGGCACACGCTCGGAGGATCGGGGCGTGACATATTTTACCCTTAGTAGATGATATCCCTGACTTATGATTTTGCTTATATAATTGATTTACATCTATAAATTAGTATATCAAGCAGTGTTGTTGGGAAAATCAACCAATCTAAATCAGTGGCCCCAAATATGTAAGTATTCTTGAAACATTCATTATTTAACTCAGTCATATAAAATATCAATATATATATTGTAAAGAAAAAAACAAGAAGATTCATAACACTTTGTATAAAGGCAACTAACTTGGGCTGACTAGAAGATAACTACTTTGACTAGAAAAAAGATTACAAGCTTGTCATTAACTAATTAGTGTGATTAATTATTGTTCTCAATATTTGATTGAGGGCTTTTGACTATTTAGGCCCTAAATGTTGAGGCTGCATGACATGTACCCACACTGATGTCGTCTAGCATGTATTTTCTTTCAGGGTGAAACAGGATATTTCAAATAGTCGGCAAACGCAAAATATACTCATTCATTGAATAGGCTTGAGAAAAAAAAAAAGGAAAAGAAAAGAAAAAGAAGTGCACATCGAGCCCAGCTCCACCCAGTTCAACAGTAGGAAATGTATGGGCGAGCTTTGACCAATGACCATTCTTTTGGAGCTTGGAGCTACCAAGGCTTGCCCAATATGGTTTTATTATTTAGCAAAAGCAATATCTGAACGAGCTGAGCAAGCAATTTTCTTTTTGAGATCAAACTTGCTGCGGCGCTGCTATTCACATGAATAAAGTATAATGTATTCCAAAATCATAGTTTAGGGTAAATATAAATTTTAATGCTTATATCTAACTTGGTCTATCTAGTCTCGCCTATTGCATGGTTCCGTAATTAATTAAAGTGTAGTCCCAGCCAAATGACTTTCTTGAAATTATTACCTGAATTGTATGTCAAAGTCTAATTGCAATTCCATCCATTGGGATTAAGGCCCAAGAGTTGGGCTATCTACGTTTTAATGCCTCTGAAAGTATGATGTTAGGATTTGGCACCGTTGCGTGTAATCCACATTAAACTTTGATTTTGTTACCCCATATAAACAATTACGAGTAATCAGACGAACAAATTATATATATACTCACCCCAATGCAACCAAAAACAAAAAGAAAAACTAGGGTGCTGCCTCTTCCAAATCTGAAAAAGGAGTGACCCTTTTGATGATTTTGTTTTTCCCATTTGACCCTTACGATTATGTTAATGCAGAACTATGGGAAAGCGTTGACCACTTGTGATGGTGACGTAATTGTACAAGCTGATATTCCACAAATGCGAGGTCATGAGGATAATCCACGTGCAATGGTAGTGCCCGTATCTTTCCTCAATCGCGACAGGAGCTCTGGCAGCTTTTCGGGGTTATAGTGATGAGACTCGCCTACCTGAGATAAGTGGGTTGCGAGGGGTTTTGGATGACGATCTTCTCGCAATTTTAGATCAAAATACTTCGTGGCAGACGTGAGGCTTTCATGATGACTCAACAGAGCAACAGAGCATAATCTCCCTGGTCGCTCCTCTCCGCCTTTCCTTTACAACAAAGAAAAAGAAAATGTCCTCTGAGATGGTGTGAGAATCTAAATAGAAGAAAGATGAACTGTGAACTTTAACAAGAACGTGCATTGAAATTTAGTTGTCATATTTGCCAACTCGAAAACAGTTTTACACCCTACTTTTGCATCTCTACAATACCTGTTATTGAAAGGAAGAAGACTTTGAATATAGACCAGGATAATCAACGTCAAGATACAGATAAATCTTATTTAGAGTATGTCGCCAAAAAAAAAAAAAAAAAAATAGAGCATATTGGTGGACCTACCAAAATTAATAGCTTTTTCATTTTTTGCTTTTGTCAAGTTGCAAAAGATGAAAACAACTACATCAGTTGCCTACCTCAACAGTGTTTGCATTTGATCCTCCCAAGAGATTTTGCCAAATACAGATGACGGTGGGATATACTGCAAAACAAGCACAGTCGAGAGAATTCAGGTCAATGAACTAGGGCATAAAAAACAGATATTTGGTAGAGAAGATACAGCAAACGATTAAATTGCAGAACAATATTAGTTTAAGAGCAACAACTTTTCATAATTCTCGCGCAAATCATAATGTATTCCCGTTTACAAATTCTTTATGTGTCATACAAGTGCAAACATAAGCAATTTTTGGCCATCACACAAAATTCCAGATATATAATCTATATAGACAGGCACATTTGACGCATCATAATTCCAGCACTACAAGCAAGTCCACGCAGGTACTTTTTGTTCAAGGAATAGTCACTGGCTGTACCAGGTTAGTATTATAACCATTTCATTGTGTACTTCCTTGGTAAACAAAACAGAAGCAACCCAAATGTCAATGTTGGACCTTCAGCAGCTGGTTTATGGACATTTATGTGAAGCATGTCCATGGAAAAATATGAAAATTCTAGCATTGAGTTGAGAAAGTGGAATGGAACCAGTGTAAAAGAAAAGAAGTCCGAATCATTACCTGAAGAACAAAACTCAAGATAGTGAAGAGAAATCTTCCTGTTGGATCCAAACTAGATCAATCACAATCAGCGGGATTTCTTGGATGAGGTGCCAGTAGTTGCCGAAAAGAGAGGATCCATCCTTCAGAATCTCACATTGAATTATGCGGAATACTTTGAGGGAGGGAGGGAAGCCATCCTCCGGCAAGTACCCAAAATTCAAGCTACTTACAAAATATAACTGTTTGAGAGATGGGGGATGGCCATGAAGACCACTTGATAGTCTTTCTACTCCTCATATTTTCTCATCCAAAGAGAGATTAGAGAGAAAGGAAAAAAAAGACTCCATACATAATACATCCTCTGCTGTTGATAGTCTTTCCATATTCCCCATATTTCTCGTCCAAAAATCTGGAACAGGACAATCGATTAGTCCTGAATAACAATTACCTTTCATGAGCAATGGACAACTATAAGAGTGATCGAACAAAAGTGAACAACCAAGACAAGAACAGGGATACTTTGCTTTATTATTGTCAGGAATTAGTGACGCTTTTGATGGTTTTTCCTTTTGCTAAAAAAACTCTTATGATTATGATAACTGACAAGAATGGGAGACCACTGATCACCGGTGGTGGTGACTTATTGGTACAGGCTGATATTCTACAAATGTGAGGTCAGGAGATTGAATGACTTGGTAGGGCCTTACAATGCTTAAGAATGATTGCCTACACCTGTTGTTATATCTGGAACCCTCAAAATGCAGTAAACTTTAACCATAAATCACCCGATCCCGAAACTGTCACTTACACATATTAGAGAAGCTCATTTAGACTGTGTTGCCGATAATGCAAGAGAGATAAGTCATGATTGGGTAGGCAAAGGCAGGGCGCGTAAGAGTAAACCTGAGCTAGGTTTTGCGAAAATTCACCATGATGGGTCTTATAGAAGGAACAAAACATGGCTGTTGTTAGGATAGTGGCCAGAGATGAAACGGGGGAGATGATTACCTGCAGGGGTGTCGCAGTGCAAACTAGACCTGCAAAGAAAACTGAATTACTTGCTGTTCGAAAGAGCAATGAAGTAGCTAAAGAAAAAGCTGAACCAAGGCTGTAGGGGAGCTGAATGCAGCTGAGGTATACAAGGATATCATCAATTTTCCCAAGTTGTGCAATTAAAGACTAAAGGATGCTCCTGCCGGGATTCAAGAAGCTAAAGATCATTTTGCAGCACTAAATTTTAGTTGTATTTCACAAAAGGCAAATGCTTGTGCCCATTAGGTAGCTATGCCAAGATTGGGATCTACATCCGCATCCCCCATCCTTCTTATCACATTTGCTTATATCAACAGTGAGTTACTGGAGTAAAAAGAAAAAGCCCCATCGAGGACACACATGACACACCCAAATGTCAGTCTTTGACCTCTAGTGGCTGGTTTCTGGAAATTCTATGAGAAACATCTCCTCGGGAAAAATCAATCCGTGTTAAGTATCGAACTGAATTGATGCCTTCCAACCCAAAAACTGACCCTAATCCCAGAAAGCTTACTTTAGGTGGAAGAACGAATTGCGGCAGACCTGAAGAAGGAAAAGTAGTCAACGGAGATAAATCCTTTGTCAGGGCTCGGGTATGATCAATTTCAGTTCACTGGATCCGAACACCAATGTAGATGAGAGGGATCTCTTGGATGAGGGGCCGATAGTCGCCAGTGAGTTTTGAGCATCGATCTTTCAAAATCTCGCATAGAAATATCTCCAGAATTTGGACAGATCATAGTCTTCCTTATTACTCCTTTCCCCCTTTCCCTGACAACAAAGAAAAATAAAATGTGCTTTGAGATAGTGTGGGAATTTGAATAGAAGAAAGAGGAACCATGAACTTTAACAAAGAACTCGGATATAAATGGCTTATGCTGCAGGCCTCATTCTAATTAGTTGTCACATTCGCCAACTTGAAAACACCTGTTTTAAATCTTATTTTTTTGTGTCTTTACTGTAGCTGCTACTTTGGAAGTAAGAAAGCCTCTTTGATCGACTATTAATATAGACCTCGATTATTGACATAATAATACAGATTAATCTTTTAGAACATGTCGCCCAAAAAAAAAAAAACAGTTTAAAGCATATTAGTACTCCTACCAATAAAAAATAGCCTTTTGTTTTTCTTTCGTCAAGTTGCAACAGATGAACATAAGCACATCGGTTGCTTACCTCGGCACTGGTTGCATTTGATCCTCCTGAGAAATTTTGCCAAATAAAGATAACGGTGGAATATTATGCAAAAGAATCACAGTTGAGACAATTTAGGGGACTGAGCTAGGATATAGAAAATTAAAAAAGATATTTGGAAGAGAAAACATAACAAACACCTAAGTTGTGGAAAAATAACAATATTAGAGCAACAATTCTTCATGATTCTCACGCAAAGCATAGTGTATTTCCATAAGTGGAAAGATAAGCAAATTTTGGTCATCAATCAGTTCAAGATATATCATCAATACAGATAGGCACATATATGCATCATAATTCCAGCACTGTTAACAAGTCATGTAAGTATTATTTGTTTTGAGGAATAGTCACTTGTATCAAGCAATGGTTGGTTGGCTTGCTGTACCACATTAGAATTATAACCATGTCATTGCTTGCCTCCTTGTCAAACAAAACAGAGCAACCTAAATGTCAACATTGGACCATCAGCCGCGGTTTGTGGAAATTTAGGTGAAGCTTGTCCACATGAACCTTTAGCATCGAATTGAGGATTCAGAATAGAAATGGATGTTGGAGCAGCAACAGTAGCTAAAAAACAAGTGTACAAGAAAGAAAGAAGTCCAAATCATTACCTGAAGAGCAAAATTAGAAATTGGATAGATATCTTCTTATTGGATTTGAACTTGATCAACTATCATGAGTGGGATTTCTCGGATGAGGTGCCCATAGTTGCCACTGAGTTTTAAGCATCGATCTTTCAAAATTTGAAATTGAATTATGTTGGATACTTGGAAGAGAGAAAGAAGCCATCCTCTGGCATGGTCTGACAACCTATAAAATGTAGCTGTTCGAGAGTGGAGAGATGGCTGTGAAGACCACTTGATAATCTTTCCACGTTCCTCATAGTTCTCATCCAAAGAGATGTAGAAATGAGGGAAACAGAATACTCCATGCTTCTTACATCCTCCACTGTTGATACTCTTTCCACATTCCTCGTATTTCTCGCCCAAAAATCTGAAAGAGGACTATCAATTAGTTCTGATTAAAAATTACCTTTCATGCTTAAAGTGATCAGAACAAGATTATAGTCATACTCAATTGACAGCAACGAAAAATGAACAGGGATACCCTCTTGACGATTTTCTTTCTGTTTTTTTCGCTGAAAAATTCTTGTGATTATGTTAACTCACAAGTATGGGAGACCACCAATCACCGGCGATGGTGACTTATTTGTATGCTGTGATAACTCCTAAGAACGATTGCCTACACCTGTTGGCAAATCTGGAAAGCTCAAAATGCAATCACTTTTACCTGTAAATCACCAGATGCTGAAACTGTCACTTGTACAGGTTAGAAAAGCTGTTTTGTAGTGTGTTTCCAGTAAAAATGTAAGCTAAGTCATGATTGGGCTGATGCAAGGCACAGTGCATGGAGTAAACCTGACCTTCTTTTTGTTAAGATTAACTAAGACAGGTCTTACATAACATGCCGTCGTTGGGATTGAGGCCAGAAATGAAACAGGGGAGATGGTCGTCGGCAGAGGAGGCAGAATTACTTGCTGGTCGAAAGAGCATTGCAGTGGCTAAAGAAAAAAGCAGGCCAAGGCAGTAGAAGAGATGGATGCAGCAGTGGCATACGAGGATATCATCAACTTCCTCAAGCAGCACAATAGGAGACTAAAGGAAGCTCTTGCTGGGATTCAGGCAACTAAATATCATTCTTTCACCCCTGAATTTTACTTGTATTTCACGATATGGCGGTTTCTGGAAATCCTATGCGACACTTCTCCATGGGAAAAATTAATTCGCACAAAGCATTGAATTGAAGAACATAAGCGAAATTGATGCATTCAAGACCAAAAAGCTTACCTGGACCCTAGAAAACTGACTGCACATCGAATGATGAATCGCGGCAGTTAGCAAATGAAAGCGAAAGTGGATCAATTTCACTTCACCAGATTTGAAACTAATCAATGCGCATGCCATGGATTTCTTGGATTTTCCCAGAAATTTATGTGAGACATCTACATGAAGGGAAAATTAGTTTGCATTGAATTGAGGAAGCAGAATGGGAAATCGATGCCTTCGAAACCATAAACTTACCCGAACCCTAAAAAACCTTACCATACCAGGACAAATCAATTCATTGAATCTGAACCCAATCAATCTCAATGTCAGGGATCTCTTGGATGAGGGGCCAATAGCCGCCGGTGTGTTTTGAGCATCGATCTCTCAGATTCTCACATCCATATATCCACAATGATAGGAGGGAGGGAGGGAGGCCATCCTTTGGCAAGTCCCTCAACTTCGGGCAATCTCCAATCCATAACACTTGGAGAGAGGAGAGATGCTTCCGAAGGCCATCTGATAGTCTTTCCACGTTCCTCATATGGTCAATCCGAAGAGAGGTAAGAGAGGAAGGAAAGAGAAGACCAGGCATCCTCCTCGTCCTCCTCCTCCTCAGGAAACCGCACCTTCTCTCCCTCCCCTCCCATGTTTGTTCCAATAATATCTAGAAATGTGAGGGATGTGAGCGAGGGGTAAGCCACATTCTCTCACCGGGCTGTTTCATATTCTCGCACTCACAATGAAACGCTTGCAAATTGGGAGGCAAACCTCCTTTGGGCAAGCATTGGATATTTTGGCAATGCCTAATGGATATGTTCCGGAGGGATGTAAGATGACGCCTCTTTGGTAGAGACTTTATCTTCGGGCAGTTAGAGAGAGAGACATGTGACAGGGTGATGAGAAGGGGAAGGGAATCTATTATTTCCAATGCCCCGCACCCAATTATATCCAAAGAAGTGAGATTGTTACAACTCATGATACTAGTGATAGACTTTATCTTCGGACATCTCTCAAGTGTAAGGCTTGATAGAGTGAGGGGAAGGGGAGGAAAGTCCTCTATCTGACAACAGTCACTTATACTCAATCCAATGAGATGGGAGAGCGTGTGAAGGAATTGTGGTAGGCTTCTTAGATTCCAACAATTGCCAATTCCCATAAATTCGAGTGATTCTATGGTGATTTCTTCCAATGATTCCACTCCCTCACAATATTTAATATAAAATGTCTTTAGAGTAGCAAGTCTATCC
The DNA here is from genome assembly GCA_014182715.1 of Eucalyptus cloeziana. NCBI lineage: Eukaryota > Viridiplantae > Streptophyta > Magnoliopsida > Myrtales > Myrtaceae > Eucalyptus > Eucalyptus cloeziana. The sequence continues at coordinate 35,788,419 of CM024636.1, read as the reverse complement.
TTGGTAGAGGGACAAAATGTCAGAGAATCACATTTACTTGTACATGAAGATTGAAGTTGAGACATCAGGTTGTTGTTGTTAGGGTCATATGAAGAAATGGTTGGCATTATGAGTTTTGGACACCGTTTAATAGACAAATAACTGAGTGTGTACATCTTGCTTGGAAGCTTTTCTAAACTGGTGCAATTACTCAATTTCATCTTTTCAAGGTTGCATGGCAGCTCTATTTCTGTTTCTCCTGCCACGAATGATGTGAACTGAGGACAGCTTACGATAGTTAATTCCTGGAGGCAAGTAAGATTTAGCATTTCATTTCCATCTTTCCACAAATATTTTAACTGGTCGCACCCTCCTATATGAAGTTCCTTTAGCTTGATCAAGTGGCTCATAAACCCAAGATCAAAGCAAACAAACTCTGCAAGATTCTTAATTGTAAGAATGGTCAAAGAAGTTAGGTTGATCAAGCTCTTCAAGATCTCTTTGTTACAATCCTTGAGGAACAACTCATGGAGAGATGGAAGACAAACATCATTGGTTGAGTTTTTCAAATGCGGACATGAATGAATTTCAAGCTTTGTCGGACGATCAAGTTGGCAAGGCAATGTCCTGACCAACGAAGGACAGCCCCGAACAACAAGATGCTTAAGACAGGAGAATGAGACTTCTTCTTTTGGGCCAGCATAAGGAGACCAATCCTTCCATGCCAACATCTCTTCGAACTTCAAAGTGGTTAAGGATGAAAAAGGCCTTGTACCTCCGTAAAATTCAAAGCCTATCATTCTTATTGCATGTAGACCTTTAAGAGATAATTCCTTAAGTGAAGGTAGTTGTCCAATCATAGACAACGACATAACATTAGGACAGTCCCACAAGCATAAAGACACTATTTTATAATAGGATGTACAATCTAACCATGATGGGAATACTACACCACGATAGTTCAAAATAGCAAGATTTTCAAGATTAGTGTGAGGTCAGAGAGTTAAGCACCTGTTCTTCACGCTCATGATTATGGAGATCTCCCAAATGTTCACCCCAATGCAAGGATAAGTTTGTAAGGCCTAGCTTTGAAGCAAATTAGCATCAACTACATCTATAACTTTTTCCACCTTTTGCAATTCTGATATGAATAATTCTCCTTCAAGATGCGGCAAGTTCTTTAACTCTTTCAACTGCGACCCTTTCTCAAGTCCTACCACAAATTTGGACAACATAATAAGATTCTTTAAATTACTGATACTCGACGGCATCTCTTTTAGACTCTTTGTATCTCTAATATCAAGAAACTGTAAGTTGACTAACTTTTGTGATACCTTGAGGCAACTTTGAAAGCTTTTGACAACCTCTTAAAATCAAAGCTTGTAATTTGCACAAGACGCCAATTGACTCGGGTAGCCTCTCAATATGAGTGTATGAGAAATTGAGGTATCGAAGATGTTTTAAATCACCAACACAATTCGGTACCTCTACGATGTTACAACGACATAATGAGAATACTCTCAAGTACTTCAAGTTTGTTAGCAAGTCATGTAGCACCTTGTTGGAAATCAAGAAAGAGCCCCCACAAGATCCATCACGCCCCAGAATTAAACTTCTTAGTGCCTTCATTCCTTGATATGGTTTCAGGCATTTTGATGTAACATACCATGATGGGATGAATGATGCATAACGAGTTTTTTCAAGAGATGATACATCATGTTCATTACTTGCTACCCTAGACCCCCCCTGACCTAAAGCAAGTCCCACCCAAAATTGACTTTGCTAGATCATTCAAAAGATCATGCATTGAAAACTTAGATGCATCGATACTTGATTGTTGAAGAAATGACTTGGATACTAACTCATCAAAGTGCTTCCGTCCCAATTTCAAGATATTCTCATTTGCTTTTTGCCCATCTAAAAGTCCCTCTGCTATCCATAAGAGTACCAACTCATCCCTCTCAATTTCGTAATCCTTGGGAAATACCGCACAATAAGCAAAACATCTCTTTAAATAGGAAGGAAGATGGACATAGCTCAATTTTAAAACTGGGAGAACCTCATCATTCTCTGCCGTCAGAAGATCCCATATTTTGTTATTTAAGGTATCTTCCCACTTATCAGGATTACTTTTAGTACGTAGGACACCACCCAACATCTTTGCCGCCAAAGGTAAACCTTTACATCTTTCAGCTATTTTCTTGCCTATTATTTTAAAAGCCGGGTGGCTCTCAAAATTTGTTACTCCAAGAGCATGAAATGCCAATAACCTTATACAATTATCAAAGGACAATTCCCTCAAATGATATGGTGAAGCTCTTGTTATGGAAGCAACATTAAGGTTGCAAGTCGTGAGGATGATCTTGCTTCCGCTAGCCCCCGCTTCAAATGGCTTTAAGAGGGTGGTCCATTTTTCATACTTCTCATTCCATATATCATCTAAAACCACAAGAAACTTATTCCCGGCTAGATTATCCTTCAACTTAACTTGAAGCTTGTTAAGATCTTTGTCGTCATCGGACGACCTAGTGATAGACTGCAAAATAGTTTTTGTTATGTCAAGGACATCGAAAACATCGACACACAAACCCATGCTTTCTTCTCGAAACAACTATTCACTTTGGCATCATTATATAGCCGCTGAGCCAAGGCCATCTTTCCAACACCACCCATCCCAACTATGGGGACTATGCTTAGTGTGGCATCAGAATTTTTGACCTCACGGATCAATATTTGGAGTATCTCCATTTCTTCCTTCTCCTTGCCGACAAACCGAGGCTCCGGCAAAGAACTAGTGGGATCCCTTTTGTTGCTGTAGTTGGATCTGTCCACAACATTGTCTCTCAAGCTTAGATAATCCCTCCTTTTGACAATCACTTCAAACCTACCATTGATGTCTTGGACCTTAGTGTCGGACACGAGTGAGCCTGGTCGTGTAAAAGAAAAGAACTTCCTTTTCCATTGACCTCTACTTGTTCTGGATTCTACCTCCGACTTAACTTGAGTGGCTTTGATGTCTAACTCATCGAGAACATCTGACACACAAACCCATGCTTTCTTCTCGAAACAACTATTCACTTTGGCATCATTATATAGCCGCTGAGCCAAGGCCATCTTTCCAACACCACCCATCCCAACTATGGGGACTATGCTTAGTGTGGCATCAGAATTTTTGACCTCACGGATCAATATTTGGAGTATCTCCATTTCTTCCTTCTCCTTGCCGACAAACCGAGGCTCCGGCAAAGAACTAGTGGGATCCCTTTTGTTGCTGTAGTTGGATCTGTCCACAACATTGTCTCTCAAGCTTAGATAATCCCTCCTTTTGACAATCACTTCAAACCTACCATTGATGTCTTGGACCTTAGTGTCGGACACGAGTGAGCCTCGGTCGTGTAAAAGAAAAGAACTTCCTTTTCCATTGACCTCTACTTGTTCTGGATTCTACCTCCGACTTAACTTGAGTGGCTTTGATGTCTAACTCATCGAGCAAGTCTTCTATGTCAAAGGCCAAGTCCCTAACATCATCGAGCCACAGCTTCACTAGACAATTCCCGCTAAGTTGCTTTTCCTCTGCATCATCCACCTTTGCATTGATTGTGACTAGCATCCTCTTCCAGTCATCAAGGATGGTGGTGTCGGTTCCTTCCCGTTGCACATAGTCGATGCCAAAGAACTCAACTTGTCAAACAAGGTTTGAAAGAAGGAACCCAAAACGATCTCCCCAATGGCCATGGGTGAATCAATCACTGTTGAGAACAACAAAGTGTTATGGTGAAGTAAAGTAAAATGAGCTAATGGAAAGAGAAAACTATGAATTCCAGGAGGACCAAGACGTCCACTTACCAAAAAGAATAAAAAAAGGACCAAGACTTTCAGGGGATGCACACCAAAGTTTAGACAAGTCAATTGTTATCCCTTTTCTTCGGATCCAGACTTTTCTTGTGGGCATCCAAAACAGAGGATAAATGTGATTTTTCTTCATATGACCAACTTAGAGCTCACATGTATTTTCGTCAAAAACTTCATTACTTACAAGTGTTGTGTTGGCTTTTCACACATTCATATATTATTAGAATCTCTATGATTTCATTGTCCTTTTTTTTGCTTTAGAATATGCGATCAATGTAGGCTTTTACGTGGCAGTTACATTGCTGAAAATTTGCATATGTTTAAGATATGAGAAGATTATCGGTTCCTCCTTCAATGTGAATGACCATGTAAAGACATCAAAGGCGACGAATTTTGTCCGTTCAATGAGGAAAACAAAGCACATGCTTTGGGCTAAACAAGAAAAAAGGTCAGGTGCACCAACTAATCCATTAACCAAGTTGCTTTAGTTTACTTTTCAAATAGTGAAGGAGTCAATAATCATTAATTAACAGTACATAATCTACTAAAAATTATACTTTATGCATCAAACCATCGTTCTCTTATCAAGCAATTCCGATTATCAACTATTACCTTAGCACCCTTCAGCAGATCATCATCGTCATCTTGCTGTGAAGTTTTACCATTGTAACTGCCACTTAAAGCCTATATTGATCGTATATCCGAAGTATGCGATCAATGAGCGGAATCGTTCGGAGAGCACGTGCTTTCCATCCAGCCTTTCGTCTGTTTATCTACATCTTTGTGTGCAGCAAGAAGGCATCCCCTCTAGAAGCGTTCTTTAAACATTTTTTGTATTCTGAATCGTGTGAAGTTCACCCAGACATTACGTGCTCTCCATCAACAATGTATTTCCTATTTACCTTGAATTAAAGCAAATGTCCCTCTTTTCTTTTTGTCTTCTATTGGTCTACAATTAAGAAAAAAAAAATGACAAGTTTTCCATAATTTGATAACATCGTAATGTAAAATTCACAAGGAGATTAAAGCCATATTAATCTGTTTAACAATATGACTTTTTTTTGGTCTGAGCATTTCACTTCTTTCAGGTTGTGACTTTGTATTTTTTCCCTCTCCCTTTTCTCTATCATAACTTTTATTTTCTGGTAGCGGGAATGCACGATTATAAACATTTACTTTTCATTTACACTTTTTTTTCAATGAATTATATCTAAAACATGTACTAAATCCTTAATGTGACATCCAGATTTTGCCGGACCTCGAATATGTAACTGTCCGTGACGGGTCAACGAATTTGTCCTCGGACTACATCGTTGGCGCCACTTTCGATCACCGTTTCGTCACCACTCTCACCGTATCAAAATATTACATTTCGTCACATTCTCGCAATAGCATCTCATCTTGGAATCTTTTCACGTAAGGCCACCCGTGAGACCCATCTCTTCCGCATTTGCACCTTATTAAAGCGAGTTTTCAAGCACACGGAGACGTCGACTCCCGAAGTTGTGGCCCCATCAAGGTACCCCTCCTTCACGCGATCGAGGAACTCGCCCATGCATAGCCATGCATACGTCCATTTGGGGGTCAACAAAGGAGGATATTTGACCACCTAACAGCCCTAAATAAATTGCCTTTCCCCCGTGCACGTACAGAACCATGCAGCCCCTTCTCTCTCGCAGTTCAACCGGTCAACAAAAAGGGAAGATTTTGACCGAAGGAGCAGCCACGTCCAGCTGCTGCCACGCCCCTCTCCTTCTTCGACCAGCGTACCGAGTGCAGGAGCAAGGAGTCGGACACGTCTCTTGCATGGACATGCAAGATGTCCTTCCACCGGCACCGGATTTCCTCTCCTGTTGACTGCCACGAAGGCCCGCTTAGTTGACCCATGCAGTCAACAAAAGGGAAGACACGTCTACGCATGGGAAGGGACAGATGGCGACTAAAATTCTTCAAGGACAGCCACGCTCTGCTCGAGCTGTCCTCGCCTCTTCGCTGTCACCGCACGCGTAACTCAAGGAGTCAACGGCCAAGAGGGATTGATTTCCTCTTGCATCCGGTGAAGCCGAGTTTCTTTCCCCCATTTCCTCAAGTTCTCCACCCCTTTGACGACGGCAGCGAACTCTTAGTCGAAGGTCTTCCATAGCTCAGGCATGATCACAAGCTATGTAGCACCGATACGGACACGCGACAGATGACATGACACGACACGACACGCCGACACGATATTTCTCAAAAAATAAAGATTTCCGACACGTTTTGACACGTTATATATTAAATATATATTTTTATATATAAATACAAATATAAATAATAAAAGAGCATAGAATTAATTTATACTAAAAATATTAATTCAACATTTGTTAATATCATTCATTATTTTAATTTGACAGAGATTGAATGTGGCATCCTAGGAATCAAGGGCAAGTCCTAAGGTGCCCTAGAGCTTTTAAATAGGTAATGAATTTACCTATTGGTTTGAGTTTAGCCTTAGTTCTTTCTTAAGGCTTTGTGCCTTGTGCCTTGTGCCTTGTGTTTTAATTTAAGTTTTTTTTTTTTTTTTGAAACTTTGGTTATAAGGTAATTAATGAGGATAAATTATGTGTTGCCATAGATTAAATGTTATAGGATTTTTTTAATTAGGTGTAATTAATTGTTATTTTTAATTAAATTGGGAAAAAGAAGTTGAATTGGGCCTTAGGCCCAAGAGTGGACCCTAATGGGCCAAGTGGCCGGCCCATTAAGGCCCACAAGTGGGCTGTCGCCGGCCCAAGGGGAGGGGAAGAAGTGGCCGGCCCACTTCTTCCAAGGAGGCCCAAGATGGGCCCAAGCCCAAGCCCAAGCCCAAGCCCAAGCCCATGCATGGGGCTTTGCCAAGTGGCAAAGCTTGCTTGCCATGCATTGGGCAAGGGAAAGGCAAGGCAATCATTGCCTTTGGGGAAATCAAAAGGAGATGGCCGGATGGGGGAGGGGGTGTCATGCGAGAGAGGAGAGAGAGAGAGAGAGAGAGAGGGAAGAGGAGAGGAGGCTCGCGCGAGGAAGAGGGGAGCCATCCGTCCGCCGCACGCCGCCCGTCCGTCCGCCGTTCGTCGTCGTTTCTTCTCGGTTTAGAGGCAAGTTTAGGGTCCATCATCTCTCTTTGCATGTGTGCTTTGCATGTTGGTTGGGTTTTTGTTGTTTTGAATGCACGAAAATGGAGTGAGGTTGGCTTGTTCTTGGAGGTGCATGCTGTTTTCGCACGGATCACTGAAGTCAGAAACTTGTGAGGGCTTGCATGCATGTTTGGAGTTCGATTTTGGCTTGGATCTCTTCATGAAAGTTGTAGCTAACACCTTGAACTATAACATACTGAAATTTCGTGAAAAATGATGGAGATTTAAGGGGTCAAAACCTCATTTTTCGGAGACCCTAGATCTGAAACTGTTTTTCTGACCTTGAGGTGGATTTGTGGTTGCATGTTGATTTTTATTATGAATCTCTCTTCGACTTCTTCATGAGACTTGTAGAGCACATCTTAAGGATGAACATACTCAAATTTTAAGCAAAAATAACAAGTTTAGACTAGGAAACCAACCTGATCTTGAAGACGATGAAACTGGAGTCGCGATGTGGGATACCCGAGACTTCGTGGAACCATTTGGAGGTCTTCCTTTGGTATTTTGGCCTAAGTTCCTTCATGAGAGTTGTAGGGGATCCTTAGAAGTATAACATATCCAAATTTCAGAGAAAACGAAGAAGTGTAGGTAGGTCAAATCTCCATATTTCGGACATAGTACCCTAGGCGTTTCGGTAACCTGACCAGAAGCTTCGTGGACCTATAAAAGTTTATCTAAAATGAATTTGGTCTAGATTCCTTCATGAAAAATATATTTTAATGTCTTAACTATAACCTGGTAAAATTTCATAATTTTCTGAGGTCGTATGGGTATTTTAATTGATTTACTTAGAAAACTGTGCGTTCTGCCCTTATCCGAAATTTTTATACGGAAATTGTGGAAATATTGTTTATTGTGTGGAAATTGTTTGGCTATGTGTTTTCTGCAGAAATTTCTATTTTATGGCATTAAATTATTATATGCTTTGATTTGGGATTTATGTGATTAATTAATTTAATTAATTGCAAGGTAGAATAAATTGGATTATTTTAAATAAAATTTAAATGCATTTGGTAAGCGCATTGTTATTGGTGGCATATAATTTCATAAGAACTAAATTACTATGGGTGATTGCATTTACTGCATGTATGCAAAATGCTTGATGATGCATGTACAAGAACAAAGGTGAGCTTGTTTTGTCATTGCATCATGTGCATGGAATATTGAGACCTAAATTGGCAAACATGAGAAATGGTAAATGAGGAAACTGTATGTGGCGGATGATAATGCCCTGGAAGTATCAGGATGCCCGGGATGAGATGGGTGCCGGATGCCCGGAAATGTATAGAGATACATGACCGGATGGCCCTGGGAGTATCAGGATGCCCGGAATGAGATGGGTGCCGGAAGCCTCGGAGGTCTTTGCCCGAGGGGATGCCTCGTGATGCCAGTTGGGATGCGAGATGCCCGAAGCGTTGGGGGTGCCGGATGCCCGGTGGCCATGATTGGCATAATTCCGGAGGTTCTTCTCGTGATGCCTGGATAGGGCGCGAGTGTAAAGTATGGGATGGATGATCCCGAGGAAGGGTGATGTAATGATCAATTGAGAATTTAAAGTGGAAATTAAATCATGCATGGAAGATATGATGGTATGATGACATGATGGCATTTACATAAGATATGATGATGACATGCATATGTGACATGATGATGATGATTACCTATGGCATGATGGTATGATGACATGATGGCATGTACATAAGATATGATGATGACATGCATATGTGACATGATGATGATGATTACCTATGGCATGATGGTATGATGACATGATGACATGTACATAAGATATGATGATGACATGCATAAGTGACATGATGATGATGATTACCTATGGTATGATGGTATGATGACATGATGACATGTATATAAGATATGATGATGACATGCATATGTGACATGATGATGATGATTACCTATGGCATGATAATATGATTGCATGAGGATATGATGGCATGTACATGGATTCGAGGTAAGTCCGAATGACGTGTATAATGTAATTGTTTGTATTGTTTAAATGCATTGAGTGGTGATTGGTTTCCTTTACCTGCTGAGTGGTTGTACTCACCCCTTCGGGGACCAACATTTCAGATTAGTACGATGCCTCTCCCTACCGTCACGCGGGGAGTGTTTTACGGCCTTCCATCTGACGTGGAGGTCGAGCTGACCGAGATAGATTGTCCCACCCTGCCGGGACTGACTTTCATCCGTGTGCGTGCGATCGTGTCCTATGACGTGGGTCTATCTCGGGAGGCCCGGTCATCCGGGGAGTATGTCTCCGTTCACATCCGCCGCGACGGAGTCATGATGGGGATCTTTGCCACCCCCACCGCCCGACGCACCGGGATGGGTGTGATGGCCCGTGTACGTGGAGTTGGGGTTAGCAACTTTTTGGATGGCCGACACGAGTAGTCCGAAGGGAGATCGTTACATGTCATATTGTTGAGGGTCGTGTGTCTCTTTTTGAGGTTGAGGGCCGAGCATAGATGAGTCTTGGCCTACCTTTTGTACCGACCTGTGTTACCCTTCGTAAATATATATATGTAAATAAAAGTGGTTCGGCCTTGTGCTTTCGTTTAATCAAAAATAGTTGGTGTGCATTGTGCCGTCGTGAGGGAAGTGAATTGTTTGGTGAGACTCGCCTCTTATTTCCGCTATGAGCTGCGCAAATCTTTAAAGCCTTTTCAAAAGAAAAAGAAAAGAAAAATTTTTACGCCTAAGCTGCGGCCTGTGTTGCAATTCTTTCTTATATCACCGTATAAGTTGTTCTAGCCTTAGTTTCTTTTCGCGTAGTAATCTGTGGCGACCCTATCGGGTTCGGGGGTGCCACATTGAATAAGAAATTTAAAAAATTGCAAACACAAAAGAGTAAATTTGAAGGAACATGTAATGTTTTCTTACAATCGTCGGAAATTAATGAGATTTCTTATAGTTCCAAACAGAGTTTGGAGTTCATGATATAGACTGGCTTGGAGCTCCTTTGCAAAACAAGGTTTGAGAAAAATGAAAATCTAGGACAAGAACTCTCAAAGTACGACCAAAAGAAAAGGAAAAAACTAAATTCGCCATGGAAAATGTAAGAGATAACTCACAAGCCAATGACATAGAACAAAAGAGATAACTCACAGGCGACACCTGCAAGAGGCAAAAAGAATCAAAAAAGAAAAAAAAGATCACAATTTTCTGCGGGGGCGACGGAGCAATGCCGGCGAGATGAGGGGCGTTTCATCATCACTCATGGGAATGTCAACTTATAAGTAAGAACTTGAGAGTGAGAATTTTCTTTGGTCTCTTTTATTTTTGTTATTTTCATTATTTTTATATATTTATATTTTAACCCCTCAAGTATTGAAAATTTTTAAAATTGACCTCGTGCATGTTGGAATTGCGTGTCGAAATTTTGGACTCGCGTGTCGGAGCTTGTTGGGAAGAGTTGACCACGTGTCAGATTTCTCAACACTCGTTGATCGCATGTTGGACACGTGTCAGAGTGTCGGACACGACACGAAGGCTTCCGGAGAGTGTACGTGCTTCTTAGGCCACCGTAGGCAACCACCCACACCACACTGCTGTATCCCACGCCATCGGCCTCCTCACCATCCCGTACCTAGCTACTAGCCGCACCACCACACCACTCTGTCACTGACCCCCTCATCGTTGTTGAGTCGCCCACAGACCACCAAGCCAACCACCTCAGGAAGTCTCATCGCTTTGCCTTCGGTTTGTTGCTAACGACCACCACCCGCCACCAACATCGCAATTCAAAATCTGTCGCCGCCCCTCTACCGCAGCAAGACCCAAGAGGCCTCAACTCACACCTCACTGCACGCCGTTGTTGCTTCTCTTCACCTCAACCGTAGCTGGTAGCTTGCGGTCCGCTCACTGTCAACGCCACCAAACCTAAGGCAAGTTGGAGTCTACTAACCTATATAGTGTAGTGCTGTTGTTGAATGAGGAAGTGCATTGTTAGGTTGGATTGTTTGAATTTGGTGTTGAATGGTGATATATAGGATGACCGAAATTGTTTGGGGCTAGATGATTGAGGAAGCTTTATAGTTTTTATGAATACATGCGATTTCGGACTTCAAATATGCATCAATTTTAGCGTTTGTAAAGCTTTGAGAATTCCGCTTATAAACTGTTTTGGAAAACCTCCCAATTTGTGTTGAAATTTTTATGTACTGAGGTGCTGCTCACAAATGTTTTAAAAATAAAAGAAAAATGTTTGGTGTCCTTGAAATCTCAAACTTTTACATGAACCGTTTTAAAAACCTTGAAGTCGGGAGTGAGGTTTGGAATTGTCAATATACCAATTTCAAATTACTTACAGTTTTGATAAACCTTTTCAATTCGGGCCGTGAGGCGCAAGTGCGGCTTGAGGATTTATAAGTGAATTTCGAAGCCTATTAGAGGGTTAACCGTGGAAGTGAATCTTATGGATTTGGTATCGTGCTTTTGATTTCATTGATATGGGATTGACATATGTTTTAAAGACTATTGTTGTGGTATTGATGTGCCTTTGAAAACATTTTGGCATTGATTTGATTTAAATGACTACACCATGGTTGATATATTACTGCTACCGTCGGACCCTCAGGACGACGAAGTCCCGAGAGACGGGATGCCTAGAGGTGAGACATGACACGCTCTGGATGCCTGTTGGACACCATTGTTGTGGTGAGCCCTAGAGGTTCCCTGGGCGTCGGGATGCCCAGACATATGACGATACACATTCTGGAGGGTAGGGGACACTAGTAACATAGTGAGCTCTAGCGATTCCTCATGATGCTAGGTTAGGTGCGATATGCCTAGAAGTGAGACATGACATGCTCCGAATGCCCGGTGACTGAAATATGGAACCGGAGGCTTTCGTGATGCCAGATTGGGTGCGAATGCCTAGAGGGATGCAAACATTGGTCCTCTGGGAGTAGGTGATAGTGAATCACGAATCTGTTGAGTTTTAAAGTTGATTGTTCTGCTGAGTTACACCATTTTGATAGTTGCGCCTAATTATGGAACAAAAATTGTGTAGCACGGTATGGGACGTGTCATAACAGTTTAACCTTATAATCGAGACCCACGTGATTGAAGTGATGTGTTCTGGTTATTAAACTGTGCTTGCCATTTCATTGAAAAGCTTTATTGAATTAATGCGCATCTATTCTTTTATTGATGTGTTTTGTGGATTTTGCATGAAATCATATGACAATGATTCTACATAATATAGTTTAGTAGATCTTTAGTTGCTGAGTGGTTGTACTCACCGCTTGTGGGGACTAACATATTTCAAAGTAAGGAAGATGTCTCTGCTGCTCGCACCTCTTGGTACTTTCTATGGGATCCCTATCGATTTACAATGGGAACAAACAGGGCATCGGGATCCCGACTTTCATTCGAGTGAGGGTGATAGTGATGTTCGACACTAGCCCACCCTTGGGTTCCGTGCATCAGGAGTTTGTCATCTTGTATGTCCAAAGGAAGGAATGTACTCTGTGGCCGTTGCCACCGCCGCTAGAGGACAATGACGGGGATCGAGCGAAGTAGAGTGATCGAGGACATGAGGTCAACAATGAAATTTTGGACACCGACACTTGCTGATAGACGACTTGTGAATAGCTAATGGAAAATGTTGGTCTAGTTTTTGATATAGCCAAGTATAGGAAACTTTGGCTTTTGTTGTACCGACAAAAGACGTCTATCAAGTTTATGTTAATAATAAAAAAAAAAAAAGTGCTTAATCGATATCTGTGTGTATCTAGTGTGCATCATTTCAGTGTTTAGGAAGGGAGTTGTTGGATCCATTTCCGCCATATACATTGCGTAGGGATCAAAGAAGTGCGTAATAAGACCCCCATATGGATTCTCCAAAGTCCATTGATATAAGAAAGAAGGATATCTAGGACAAGGAAAGAAGTGTGGTGAGCCTAACGGATTGGGGGATGTTGGGGGGTGTCACACTTAATTACCCGGTTACATGCATTATTGGTCCCCCGCGAGAGAGAGAGAGAGAAAGAGAGAGAGAGCTGAAATCCATGGAGTGATGTGTTTTTGGCTTCGCAGCCCCACCAACTGATTAAATATCATAAGTTTTTTTGACGCCTTCAAGAATTAAAATTGACCGACTAAAGATTCTTTAGCATAAATTAGAACTCAAAAGGGGGAGCGTACAATATAAAATGACAAGTAGGGCTTTTTAGGGTTGAATAATATATGCAAAGTCTGTTTAATACCAGATTAATGCGCATTATAAAAGATGAACAATCTCAAAAAAATTTCCGACATAGAATACCTTTTTATCTAACAAAACACTGAGTCATCGTGTGGTCTTTTTCTAACGAAGCACAATTTTAATTTCCAAAATTCAAAATTCTATTTTTTTTTTATCACGACCACCTTCACATTTTTTTTTATCTTGAAAGAAAATACATGGATAAGTTTTCCAGCACTAAACAATCATGGGTTTTCACACGATGAAAACAAGTCGTCCACATGCAACACCCTTGGGGCTTCCGTAGAAACTACTTCATGTGAAGTTTAATTTGCGAATTGACTTAACTCGATTGATTACACTGGTGCACCTTAAAAGAATACTAAATCACAAGCACCTTATTAATTCACCTTACCCCTTTCGGTTGATGGTAAATCTACCATATCTATATAACAAGGACTTCTTATTATAATAGTAAATATTTGAAAAGACACAACAAAAGTTATTTATTTTGTTTGGCACCACGAAATTATAGTAAACGTGAATGAATCTCTTCTAAGAGGAATGAAGCTATCCTCTTACGATATTTATTGTTGTTTACCCAATTTAATGGACTAAAATTCCAAACAGATACGTGATTATTTCATGTAAAATCCCAAACTTGTACTAAGTAGAATCATTCCACGTCAGTGTGTGTTTAGTAAAGATATCAATGATAAGGAGATTAAAAATTAATCTTAATGTCCTAATATTACTATCTAACAAAAATTGAAGCAACAATTCTTTGTTATTAAACTCGACATCAACTTTAATTAGGATCATAGATAGGCATGAAATCGGTTTAAGAACCAAACTTCTGTTGCTCCGTTGCCCCTTCTTTGCCTCCATAATAGAAAGATTTCAGAAAGAATAGGTGGTTGCTCTCGGGTAATAAATGCTCACTAGATGCTTTAGATAGCAAAGTTGCGGCTGCATCAGTTTGAGGGAAAAATAGAGCAAGAAGATAGATGTCTCTTACCTTTTCCGAGTAGACTTCTTGGAGCAGACCGGTGAACGGGATGAGATCAATGGCAGCAATCCAGCAAGCACGAGCGCTAGGTTCAGACGAGCAGGAGGAGAACACTATTGAGCAGGAGGATGGGCATGGGTGTGGTGAATCTAAGTGATAAAGAGATAAGGGAGAGAGAAAACTATAAAAGCTAGGAAGACCAAGACTTTCACCTACCAAAAACAATAAACAAAGACCAAGACTTTCAAGAATGCACATCAGTGGTTAGAGGAATCGATAGAAAGTACTTTGCGTCCACAAGTGCTTGTCTTGTAATGGTTGGACAATATCCTCGGATATTTGTAGTTTCCACAATCATATATTTGTTCATGTACATAAATCATAAACTTAAGAAGACCAAGACTTTTTGTAGACAACTACAAGTCATCAGAGATGGTTAACTTTCTCTATTCAAAACGGAAAACAAAAGCACGTGCTTTGACCTAAACAAGAAAAAAGGGTCAGGCACAACAACCACACCAAACAATCCATTAAGCAAGTTGCTTTGTTTCACTCTGGCAATGGTAAAGGAGTCACAAATAATCATCTAACAGTATGATCTACTGAAATTATGGTCTATGCAAAAAACTCATGAAAAGGAAAATCGTGTTCAAAAGGACTAGCATTCTCCTATTAAGCGGCTCCCTACCATTGACTACTATCTCAGCACCCTTCAGGAGATCATTGCCACCCTCTTGCTGCAAATTTTTAGCACTGTCATTGCTACGTATAACAAAAACTCAAGAAGTCCAAGACTTTCCAAGATGCAAATTGGCATTGTTACATCACTTTTCACATGATTTTTTTTTTCCTCGTTTGAATAAAATATTATTTAATAATTGGCATTGATTGTTGTTCTCTTGCTCAAAATCAACAATAATGTTCGTCCAACTTTTTTCATGTTTAATCATATTTTAATTATTCATTCATTTATCTCTATGGTACTTGTCTATTAGAATTATGTCTAGATTTTTATGTATCTTATCAAATATAAGCTTAATAAAAGCAAAAAGAAAAGCTAAAAAGAAAAAATAAAACAACAAAAAACTGAAAAAGAAAAAAAAAAGAAAAGAAAAGAAGGAATGGGGCAAGGGAGAGCACCGCCATTCCCACACCCCTTTGCCATGCCGTTGGCATCAGCACCACCGCCAAGGCGACTCATTCCAATCTTTGTTGCCACCATTGCAGCTGGCGAACCTAGCCAGATCAACCATCATATCCAATTACCTTTAATTACCTATTGACTGGTGTAACTTGATCTAGAGGGGAATTCACAACATAAAGAATGAATTCTAGGATTCACGATTTCTCACTTGCGTCATCAAAAGTTGGGTTCCATGTGAAGTCCACCTCATCCAATAGTGAATAAACCTATTCTTAAAGGCTTGAATACCTAATTGAAACTAGTAAGTTCTTAGCATTTATTTTTAATTTTTTTAATCTTTAAAGGATGAACAACCAACTACACCACCAATAAAACGAGGGCTGATATTTTACAATCTCAAAGCATGATGGGCAAGCTGAGAAGAAGTCAACACATCGCAGTGAAGATTTAGCTCAATATACTCAACTTCTTTACCTCAAAGAAAGCAACTTTCATCCATGCACTATTGTCCTATATGAAAAAAGTGGCACCCACATTGGCCCAACAGAAAGCGCCAATAACCACTTCAACCGAACGAAGACCCCACCAGCCACAAATGCAAGTTTATCATTCACTGCACAAATACATACGGACAGCAAGCTACTAGGACAACTTAAGCACGCTTCAAGCATCACAATGTGACAATCCAATATGAAATCATAATGAATCAAAGATGTCACTTTCTTACATGGATACACATACGAGGAGGTCCAATTACGCACAAGTAACACTAGACAACTAATGGCTTTACTTGACTCAAATCAGGGCAACATGTAATTCCATCAGTTTTTATATGTTTCAAGCCTTGAATTGCCCCAATTTGATGGAAAACAAATGTAACGTCAAATTGGGGCAATTCAAGAAAAAACAGAGAGCTCAGCTCGATTCATTGAACCGAAAGCCGAAAACCATAGAAAGAGAGCGAGAGGACTAAGCTTTAGCGGTCGAACAGCGAGGAGCTGAGTAGAAGGAGCCGTTGTCGTCGGAGCAAAGGCCGAGAGACGTCGAAACCGAGCTGGAGCTCGCCGGGCGAGTGCTCTCCTCGCTAAAAATTCTTCTTCCATCATCTTCTAGCGGCTTTTGTATGGTGTTAGGGCTTAATACTATTGCAATCGTTAAATTCAAGTTGAATCCGCATTTAGCACTTGAGCACCTGAAACATTTGGAAAATATATGTTGACACCTAAATTTTTATCCAAAAATCATTTCCGAAAAAAATGGAAACTTACTTTTCCACAAAAATATTTCTTGATTATCTAGGTGTTTAGTATAGTCTTTTTAATGGAAGATGTTTTTCTAAAAAAAAAAAAAAAAAAAAACAAGAAGCAAGTCGGGGCAAATTATCTAAATGTGACTAGCCAAGCCTAGGAGGTCAAATTGGAATTAAAATGGCAAGTTGGGGCCAAAATGCAATTTTCAAAAAGTTGAGGGACCAATTCGCAAAATTCGCAAAATTTTGCCCGAACCCTTAAATCATCATCTTGGTCACCAATTAAGTTGAAATTGAACTTGGGCCAACTCGAATCAATCAAATCGGGCCAAAAAGACCAAGTTTGTATTTAATTGGGTATTTTTGGATAAGAAAATGGCCAACTTTGAGGGACTTTCTTGCAAAATTGGGTGGGCAAAATTGCAAAATCTGGTCGAGATCTTAAACTACTATGTATGAGCTTGCTAATTGATAAAAAATCGCAGCTAAATTGATGGATTAAAGCACCCAAACGAGCTACCAAAACCCAGCCCACGAGTTGGTCTGATTTCGGAGTTGCTGAGTAAGCAACTTGGTGACCCCACCATATCCTCCTCACCTGCCCAACCAGCCCGATCTTTGCACGTGATGGAAGGCCATAGTTAGTAGTGCAAGTGGACAAGAATTGGCCAGGGATAAGCTGCTGAAAGCACGGGAAAGTCGCAGCAAAGTCCGGACACTCAACAGCTGCAAGAGTGGAAATTTGGCTAAGTCAGAAAGTTGTTGAAGTAGCCCTGTTGACAGGCTTGGTAGGTGGACAAAAGACCGACCAAAAATCCCTTAATTCGGTGGATAATATCTACGAAGCAGGCTCTTTTGAGGGAGGAGAGAGAGAAGACGAGAAGGAGAGGAGAGAGCACACGGTCGTCCCCCAAAGACACCCTCAGAAGCAACTCCAGAAAAGAAAACCCAGAAATTCCAGACCGACCTTGAGAGAGAAAAGTGCAATTTTCACAAACTTGCAGCCAAAATTAGCCAAAACCTTCAACTAGAGAGTGAAACTTCACTCAAAGATCTTTCCAACCATAGGTCGCACGTCCCAAATGGAGATCGGGAAGGCCTCCTAAAGCCCCCCGAAAAACTACCCTCCTGGCGGGCCAAAGAAAGTCTGAATTTTTCTAAGTGTTGAGCCCGGTTGGTCACGAGTGAGAGAAAGCGAGTGTTTTTGAGAAAGTTGAGAGACAAATGAGGAAAAACATGAGTTCAAAACCAAAGTAGAATACATATAGCTTTGTTTGGTGTTTATTTTGCCAATAAAAGAGGTTCTGAAGCTTGATTTTGGAGGTTAATGAAAACCTTCGTTATCAGTTCTTTCTTTGCAGATCTTGTTTTCCAGTTGAAGAAGCCAACTTCCATGGGCCCCCGAGGATAATTCCTTGGTTTCTTGAGCGAAGAACCACTTGAAAGGGAAACTAAGAAGCAAGGTAAGCATCCTAGATGTACTTTCTTTCGAGTTTGAGTACGTTTTGATCATGAAAATCAAAAAGAAAACTAGCCCAGAAAACTGATTTCTGAGGCTGAAATTTTTCTAAGTGTTGGGAATTTCTTCAAGAATTTTGCAAGTGTGCTTCTTGGAGAGGTCGTTTTGATGTCTTTCGGTGGACCATTCTCTATGATTTTTGTTGCATTTGAAAGCTCATGTTACCTACTTTCACTCGGTTTAAGTAGTGTTTCTCGTAGATCTTGCATGTGATAAGTGTCGGGGCTTGAACATGGGCATGCAAACTGTTTGTTTGACTTGGGTTCAAACCCAGATTTGTGAAATCAGATCAAACCCGCATATTTGAGGATGATTTTAGCTTAGTTATTTTGTGTTTTAAGCTATGATTTATGTCTAATCTTGCTCCTTGCATGTGGTAGTATAATCTTGATACTTTATTTCCGCATGAGATTGCTTGTGAGTTGAGATTGAAGGCCACAAACATGGCCCGACGAAGCTTATTTGGGTAGATTGATGCGCGCCAAGTGTTCAAAGAAATGCACAAACCAAGTTTCGATCTTCAAACGATCGATTTGAGCTCGGTTCTTATTATTCATGTACTGGGCAGTCTCATATTAGTGTAAATCGGCATATATCGGTTTAAAGAATTATTTTTTAATAAAAATTAAAAAAAATGAAAAAAAAATGAAAATTTCAAAAAAATTGTAAAAATGATGGATGGTATCAAGTTATGATAGAAATGACATCTAGGAAATTTTCCCAATTTTAAAAGGTCATTTTCTTAATTTAATGATATTTTGGTATTTTATAACCATTTTTGTAAATAATCTATTTTGCGTAGATTATAATTAATTAGAGTAACTTCATGCATTTAGAATAATTTCATGCATATTTAAATTCTCATTTTGCTCACGGGGTCCTGTCCCGGGCGTGATAACAAGGCCATGTAATATTATTTGCCCGACTTGTATCGGGTTTTCATTTTTCGCATTTATTTTCAAGTTATTTCAATTTCTTGGATGTTTACTTATGCATTGCTTTTCATTAATTTGAGTGTAAATTTCTCTTCTAAATTTTGCTAGGATTAGTCTAGACATTAAGGAAAACAAACCTACAAAAACATTTGCATGGACACTTAGTGGTTTCATAAAGATTATAATTGGTAATCAAGATTGTGTGGCCATTTAGATTAAAACCTTCCAAGTTAGTGGTACCGCAAGGGCGCTAATAGAAACATTGGCGTAAACAAGTCCCCGTTCCTAGAAATCTCTGGTTGCGTAGGAATCGAGACAACACTCCCGTGCCTCGATTGGTTTCTAGCCGACCCTAATAGGCTAGTGGCGACTCCTAGAAATATTTAGGTTGTTAAGAACAAAAAAAAAACAAAATCCAACGTCGCGCGAGGTATGGGCTTGGGAGAGCCCGCGCCTAATTTAGGGCCATTGGTCCACATCTTTAGGCAAATACCCCTAAACCCTTCTTCCTTTTTCCCCGGACGGAAAATACGAGGTCGTGACAGCTTGGCGACTCCGTTGGGGACTTGGTTGCAAACCTTAGAGGACTTAGGCCGTAATAACTTGATTGGTTGTTCACTAACATGGTCTTCATTTGATAGCGCGTGTCAAAGTCGCGTGGAAAATAAGGTTAGTCCGCTAACAATGTGTTAAATGTTTTTGTAGGTTTGGAGTAATAAGGGATGGAGTGTCTGTTGACCCATTTCTTTTGCGAGAGAGGTGTAGGAATGTATGTCTATATGGATGAAATTGAAGTGTTGTTTGGATATCAATTGTTGTGCGAGCCTTCATGCTTGCACTACACATTTACACACACAACCCGCAATCTAAAACCCCGATCGCACTAGGAAGCCCATAGGAGGTGCCAAAAGATGGAACCCGTGCGGGAAATGACCCATGGTTATCCACTTTTTGGTCCCGCTCATTATGATTAATGATAAAGAGAACTGTCCGACGCAAGTGCGGAGTGGGGAAAACTCTTTTGATCTAATCAAAATGGGGACCTTAAGCCTTTAGAATTTCACCTTTATGCGTCAAACCTCACAAGTTTACATCCGCATGTCTATGTGATTGAAAAAAAATGCCTCTTCACCCACTGTAAGTACGATTTCTCCATCTACTTGCTCACTTCGGATTGAAATTTTCATTTTTTGAGATTCACGGAAATCAATGGAATGCCCTTGAAAATATAGGCTTGCCACTCACTCTTGATTTCAAATGCATCTGATCTGGCCTAGATTAGAACATATGTTTTTGTTTAAATTTTCAATTACAAACCCAAAGTCACATTTTGTATAGAAATTCTTCCAAGTCAAGATCACATTTTGGGGACATAGAATTAAAATCAAATTTCCAATAAAATTCTTTATTGGTCACATTTCGAAATTAAAATTCAAATCACATTTTGTGTATTGATTTCTCAAAATCACCTCACCTTTGCATGAGTGAAATTACAAATTAATCTTTCAAAATCAATGCCCCATTTGTGTATGAAACTTTTGGAACAAAATGGGCATTCAATTGATAGCCGTGGATCGATCTTTTAATGAAATCTCCTCTTACTAATAAAATCTTGACGAAATACCAAATTCTCGTAAGTCGACACTACGGAGAAGGTATCGTCACCTTGATTTCATTGTAAGAGGCGGCTTTATTGAGAGATCAATTTTCCATTCATGTACTAACATTAGCTTCCTTTCGCAGGTCATGTGTGACAACCATTCCTTGAACTCCTCTTGCTTGACCATGCCAAAAGTGGACTTTAAAGCTAGGATGAGAATTGTGCTTATTACGCTCCTCTATGAAAGAGCTTCTTGTACTTTGTCCTCGTCATTATTCCTATTAGGAATCATGTTTTGCGTTTTGGGTTTTGATTGTGGACCCAATCGAATGCTTTTGTAAATCATACAACCCACATTTTTTAATAATGAAGTTAGAGTTCGTAAAAATCATATCCTTTAAAACACTTGAAGTGTTTTAAACGGACCATTTGGGCTTTTTATGCCTAGCTTCAACATGTTTGAAAAAGAGTTTCAAGAACTTGCAAAATATTTTATCTCTTCACTTAATCGCTTTCGTAGGTTGATCCACAGGATGATACTTTGAAGGAGTAAGGTTGTAATCATTCCAATAGGGATTTCTTGTGAAACAATTGACTCGATCATCCATTTTTGTCGAACGAGGCAAAATGACGGTTTTGTTCAAGATTAACATTTACTTCCTCGGAAAGACAAAAACAAGAAGCAATTGCAATCCCTACACTTCCAATGGTTTCTTGGCATCCAATCCTGTATGGAGATGATTATTGGGGGTCTGCAAGACAATACTTCAAGATGTAGATGTACACAAACAAGAATCAGTCATCAAATGTTGCCTTCAAATAAAAGGTGGTAATCGTTTCAAGTTAACTTCGATTTATTTTAGGAATGACTTGTCCTTGCACTTTGTGCAGATTTTAGTTAGGCAAATTACTGGCAAGCAATAAGACTACATGGGGAGGACAACCTGGTCCAGAATCACACGATCTCTAAAAGAAAAGGATTGTGAAGTGGGAAATGCATTGACACAGCAAAAATGGCGAAAATCACCTAGCCTAAAAGGGGAAATTTTAATTGGGGCAGATGGCCACAAAATAGATCGGGAGCACGCAATGCCTAAGTCACCCGACTCCTAAAAAGGGAAAAGATTCAAATGGAATAGACATTTGTCAAGTGAATTGTTGTCAATCATGAGAGCAAATCCGTCCCCAAGGAAATAGGATGGAACACAGTCATCATATATGCCGTAAAAGGGAGTATATCGTTCCTAAAATGAATCATGTCGAATATGAAAATAACATATCATGTCTCTTTTTTCCTTGTAGTTGATAAATGGGGCAAGTCCTCTCACCCATGAGCAAGATGAAACACAGTTAATTGATTCAGCAAAAAAAGGGAGTATCGTTCCTAAATTAGTCCAATTCAATTTTGGAAAATAAGTAACCTGCCCCATCTCTTGTAGGAAAAGGTGTACATTGACCGCTGGAGCAACACCTTATACCAAGAAGGCATGCTAAGGTCCAACCATCCATTTTGATGGAATAAATGGAGTAAAACATACAAGGAGCAATGCTCTCACATGTCGAAACAAGGAGTACCCCTCTCCTTTCATCTTTGACACCCACTTAGAATGAGTGAATTCGATAATATCTAAATGGCCCATTTGCAAGATCTTCGAGGAAATGTTAACACCCGAGGAGCAAATGCACATGAAGAGGAAACATAAGACATTTAAAGTCAGATACGGGAGAAGGGTAATTCGGTATCGCTTCCAAAATGCCTCATCTAAACTTCATTTTTGACGTAGTTCCCTTGTTTGACGGGAAGCGTCGGTATTCGAGGAACAAACTCGAGAAATTGATTGAAGCATAATCTATATGGACCAAGCAAGCGTATGGAGGTAACACATGTCAAATTCACCTAACTTGGTGGAGTTCAAGAGCCAGTTCAATTAAATAAAAAGGAAGCGCCCCATGGACACTACCGGCGCTTCGGCCGGGTGGTATAGGGAATGAATGAACGGGTCCGAGAGGTCCGGGGTTCGATCCTTGGAAACGGCAACAAGGTTGCCATGTAAAAAAATAAAAAAATAATAATAAAAATAAAAAACTTTTTGCATCTCTTACTTTTGCAAAATGAGGAAAATGCTTGAACTAATGAGACCAAAGATCTGAGAATCTCTTCAAGTCTTAAAACAATAGGTTCACGCTGCTGTTTGCCGCCAAATGGTGAAATTGACCAAAGGTAATGTTGTATCGTCTCCAGTTTTACGATCCCTGAAGATTCATGTACTAACACATTCCCTTTTGTTCTTCACAGGGTCGCCTAACTACTAAGGCACAGGTAAGTACCCTTCTTCTCAAAATCAAATGGAAAACAAATGGAGAATTTCCATCGCAAAAAAAAAAAAGAAAAGAAGAAGAACATTTAGTGTTTTTCTAGAAACAAGCGCAAAAATGGAAATTGAAGAAACAAGTTTTCCATAAGGTTTGCAAAAATCTTTTTACCTTTAAATTGTCCATCCACTCGATGGATCACTCATTTGGAATCAAAGTTCTCTATGGAGATTAATCCACTCGGATGATCTCAACAAAATGAAAGGCGATGTTGCTTATGCCAAGCGAGAAACACTTAGGATGTGGAAAGGCAACCCATTTCCAAACATGTCCTTTAAGCACTCGAGATTCGAGCGAAAAAAGAAAACCCATGTCGTTTAAGGTCAATGAATTCATTCGCAAGTGGTACATAGATCAAGATGATAAGAGGCATTTCCTTCCTCTATCATACACACTACGGTGACAATAGTTAGCCCATTTGAGCCTTTTAATGTGAAGAATTTTTTACAAAATACCCCTGTCAAGAACCACCCCACAATGGGGCAATTATGGAGGTTTGGGTTGATAATATTTGGAGAGGAAAGATGAGAAAGGTTTCTTTGCTCTCACTTGCATAAATCTTTTTGTGGTAACTTCGGGTGAATTCTTATGGAAGCTCGAAGCATCCCAAGGTGAAGAAGAGCATTCTTTTCTCTACCCAAACACTGATACCCTTTGCTTAAATCATATTGAGCCTAACTATTCATTTCTAAAACCCGAGTGGTGATTATCTCCCCACATTTGGGGCAAGGCATATGATTTGCCAAGGCAAGTGATGCTTACATGAGAATCGAAAAGCATCTTGAGAGTCCTAAGAGCTCAAAAAGTTCAAAGGAGCAAAAGTCAAGTGAAAATTAAGGGGCATGAAAAAGCGGTGTGCCTGGTAAAAGCAAGGCCAATGCCCGAAAAAAAAAAAAAAAAAAAAAAAAAAAAAAAAAAAAAAAAAAGGGGGAGAGTGGAAGAAAAGCAATTGCATCAAGAGGAATATCTCTGTGAAAACAAAAATGGCAAAAAAAAAATGCCTGCATTGAAAAGAAAATCATTGTAAATGCAAAAGCCATTATGTTAAGATGATTAGTCAAAGGACTTTCGAGACAATTTGAATTTTAAAAGTCGAGCGCTTTTAAAAAAAAAAAAAAAAAAGAAAAGGGGATGATATGATAATGATGCCATGATAATCACCAACTCTCAAATCCCCCATCGACAAAAAGATCTAAGCCTTTTGAGCTAGCCTTTTGAGCTTTTCCCCGAACCAACATTACAACCTATTCCCGAAGTCTCTTCAGATTGGGATGATTCAAAGTGGAAATAAGGACTTCCCAAAGAAGATGCTGCTCGAAGAAGTGAGAGTAAGGTTGTCTTATCCCATCTCAAGGTTTCTTGACTTGTAAACCTGGCGAAGATGTTGATCAGTGATTAATTCATTTCATAGCCAATGATGCTTATCCATTGCTAAAACCATGACCAAACCTGCACTACGGTCCTTCTAAAAGACCTCTTAGATTGGTCAATGTGTACTTATTGCGAATGATTCAAAGCCTTGTACACTGGAAGAGTGAGATTGAGTGATTAGTTTATTTCCCACATGAATAGATGGGATCAAATAGCCATTTTCTTGAGAATATGCAAGAAGCCCTTTCTGACTAGGTGTCTTTGCTCGGCATACTTAACAGACCTTTCTCATAAGTCAAGGTCATTTCAACAAGGATTTTTCTCCCAAGAGAATTTGACGATTAATGATATCATCCGAGCGTGATGACAATTATATGAGTTTGTCAGGTGGTCGAGATTAGTTTGATTTGTTTATACAATCATTGCATTCTCATTATCGATACACTTTTGATATTTGTTTCTGATGACACGTGCTGAAATCGATCTCATCTAGTATGCTTTCGCTACTAGAATACTTGTCATAATGAATTCTATTTGATGTGCAGTACCCATTTCAGAATATTCTCGAATGACAGTTCCTCCGGTGAAACCACACAATTTCAAAGGGTTCATGGGTTAGCCTTAAACCATGCATTTTCAAAAGGTTCTTGGTTATCCTTAAACCTTGCAATTCATAGGGTTCATGGGTTAGCCTTAAACCATGCATTTTCAAAAGGTTCTCGGTTATCTTTAAACCTTGCAATTCTAAAGGTTCATGGGTTAGCCTTAAACCATGCATTTTCAAAAGGTTCTTGGTTATCCTTAAACCTTGCAATTTCAAAGGGTTTATGAGTTAGCCTTAAACCATATATTTTCAAAAGGTTCTCGGTTATCCTTAAACCTCGCAATTCAAAGGGTTCATGGGTTAGCCTTAAACCATGCATTTTCAAAAGGTTCTCGGTTATCCTTAAACATTGCAATTCTAAAGGTTCATGGGTTAGCCTTAAACCATGCATTTTCAAAAGGTTCTTGGTTATCCTTAAACCTTGCAATTTCAAAGGGTTTATGAGTTAGCCTTAAACCATATATTTTCAAAAGGTTCTCGGTTATCCTTAAACCTCGCAATTCAAAGGGTTCATGGGTTAGCCTTAAACCATGCATTTTCAAAAGGTTCTCGGTTATCCTTAAACCTTGCAATTCTAAAGGTTCATGGGTTAGCCTTAAACCATGCATTTTCAAAAGGTTCTTGGTTATCCTTAAACCTTGCAATTTCAAAGGGTTTATGAGTTAGCCTTAAACCATATATTTTCAAAAAGTTCTCGGTTATCCTTAAACCATGCAATTCCAAAGGGTCCATGGATTAGCCTTAAACCATGTATTTTCAAGAGATTCTTGGTCATCCTTAAACCACGCAATAACAAAGGGTTCATGGGCTAGCCTCAAACCATGCATTTTCAAGACACAATTTCACAAGGTTCGTGGGACTGCCTTAAACCACAAGGTTAGTGGGACTGCCTTAAACCACGTGGTTAGTGGGATTGCCTTAAATCACAAGGTTCGTGGGACTGCCTTAAACCACACGGTTAGTGGGACTGCCTTAAACCACAAGGTTCGTGGGATTGCCTTAAACCACAAGGTTAGTGGGACTGCCTTAAACCACACGGTTAGTGGGACTGCCTTAAACCACAAGGTTAGTGGGACTGTCTTAAACCACACCACACGGTTAGTGGGACTGCCTTAAACCACACGGTTCGTGGGACTGTCTTAAATCACACGGTTAGTGGGACTCCCTTAAACCACAAGGTTCGTGGGACTACCTTAAACCACAAGGTTCGTGGGACTGCCTTAAACCACACGGTTAGTGGGACTGCCTTAAACCACAAGGTTCGTGGGACTGCCTTAAACCACAAGGTTCGTGGGTATATCCTTAAACCACACTTTTCAAAGTATTCATAGGTATATCCCTAAACTACGCTCTTTACACTCCACACTTTTCAAAGTATTCATAGGTATATCCCTAAACTACGCTCTTTACATTAAGCTTACTTGCATTTTCATTTTACTATTAAAAAAAAAACCAAAAAAAAAAAAAAAAACAAAACAAAAATTAGGTGTCACCTTATCTTTGAAAGAAATCTCTTTGAGCTTCCTACCAAAGAGGGGCAGCTGTTGACACCTAAATTTTTATCCAAAAATCATTTCCGAAAAAAATGGAAACTTACTTTTCCACAAAAATATTTCTTGATTATCTAGGTGTTTAGTATAGTTTTTTTAATGGAAGATGTTTTTCCTAAAAAAAAAAAAAACAAGAAGCAAGTCGGGGCAAATTATCTAAATGTGACTAGCCAAGCCTAGGAGGTCAAATTGGAATTTCATCCTTGGATCCGTTTGACATGACCAGCACAAAGAATGCTCCAGCCGACCTTCTCAAGCGCTGGTGGGGCGCGGTACTCTCTATATTCTGCCTTCTGCCTTCGTATCAGGATAATGGAAATTTTCATGTGTTAGGAGGTTGAGTTGCAGAATTCAAGCGACTGTGTTAGGATATGTTTAGGCGAGTTATTTAACATGGAGAAGTTAATTGGCTTAAATGTCATGAAATATTGTATGCTATTAACCCCCCTTAAAGTTCGCTTGCGGAACACATCCTATAGCCCCGTGAAGATCTTGTAACCTTTCAAAATGTACTAAATTGACACATCGAACCGTGTACAATTCCGTTTTCCATAGTGTTTTGTAGTTCGAATAATATATTGAAAGTTTTGGCTGGACAATCAATAAGTTACTTTTTGCTTGAAAAAGAATTGTCTAATTAACCAAATATCTATAAATATACTCATGTCCCGTTGTCTTTTTCTCATTGGCTCATGATTGATCCCTTTATTTGGGAAAGGTAATGTTCCTTAATACTGATGTATTAGTTAAAGCACACGTGCAAATTGCACATGTCATGTTGTGGGATAAAATGTGATATGTGACGCCCGCTTTTTATGTGATCATATATTTCTATATGACAATGTTTTCTTAAAATTTGCAAAGGTGATCATTTCTTTTTCTTTTAACTGATGCTTCTTCACGAGCTTATTTCTATTCCTGAGGCTTATTCTTTGATGCATACCGTGTGATCTTTTTCGACCTTTTTTTGGGCTATTCTGTTGTACTGCACTCCTAATTTTTTTTTTTTTTTTGAACAGATACTGCACTCCTGATTTTCCGTCTGGCAATTATTAAATGCAAATTGGCCGAATGCCTAATGCAGCGAGCAGAACTTGTCCTGAGTGCGTCTCGCGGCTTTCGATACACCATGGACTTGAAGGAGGAAGAGAAAAAACCGAGTGCTGAGGAAAATTAGAGCCAATTTTGAAGCTATACGAGTAGAAATTTCTCCATGGATGACTTTGATAGTTTTTTGCAAGAGAATGATGCTAGAAATGCTAAAAGTTGTGTACGACGCTCACTTTGGTGTAAAAGTTCCTTTTGAATTACTTAGGTGCCACTTTAAAAAAAAAAAATCATTTAAGTGACAACTCCAATTTAGGTCGTCGGAAATTGGACTTGGCCATAATTTATTATTTTCTCAATCCTACGTGGCTCGTCAAAGTGCCTAGTTAGCATATTATCCTTAAAGGACATCGTATAGTAGATGAAAAAACAAAGACTTCAGTGTCACAAACATGCCACATCAAATAAAATTTTTCTTTATAAAAACAACTCAATTTCTTTGGTTGGAATTTCTCGCTAAAGGCACTTAAGTAATCGTTTTTCTCCGATTTGGCATATAAGTGAGCCAGCGAAAATTTTTGACACTAAAGTGAGCTCCGTTGACAACTTTTGACACTTCTTGTATCCTTCTCCCATTTTTCGCCGTTAATGTTAATTGTACGTTCCAACTTAATTTATGCTCAAGTCACAGTTTGCCCAGCAAGGAGGTTGGAGTTGATGATAGATGATTCTTTCTTTCTTTCCTTCTTTCTTTGTTTTTTTTTTTTTTTTTTTTGAAACATCAGTTTTCTTTATAAGTTATGTTCCAGGACTTTTGTCATCTTGCTAATATTCGTGATCGTCCCGTGTTTTGTTATTGACACACGAGATTTTTTTCAGCTTATGGTAAGTTATTTGAACTATAAGCCAAAAAGAAATGTTCATGGTTATGAGGTTCTAATAATGGTAAATTTTGGGTTACTAGATTTTCTTTGGTCAAGGTTGTGTTAGACAAAATAATTCATATGCGGAAGCCAGGATCGATCATAGACAAACCTCCAGCCATTGTTCTTGTAATCACGTTCGTCTGAAAACCTGAAATCAACAAAATTGGGGACTCGCACTACTAACCCAATTCTCTCGTACTGATGGTGTATTCTGAATGAGAGAGTTTGTATTAGACCTTGTCATCACCCGTCAGAAATGAACGTACGTTCCTATTTATACATCGTCTTCCATCAAGACGATTACCGAATGGGCGGTTGTCACGAAGGGGTACGAAGCGTGGAAACTCTTCATGTTGAACAGTCACAACCTTTAAGAGAAAATGCGGGTCCAAAATATGGGATCACACAAAAATAAATAACATTCTCCCACTTGATCCCATTATTTTCATCATACAGATTATCCAACTAATTCCACAAAAACTTTATGCTTAAAGAAAAGAAACAAAACACATGAATCATGGCGACATGTCCTCTAAGGGTGAGTAATATCTTCCATGTATCACAATGCATCTCATTTCTTTAATGTCAGCCTATATGTGACAACATATCTTAATGAATAAACCCCATGTTTATTCCAGAACCAAGGATAAATGTTATTCTCATAAACAACAAAATGTGTACACAAAAATTGAGAATCAACATTACAACTGAATAAGAGTTTCATACAACAGAAATCGTCCATATGACGACAAATTACATTATGGGACCTATTCCCATACTAGTTACATGATCCTTATACTTCATTGGTGGCATGCCTTTAGTTAAAGGATCGGCTATCATCAATTCAGTGCTAATGTGTTCAATGACCACTTTATTCTCCTTAACACGTTCTCTTATGACTAAATACTTAATGTCGATATGCTTACTTCGACTGCCACTTTTGGCATTTTTAGCCATAAAAACTGCAGCTGAATTGTCACAATATATTCTTAATGGCCTAGAAATAGAATCAACAATTCTAAGCCCAGCAATGAAACTCTTCAACCATACACCATGCGAGGTAGCCTCAAAACAAGAAACGAACTCAGCCTCCATAGTAGAAGTAGCGGTCAAAGTACGCTTGGCGCTTCTCCATGACACGGCTCCGCCGGCTAACATAAAAATGTATCCAGATGTTGATTTTCGTGAATCAACGCAGCCCCGCGAAGTCCGAATCCGAATAACCGACCACTTCCAATTTGTCAGTCCGTCTATACATAAGCATGTAGTCTTTGGTACCTTGAAGGTATCTCATGACTTTCTTTGCAGCTCTCCAGTGGTCTAAACCTGGATTACTCTGATATCTTCCCAACATTCCCACAGCAAAAGCGATGTCAGGTCGAGTGCAAACCTGAGCATACATCAAACTTCCAATAGCTGAGAAGCATATGGGATGTTGTACATTTGTTCCCTTTCTAAATCGTTCTTCGGGCATTGGTTCAAATTGAACTGTCACCCTTCACAATGGGTGCTATACTTGGTGAACAATCTTTCATCCGGAATCTCTCTAGGACCTTATTGATATAGGTTTCTTGAGATAGTCCTAAAATTCCTTGAGGTCTATCTCTATGGATCTTAATGCCAATGACATAAGATGCCTCACCCATATCTTTCATATCAAAACTCTCAGAGAGAAATTGT
Organism: Eucalyptus cloeziana; assembly: GCA_014182715.1. Taxonomy (NCBI): domain Eukaryota; kingdom Viridiplantae; phylum Streptophyta; class Magnoliopsida; order Myrtales; family Myrtaceae; genus Eucalyptus; species Eucalyptus cloeziana. The sequence continues at coordinate 35,758,221 of CM024636.1, read as the reverse complement.
TTCACCTCATGTAGCAACCCTTTATCATTGGTTGCAAGTAAAATATCATCCACATATAGCACAAGGAAACAAATTTTGCTCCCACTGACCTTCTGGTATATACATTGATCCATGACATTTTCTACAAAACCGAATGAAGAAATGACATCATGGAACCTTAAGTACCATTGGCGGGAGGCTTGTTTCAGGCCATATATAGATTTCTTAAGCTTGCACACCAAATGCTCACCTTTACTAGAGGGGAATCCTTCAGGTTGTTTCATGTAAACCTCCTCCTCTAGTTCTCCATTGAGGAATGCCGTTTTCACATCCATCTGATGTAATTCCATATCAAAATGGGCAACTAATGCCAAAACAATACGAAGAGAATCTTTCTTAGATACGGGAGAAAAGTCTCTGTGTAATCGATTCCTTCCTTTTGAGTGAATCCTTTGGCAACGAGTCTAGCTTTATATCTTTCAATGTTACCTAATGAATCCTTCTTAGTTTTGAAGACCCATTTACAACCAATGGCCTTCACACCATCGTAACTTAACCAAATCCCAGACTTCGTTAGATGCCATAGAACTCATCTCTTCCTTCATGGCATTGTACCACAAATTGGATTTATCACTATCTATGGCTTGTGAAAACGTTTCAGGATCATTCTCAGCTCCAATATTGTAGTCAGACTCTTGTAAATACACAATATAATCACCAGGAATTGCCGATTTCCTTATTCTATCAGATCTTCTCAATGTTGAATCAACATTCTCTTGAGGAGAGTGTTGCTCAACTGGTTGTTCAGCAGTTTCTGGTAATTGCTGAACAACTGGATCTATTAGATCAATATCGGCGGGTTGTGGAACTTCAATGATTGGTTGTTCAATAGCCGGCTGAACTGAAAGGGGCATTTTGAGCAACAACCAACCTTAAACTTGAGGTGAAAGGTTGAGTATCTGTATGATCTTTCTTAGGATCAAGGTCCTTCGATTGATCGCTCCCACTAATCAAGTCATTTTCAAGAAATTTAGCGTTTCTTGATTCCACAATCCTAATGGTATGAGATGGACAATAAAACCTGTATCCCTTAGACCTTTCGGCATATCCAATGAAATACCCACTTATGGTCCTTGGGTCCAACTTCTTTTCTTGTGGATTGTAAACTCTCACTTCGAGACGGGCATCCCCAAACGCGCACATGATGCAAACTCGATTTCCAACCCTTAAATAACTCAAAAGGTGTCTTTGGGACAGCCTTGGTCGGAACTCGGTTTAATATGTACACTTTGCCGTCTTAAGTGCTTCAGTCCACAAGGATTTAGGAAGTTTGGAGCTGCTAAGCATACTACGCACCATGTCCAATAAAGTCCGGTTTCTTCTTTCCGCTACGCCGTTTTGGTCCGGAGAACCGGGCATAGTATATTGGGCAACTATCCCATGCTCTTGAAGAAACCTTGCAAATGGACCAGGTGCTTGTCCATCTTCGGTGTATCTACCATAGAATTCTCCACCTCTATCGATCTCACGATCTTAATTTGCTTACCGCATTGTTTCTCTACTTCTGCCTTAAATACCTTAAAGGCATCTAATGCTTCATACTTATTATGAATCAAATAGAGATACATGTAACGTGAGTAATCATCTATGAAGGAGATGAAGTATTTCTGACCACATGCGTCCATATTCGGACTACAAATATCCGTATGTATGATTTCTAATATTTCTGTACTGCTCTTGGCACCTTTCTTTGTCTTGTTAGTCTGCTTTCCCTTTATGCAGTCCACACAAGTATCACAATCAGTAAAATCTAAAGTATCGAGTACTCCATCATTTACTAATCGCTTAATTCTTTCTATGGAGATATGTCCCAATCTCCGATGCCATAACATAGAAGAATGTTCTTTCACAACACATCGTTTCATACCAGCTTTATCATGAACATGCATCGCATCATAATAGGCATTGTCTTGTAAATTAATTCGAAAAAGACCATCAGACAAAGTACCACTCCCAACAATTTCAGATTTAAATGATAAACAGAAGTTTGAATTTGAAAAGTTAAAAGAGTATCCCAAAGGTACAAGTCTTGAAACTGAAATTAAATTTCTAGAAAAACTAGGAACATAAAAGGTCTTTTCCAAATTCAAAACAAAGCCACTATTGAGAACTAGTCTACATGTCCCAATAGCTTCCACATGCGAACGCATCTTGTTTCCTGAATAGATGCTTTGTTCACTTCCCACTGGCTTCCTGTGGTTTTGAAAACCCTGCAAGGAATTTGAAATGTGGATTGTAGATCCAGAATCAATCCACCAAGTGTTGTGACTTACATCAGTCATATTAGATTCATAACAAACACAAGAGATTGGTTTACCTTTCTTCTTGAGCCAGGCCTTAAATTTGACACAATCCTTCTTCATATGCCCCTTCGTTTACGGAAGAAACATTTGATTCTTTCTTAATGTCAGCTTGGGGAGGTATTTTACCTTTTCCCTTATGCTTGCCATGGCCCTTATGCTTTCCTTGTGTTGCCAAATGAACACCTTCTCCCAATTCCATAATCAGTCTTTCCTCCTCTTGAACACACATGGTCATGAGCTCATTAATTGACCATTTATTCTTATGTGTGTTGTAAGAGATCTTGAAAGGTGCATACTGTTGTGGGAGAGTGTTCAAAATATAATATACAAGAAAAGAATCAGATATCTCAACCTCAAGGTTCTTAAGTTGAGCTGCTATGTTCCTCATTTGCATGATGTGCTCACGCACACCTCTAATGCTAGTGAGCTTCAATGATGAAAACTTCATAATTAGGGTCATGGCATGCGCCTTCTCAGAACTCTCAAATTGCGCATCAATGGCCTCCAATAAGGCCTTAGCATTGTTATGCTGAGCAACCGAACCACGAATACTATGAGATATTTTAGCTCTTATAAACATGGCACAAATGCGGTTGGACCGCTCCCATTGGTTATAAAGAGCTATCTCAGCTAAAGTGCTCGAATCAGTAGGAGCAGGTGGTTCGTCTTTCCTTATAGCATAGTCAATGTCCATCCACCCCAATTGAAGAAGAAGCGACTCCTTCCAAACTTTATAGTTCTCACCATTCGGTATGGGAACATCAAACTTAAATTCAGAGAAATTCACGAGGTTGCGAAACTGCATATCAAATAATCATGCTTATGTCACAAAATTTGAGGCAAATATACATAAATCATGTTTTATCAATGTAAACATGTCACAATATGAATCACATAACATAAAAACTACATGTGGGCTAAGTTTTTAATTTAAATAGATTCATAATTACATCATGAAGAAACTACCATATTATATACCTTTTCTTAATCCCCGTGGGTAAATTAAGAAAAATAATATGATATCTCAACCTAATTAATCATATTAATACAATAAAAGTTCCTGTGGGATAAAATTCATCATATTAATATAATTAATTACAATTAATGTCCATTTCTAAATATGATCCGGAAGCTCTTAATATATAATTTAATTAATTAAAGATGCTGTGGCTACTCTCTCATTAATTAAATATATGAATCATTGGACATTTAATTTCATGCATAATATATTCATAAAAATGCATGAAATAAATAAATACATCAAGGGCAGAACAGTAAATAAATAAATCGGCCACGGGCAAAATTGCAAAACCACGAAAAATTTGAGGCAAAATCATAAAAAAAAAGAGCCGCGGGTGGGAGACGACAGGCGCGTGCCGTGCACGCGCCAAAATCCGCGCGGGGGCGCGTGCCGTGCACGCGCGCGCGGTTCCGCGCAGGCGCGTGCGTTGCACGCGCCGCAATCGCGCATGGCTGTCTGCGCGCGTGGATCTCACGCGCGCAGCGGTTACTGCGCGCGTCAGAGCGCGTGGCGCGTGGGCTCCACGCGCCTTCTTCCTCGCGAACAGAGAGCCTTTCCGTCGGTTTTTCGCCATTTTCAGCCGCAATTTCACCACCATTTCTTCTCCGGCAGCCCATCTTAGACCGAAACAAATTATGGGTTTTGAAAATCATGCCGGCACGACCACATGGGTTCAAATTTCGGCGAAAATGATGAAGAAATTAGCCTCAAATCACAAGAAACTTTCCCAAAACACAAATCCTCAACCACCATGACTTCCGCCGCCCGATTAGCCTCCGGTGAACACCCATATACCGGAAAAACTCATGGCTAATACCTCTTACGGCGGTGTGACCATACTGGTCCGAAATCAAGGGGTGGGTCGCCGGAATTTGCCCGGAATCGGCGAGTTTCTCCCTTGGCCTCAAAAACCGAAGTTACTGTTCATGTTCTCAAAGTCCGAAAAATATACCAAAAATTCGAGAAAAACAAGGCAGAGGCATAATCTCGCTCTGATACCAAATGTTAGACAAAATAATTCATATGCGGAAGCCGGGATCGATCATAGACAAACCTCCAGCCATTGTTCTTGTAATCACGTTTCGTCCGAAAACCTGAAATCAACAAAATTGGGGACTCGCACTACTAACCTAATTCACTCTCGTACTGATGGTGTATTCTGAATGAGAGAGTTTGTATTAGACCTTGTCATCACCCGTCAGAAATGAACGTACGTTCCTATTTATACATCGTCTTCCATCAAGACGATTACCGAATGGGCGGTTGTCACGAAGGGGGCGTGGAAACTCTTCATGTTGAACAGTCACAACCTTTAAGAGAAAATGCGGGTCCAAAATATGGGATCACACAAAAATAAATAACAGGTTGGCCTTATTTTTGTTAGAATTTTAAAGGTTAACGCTGCAAAGATTAACTTTTGAAGAGTAAATTCTTCAGATCTTAAGCATCACCTTCGGGTTTTTCCAAGCATGCTTGAGAATGGAAATGCATAAGATAGTTTATATGAAGAGAATTGCTTATATTTCATCATACTTCATTCGTTGTGCCAAATATTGACTCTTCCGAGATCCTTCTAAGAAGCAATAGCAAACCTAGAAGGTACTGCACGTAGAAATGGGAATTTGATTGAATTCTAATGCACTTGCTCCTACGAATTTGTCTCTCTTGACAAATTACCACATCCACCCATCTCACTTGGAGCGCTTGGAGCGTGGTTGATGCTCCCATCAGTCTCAGCTTTCTCCATTATTGGTGGAATGGAGCTTTGGTTTGGTCGAGTCACATCACTAGATCGTTCCATTCTCGCTAATCTTTAAATTAACTAGACCAAAAATAAAATAAAGGGCTTAATTACCTATTAGCAACAACATGGATGGACTTCCGCTTATTTTATACAGCTTATTAATTTAGGTGTACTTTGATATATATAGTAATCTTTCATGGCGAAATTAAAATTGTATGTCACCATATCCTCTAATTTAAACAATTATTTGACAAATAATCTTCCAAGACACAAAGTATTCTTGAAAATTAACATCGGGAGAAATTTCTACACTGGTATACATAATCTCAATTCCTCATAATTTTCGCAAAAGACTTTCCCTTAAAAGCAATAAAGATTACCATTTTTTCCTTCATCTAAAAATTATTTAAGTCTTCTAGATAATGGAGATAAAATTTGTGAGTTAACTTTTTAATAGCATATAGATCAATAACGAAAAGCGGAAATGAGCTAAAAGCAAAGTCATTGCAGCAGCTTCTTCCCCCACCCCACCCCCCACTTTCCTTCCTCTCTTTCGAAACCAGTCTCTCTCACCTCATATCTGCGGCCATGAAGCCATTGCATTTGGAGTAAAACGCATTGGGAACCAACATTTGCTCTTAACTTCCGACATCCACGCCTAGAGAAACATCACATGTCGACCAACATGCAGTGGGCGCCACCTCTTGAGTTCAAAAAAGGCGAGCACCACAATCACCTGGCTTCTTGTAAGTGCAAAAATCGATTGTGGGATATTGGACAAAAAAAAGTTATATCCAGTCAAAATTGCACTAAATTTGAGTAAAACATGTGTGATTTGAAATCAGATGATTTGACATACTTGATCTTGTGAGGTCTAAATCCTTTTTAATCATAGATTTTATCATGGCGATCGTATATTAAATATATATATATATATATATATATATCATGACCATTCATTCGGTTCAATTCTTCAAAATTCGTGATCTAGACTTTTTTTTTCTTTTTTTGAAATTCGAACCATATTTTTTAATTAATTGGGTAAGGTTGTGAGTGAAAAAATTTAGTCAATGGACGTTGAATGAAAAAGATATGCCAATCAAAATTTGGTAATTTAGGTAAAAAATATACAAATATCATTTTTCAAAATTTTCCCATCTAGATAGTTTAAAATGCTTGATCTTGTGAGCTTTAAATTTTTTTTATTCATCTAAATTATTTAGGTTCAATCACTGCCATCGTTCAACATAGCCCAACGTTTGCAAAGAATTAAATGAAAAAATGATCTTCTTGTATACAAGGATAAGGAACAAGAAAAAAGAAATACTTACATTGTGTCGTATTTGAGCATTGTCTCAAGAGTCTTGGGGCCCCCACGCATATGAGGTGGAGGGTAGCATGGTTACTGTGGTGGTGATTGTGGTAGTGGTCGATCTACTAATTTTATTGAAAATTCGTGATCGTGACATTTTTTTGAAATTCAAACCTTATTTTTCGAAGACTTGGTTCATGCGTTTTCCATAGGTGCAAAAATTGAGTTAAATGAGATATTGTTACGCCCGATTGGTCCTCAAACGGTAATATACCAATTCAGAGGTGAAAGAAAATGAAGCTCAGCTTAGAAGACGAAGGACCATATTCGCATCTCCGTAATGATTATGTGGTCCCGCCCTCAAAAGCTATGAAAGCAGTAGCTATTCATAGTGTGTAGATGGGTTTTCACATAATTGCGAACCCTCACGCAGATTTAGTCTACACTCCTATACAGACTCTGACATAATGCTCCCGAGCTCGGAGCAACTCAAGGCTATATCTTTCAATCGTTCGTCTGAAAACAAGCTGTGCACACCAAATCAATGGACAAACTATTCACCTAATGAGTTTTGATGGTGTAATGTTCCATACAATTTTTTCTAATTGGAAATGGAAGACCATTGATGATGATGGACATGATCCATGTATATTAAAAAGATCTCCCAATGCCTTCTTTTGGTACATAATGATAAAACTTTGTAGGTTCATTGTTCCAAAAGGTGTGCTAGTTATTTGCTTGAGATTAGTAGAATGACCTTAAGGTGAATTCTAAAATGAAAGGTGCCCTAGTTATTGGTCATATGCATTTAGGGAAACATGTGACTGGGATCCATGCACTAAAAAAAAAAAAAAACCTAAGAATGTGTGGGGTTTTACTATTCCTTGCCCTCTGTCATTCTATTCCTGATTTTTCTCGTCAAAGGTATGAAACTAGACTACCCCACATATTCACTTAGCCATTTCCATGGGCAGTAGCTGAACAATAAAAAAACCAACAAAGAAGCTAGTTTTAACCCTTTTTTTTTTATTTGAGTTTCTATTAACACGATTTTTGCACGTACGAAAAGCCCTTATCCTATTTTTAAAAGATATATTTTGAAATTTTTTTTTAAAAAGTCAAAGATCATGAATTTTCAAGATTTGAACCGAATGGACAGCCGTGATATTTTATTTCTGAAAATCCGATCGCTGCGATTGAACCTAAGTAATTTAGATGGGCAAAAGAACACCTAAAGTGCTAAAACTTGACACAAGAGCACACTTAAGTGCCAAAAGTTAATAAAGTGATACTTAATTGTCAAAATTGGCGCAAAATGGATCGGTTAAGTGCCAACCGCGAGAAAATCCAACCAAAATGCTGATGTGACAATTTTCCGGCGAAATAAGTGCAAAATAACGTCATTTTGCACACTAACATGATTAGATAAGGGTAAAAATGATGCCATTTTGCTTACGTGACTAGATAATTAATATAAATATTAACTAAATTAAATTCAAAACTAAATTTATTTATACATTATATATATAAAAGCGGAAGATGAACATTGTAGGTAGCTAAGGGCCATGCTAACCTTTTCCGGTGACAGTGGGGGAGGCGGCGACAAGGGCTTGGCCCTTGCCTTTTGCCTCCTCCTCCCTTTATTTCTTTTTTATTTTTATTAATTTTTATTTTTATAAGTATAAATATTTTAATTTAATTTATATTTATATTAAAATTTAAAAAACAGACAAAATGACATCATTTTGATTCTTCGTACGCTAGCTCAGTTCGTCGGTGTGCCACGTAGGTGAGTTATATTATTAAAAATTGCCACATAAGATTTTTGGCCACATTCACTGAACTTGGCACTCCGAGTGTCTTATTTTTTAAAAAAATTGCACTTAAATGTCATTTTCGTAACTTTTGACATTTAAATGTCATTTCGTGTCAAGTTTTTACACTTCAAATGTCCGGCTCCCAAATTAGATTATTAGAAAACTCTAAACCTCATATCAAATATTTTAAATCATTTAATTGGAAAATATTTGAAAAATAATATTTATATTTATGTTTTGCTTAAATTTGACCAAATTTTGTCCGGATCGGACTTTTCCATCCGATATACCATTAAATCGACTTTTGCAGCTATGGAAAGCCATGAGTGGGCATGGTCCTTGCCTTTTTTGAACTTGAGGTGGCGTTCACTGAATGGTGGTTGACATTTGGTGGTTCTCTAGGAGTGGACGCGGGAACTTAAGAGGAAATGCTGGTTTCGCTTTGTTGGAGGAGGTCAACTTCGTGGCCATTTGGATTTGGTCGTATCAAGCAAATCTAGTTTGGAGTGGCGCTGGACAGTGACTCCTCTCTAGCTTTGGTCCTTTTTGTTTAAGTTGCTAGTGAACTAGAGTTTTATTAATTCTCTTAGCTTTTCTGGAGTGCTTTAGTTTGTGATGTGTGAAGCACTCCGTTTGTCACTAGCTGCACAAGAGGTTCTGTTGTTTCTTTTTTGCTTACTAATGTCTTAACTACTCTTTTTGGTGTTCATATGAGTATCCGTGTTTTCCTTTCTGCTGTTATATTCGTGAGCCCTAAGTCCATTCAAGTTCATACACACCCTAATTCTATTCAAATTCATATACTAAAAATAACTATATATCAAAGTACAGCTAAATTAATAAGTTACATAAACTAATGCGGAAGTACATCAATGTAGTTGCTAATAAGTAATTAAGCCCTTTCTTTGTGGTGATGTGGCTCGACCAAACAAAAGTTCCATTCTACGAATTTGCTCATTTGCATATTAGATTATGCAATATGATGTTATGAAGAGACCAACTAATTAATGTTCGCCAGTGATATGGATGCCTTCGAAATTGATGAAAGACTTAGGCTCATAGAACAACATGATATTCTGACGATTAAAATCTAATGTAGAATAGTATTATAGACCGAAAATGCCGTGATCAGATTTGAGTCCATTGCAAGAAAGAGAGCGAAGGGGTTTGGGGCGATTTAGGGTTGAGGATTGCGGAGAGAACCGCACGAAAAGAGGTTTAAGGGCGATTGGGTTTATAAGTCCTGGGGAGGAAGCCTAGTGAAGCTTCCGTACTAGAACAGAGGCAATAACTCTATTCATGGCTTTGAGAAGCCATGTAGCTCTTTCCACGTGTCTTGCGCATAATGAAGATGCCACGATAGCGTCTTCCGAAGCATCAATGAAGGCGCTGGAAGTGGGGGCGAAGTGGGCGATGAAGGAGGAGTACAGTTTGGGAAAATTTTGAAGATTCATATATATTACCCAAATTAGGTCGAGTTTTGACTTATCATAATTTTTTCTTTTAGTTTTGACACCTACGAAAAACCCTTATCCAATTATGTAAAAAACGTTGTTCAAAATTTAATAAAAAAAGTCGAGATCACGAATTTTCAATAATCAAACCGAATGAAACACTCATGATATTTTCTTTTTAAAAATCTGATCACCATGATTGAATCTAAGTAATTTAGATGATTATAAAATTCTAAACCTCACAAGATCAATTATTTCAAATCAAACTCTTTTATTCGAAATCTCGTCAACTTGATTTTTGCATCAACAAAGAGTTCATGAACCAATTATTTCCAAAATATTGTTCGAATTTCACAAAAATGTTGGAATCGTGAATTTTCAGTAAAAAGAGTGGATCGAGTGCTATTGCTACGTGGGAGTTGGAGTGGCGGTGGGCGGAAAGGTAAAGTATGAGTGCTCACATGGCATGCCTCTCAGACGGAACTTGTAGCGGCCTATAAAAGAATGAGCCTCAAGTGAAGCCATTGCAGTAGCTTCTTCCCCATTCTTCTTTTTCCTGTCTTCCCAAAACCAGTCTCCCTCACCTCACATCCCCACCCATGAAGTGCTTCTTTGAGCGTCTCTTTTTGCTGCCTCTACCACCACCACCTCCATCACCACGACGATTACCATGCTACCCTATGCCCTATTTGCATGGGACTTGAGACTTTCGAGGCAATGTGAATAGGCTTTCTAGGGTTCGTTTTTGTGAGGCAGGTTCGTGAATAAGAGATTAGTGAAGTTCATTACAAGTTCGAAACAAATGTTAATATCTATGTCTCTAAGAATGTGTCTTTTGATTTTGAGACTGAGTTGAGAAATTGGTCTTTAGGGAAAAACCAAACACCATAAATAATTTTGATGAATAAAAAGCTCTTAATCTCACAAGGTCAAGCATTTCAAACAATCTACTTGAGAAAATTTTGAAAAAAGCTTGACATATATCTATAAATATATACATATATATATATATATATTAACAAAGTTGGACCAAATTTTGATTGGACAAAACTTTTTTATTCGATGTTTCATTAACTTGATTTTTGCTCCTACAGAAAGCCGATGCACCAATTGTTTAAAAAATATGGTTCCGATTTTTTTTTTTAAAATAAATGTTGAGATCGCAGGTTTTGAAGAAAACCAATGGATCGACCACCACCATCACCACCATGATCACCATGCTACCCTTCGCCCCACCGAGTTGTTCGAATATGATGTGATATAATTCTATCTTTTCTCTTAATCCTTATTCCAATATATAAGAAGGTCATTTTTCATTCATCTTTTCTTTGTAGACTTTTGACTATGAAAATGTTGAACAATGGCTCCATACCAATACATAAGGCTCCCACTACCCAAAAAAAAGGTAAACGCGGTTGCTCGATGGGCCGTGAGGCTCAAGGCTTGTCAAGAGCAGCTGATAGGCAAGTACCTGGATGTTCTAGGTATGTAAGTGGAAGACTTGGGAAGTTGAATTTGTTTTGTCTGAGGACATCAAATTTGTGGCCATATGGATTTGCTTGTTTAGGCAAATCTGGTATGGATTGGCCCTGGACAAAGAAGTTTGTTCCATGCCCTCTATGATTTGCTTTTCTGAACTTTGTGAATACGAGGAGATCAATGCTTTATTGGGTTTGTTTCTGGTTTGTGAATAGGCTCTCTAGGGTTCCTTTATGTCAACCTACTTCATGAACAGAGATTAGTGAATTTCATAGTAAGTTCGAACAAATGTTAATGTTTATGTGCCAAGAATATCTTGAATTTAGTGATCACAAAGAAAAGTGGATGACCGCAATGATGGAGGAGATGGAGTTGTTACAAAAGAATAAGACGTGCGAACTTGTGAAAAAGTTTAAGGATTGGAAAGTAATTGGCTGCAAATGGGTTCTTCGAAGAAAGGAAGCAGCAATAGAGAAAGAGCAAGAGAGATACAAGGCTTGACTTGTTACTAAGAACTATGCACAAAAGGAGGGGATCGATTATGACGAGATATTTTCCTTGGTTGTAAAACACACGTCAATTTGTTTTTTACTAGCTATAGTGGCCGTGCATGACTTGGAGCTCAAGCAACTAGATGTGAATATGGCATTCTTTCATGGTGACTTGGAGGAGAAAATTTACATGGAGCAGCCCGATTGCTTCAAGGTGGAAGGGAAAGATAATCATGTTTTTTTGCTCAAGAGATTACTTCATGGTTTGAAGCAATCTCCAAGGCATTGGAATAAAGGGTTTGATTCTTTTATGCTTCATATTGGCCACATGAGGAGTATGCATGATTTTTGTGTCTACTATAGAGTTTTGGATGATAAGTTGCTTATTCTATCGATATTCTATGTTGATGATACGTTGATTGCTGCAAGAAAAATGAGAGACATAATTTCCCTAAAGTCTTACTTAAGCAATGAGTTTGAAATGAAGGATCTTGGTGTTGCAAAGAGATCCTTGGCATGGAAATCTTTCCAAATGCATGCGAGTAAGCTTTGGGTAAATCAAAAGAAGTATGTTGAGAAGGTCTTAGAATGGTTCTACCGACCATACCAATGGAATATGATCACCAGCTCATAAGATGACTTTTTGATCATGAGAATTGATCACGGGATGATTTTGGATCAGCGGATGGTCATGGGTTGATCTAACCGGTCGCAATTTTTGGTCGCAGGTGATTCCGCTCGGTTATGCTCCGATACATGGACGATCGGAATTGAATTGGTGATGTACAATCATGGATTGGTAATGCACCGACCATGAGCCCTACTAGTGGATCGGGTGCCGATCGGAATGAGCCCAAGGATAGACCTGGCTATTCCGTTGCAAATTATAAGGTCCATGAGTGCCTTGGCTTTATGCTAGGCCATGGGCAGCCTTAGGATTGATCTTGAACGGATCAAAGGACAACCGACCTTATTGGTCGACTGACCGTCCAAAGGAATGGTTTGGGCGAATATGGGGTGTGATAGCCGAATCACAAGTGTACGTGATTCATTTTTTTTTTTTTTTGAGGTGTACCTAATGATCCCTTCTCCAACCCCGAAATCAACTTGGATGATAGAATTCTCTAGACCGCCTCATTAATGAAGAAAAAGACAAAATAAGGAGAATTCTAGAATCACCTCATTTAATGAAAGGATGAGTTGTCCCCTTGAAAATTCAAACGTTATGATGGCGGAAAAATATCTTTGGGAGTTCTAGAAAAAGTGACGTATATGTGGACCAATTGGAACACGTTACATGTCACGCCTCGATCCTCGAACACGTGCCCATCCCTCACCTGGTCGATGAATAGCGACGTCCCAGGACCCATCGCCGACCCTGTTCATTTTATATGTGCAAGCGGAACTATAAAGAAAATCCCCAGACAATAAAACAATGGGATAAAAAGTAGGGCCATACTTTCATATTGAAACTCATAACCAAACATTTATGCATATCAGGTTAATTAATTTACATCGCCAGCCGATAATTACAAGACCCAACAAACTGATTTGGTTCTCAAAATTCGTTGTCCTAGGACCAACTATTCAGACTCGACTACTGAATCCTCAAGGTCCACTTGATCTGGACGAGACGCCGGGTCTTCCACATCCCCGTCAGGTAGGTCTGCTTGTTCCACATCCTTGGCCGCATCAATCACTTCGGCAGGGACATCGAAGCTAATAAGGGGGCCTATTCTTAAACCGTAAGGAGTGGTTCGAAACCAAGCTCTAAAAAGCTCGAGTACCTCCTAATTTGGGGCCTCTTCTGCCCAGACTGAAGTTATTACCAACTCATATGTCCAATCACTCCTTGGGTCAGAAAAAGCATAAGTCTGAGAAGTCGTTCTCGAAGGACGACCATACCGGCTAGGGGGATCTGCCATCTCCGAACCTGAAAATGATGTCCCACAATGGGGTGAGACTACGTCTCAGCAAGTTCTACCCCCTAAGCCCCGGTTAGTACACCAACTCAACCCAGGGTATCTATCCAGAACTACCCCACCACAAGCAACAACCAATAGTCAAAAACCAACAAATAACAGTCGATTCACATACAACCTCACCTGATATGCCATACCCTGCACGATATCACTCAGCATAATACACACAAAGCACATGACCATTGGATGATACAGTTCATCAATCACACACGAGTCGCATAATAAGCGATCTCACCTGGCCATTGCCACACCCTGCACATTATCGAATCATGTGTGCATACCATAAACAATGTGATTCACTCGTGCATATAATTAATGCATATAACAATTTCACACATCAATGCATCAATTCAGATCGAGTCATCGATCAATCGACTCAATCGATTCCATGTCAATCCGACCATTCCCCGGTCGTCTCCCTTATTCAGTCTCAAATCTTACTCACGGCTCCACGAGCACGGTCTACCAAATTTCTTGGTAACAATTTACGATCCAAAGGACACAGCCTATCTTTAGGTGGTAAATTACGGCCCAGTGGGCGCGACCTTTAATAGGTGGCAGGTTACGGCCTTATCAGGCGCGACCCTTATCGGGTGGCAATTTACGGCCCAACGGGCGCGACCTCTAATAGGTGGCGAATTACGGCCCAACGGGCGCGACCGATTCCAAATCCGGTGGCAAAACTTGGCCCTACTGGCATAATTTAGGTTAAGTGGTCATCACGGCCCCACTAACTTTAACAGCCCACAAATCCATTTTGGCCTTGTAAACCTACGCCCGGTATTTTCTAATTAAAAATACCTATATATCACAATCATCACACAATTACACAAATCATCACTCAATTCATGCGGATGCCCATACATTTACACATCCATTCACTTCATAAAATCAACACACATGAAACAAGGCAATTTTTCACTCTCGGGTGAACAGTGCACATGAACAGTGCCTCGTGAACAGTAACCGTGAATAGTGTCGAGTGAACAGTAAATTTCCAGAATTCAATAAATAATAAATTTTATTCAGAAATCAACCAAAACATTAATTAAAGCAAACAATCAATCAATTAAAGCTAAACATGCTTAATTAACCACATAAGTCACATTAAGCAAATAAAGCAAGATTAAGCTAAATTAATCTAATCCATCCATCTAACCACCTATCTTAGGGCTAATACAACTTAATTAAATCACATAAACTAGAATTAAATCTAACTAAACCAACCCTAATCAAGTTTAGGCACTAATCAAAGGATTAGGAGCTAAACTCACCCGTTAAGCGGGCCGGAGACACCGACGCGGCAGCGACGATGGTGGCTACGCACCGGAACCTCTACCACGATGATCCAAGGCGGTCCCAAGCTCCGCACAGCAACCACAACTCGGACTCCCACTGAAAACACTGAAAAACAGCCCTGCCGGAGAAGAAAACAAGTTGAACGGCTTGACCGGAGCTCTGGCAAAGGGGGTGGCCGACAACCGACGACACCAGGAGGTCTTGGGGGTCTTGTGGGAGGTTAGGGGAGGCAAAGGAATGGCTGGAATGGAAGAAAACGGGCTACAAAGTCGAAACAGTCCAGGCTGCAGGCGGACTGACGGACCGGCGACCGGCGGCTTGTGACGGCCGTACAGGACGGACGGCGGCTCCGTTCGGGACTAAATCAGATTCGTTGGAACGGTCTGTCTCTCCCGGTCACGGTGATAGGTGGCTCGTTCTGTGATTCAACCAGGAAGACCACTTTTGACTCGATTCTTCACCGAAGGGTCAGCTGGAGCAGAAAGCGGAAGAGAGGGAGAACGAGGGAGAAAGGAGCTCGTCCGTTTGGAGGCCGAATGGGGGAGAGAGAGAGTGATGGGAGAGCTGTTGCACTCCTCATTAAAGCCATTAAATGGCCACTTCAATTCCCCATGCATGACATCATCTTCTCTCTCTTCTCTTTTGCCCTTATCCACAAGCTCTAGGGGCATTTTGGTCATTTCACCTCTCACAAATTACAAATATGACCTTGGGCTGAAATTGGTGGATGGGCCTAAGGATTGGGCTTGGCCATGAATAGGAGTGGGCTTGGAAATTAATTGGGCTTGAAATGAATAAGAATTGGCCCAATGGGCTTAGAAGATGAATTGTTGATTTAGGCCCAATAGGCTCATTTGATTTTCTTAGGCCCACCATGGTGGCTTTCCCACCTTGGGCCTAGGCCCACACCGCTTGGCTCAGCCCACGTCCTTATGGGCTTGCTTTCTCGGTCCGAAAATCCCTTTTCTTCCAATTGCTTGGCTTAACCGGCTCGTCAACTGTTCAAGCGGCTTCATCTAACGTCCGTCTCGGACATTCCCGATAATTCGAAGTCCAATCCTAAGTTCTCTTGCCATGTCAATTTCGCCCTAATGCCATTTTGGTTATAACTCAGACTGACGGGCGGCTCAGAGGATTCATGCGTAACCGACTCGTGCCAAATCACGTTCAAGACATCTCAACGCATGGACGTCCTTGGCGCATGAAATTACGGAGGATAGATTCTTATTTCAAAGTACACGATCACTAAGGATCGACATAGGGTCGTTCGCGGGTTCGATAACGGTAAACGGAATCACCCGTCGTTCCATTATTTTCTGTCCGCAAATCAACTTCCAGTCGTCCTTTGAATCGGCCTGACTATCTACAGGATCATCCTCACGCAAGTCTCACGGTCAAGTCGTTTTCCCGGGTTGAGTCCTTTAGTCGTACGAGTTTCTGTCCTCATTAGCCTTTCCCCTCAAGGTCGTATCTCAAGAGTGATCAATTCCGAGTGAGATCAACCAACAATGCACTGACGAAATTCACTTTCACTCGTCCTTCAGAGGGCTCGAATTTCAGGATGTCACATTACACGAGCCCTCATTATAACCGAATATTCTAGAATTGCCGAGTTGGCAACCTAGAGTAGCATCATCATTAGACTTCATTAAATACTCATTAAATGCGGCATATAGGTGGACCAATGGAAGAGCGAAAAGCAGGCCGTCGTTGATGATGCCTAGGAGCTTAGATTGCCAAGTAAGGCCTTTAGTTTGGCCAACTCATCTTCTAGATACAATCATGAGGCAAAATAAACTTGCCACCCAAGGGCTTTAGGCGGGACACTTGGAAAAATTAGAGTGAACCATTTGGCTTGATAATGATGGCTTGAGATTTGCCTTGGCTGGCTGCAGATTTCTGACTCATGCCATCCTAGAATCTCCTCGTTCTGTCTACCGGGTCCTCAATCATCCTTGGCGTGTATTTTGATAGCTCAATGACCTTGGCCTCGTATTGATTGATGGACAAATTATGTGACATCCTGATTTTCGACCCTGTCCCGATAATGTGAATTGGACTTTTCATCGATGTGCCTATAGTCTTTTTCTCTAAGCTGATCACTCACGAGATAACTAATCTATCTGGTGAAGCTGTTAAGGAATATAAATGCGACAGACTTGAGAATTCGATCAGAAATCGACTACTTGACCATGCTAATATGTAAGGATCAATATGGCACCGTTAAAATTGACTAGAGACCGAAGATAGGTCAATTCGACAGAGGCATGTAATTAAATTGTGGGTGATTCCACCTATCACGTCCTGATCCTTTATACACATGCCCATCCCTGTTTGGTCAATAAATTAGCAATGTCCCAGGACGCATCGCCAACCCATTCATTTCTATGCACATGCGGAAACGATTAATAACTCCCCAGACACCAATAAGATGGGATAGAAAAGTAGGGCCCATTTTTTGCAAAATACCTTTCTATAAACACGAAGGTTTATACACAAAAGCCTATAAAAAAGAATCGACTTCCAACAAAATAGGATTGTCCTTTGACTAACTAGTCGGACAAGATCGTCGATTCTCCGGGATTCCCGTTCTAAACTTCGAGCCTCGAGTCCTCCACCGCTATCAACTAGGGACCTGAAAAATGTTATCCTACAATAGGGTGAGACTACATCTCAGCAAGTTCAACCCTCTAAGACCTGACTAGGAAGAAAATACTTCCAAAGGACTGCCTAAGCACAACCACGAATCAGAGGGCTTACCTTGGCCTCAATTCCTTCCTGCAAGTTAATTCAATAAGCAATCATCAGTCACATCAAATCAAGAATTCAGATTGAATCATCGATCAATCGACTCAGTTGATTACATGTCAGTTAGACCATTCCCCGGTCATCTCAATTACTTAAACTCAACGTTAAATTACGGCTCAACGAGCACGGCCTGCACGGTCATCTCAAATACTTAACTCCAACGCTGAATTACGGCTTAGTGAGCACGGTCTACTAAAACTTTGGTGATAATGCTGAATTACGGCTCAGAGGGCACAATTGATTCCAAATTTGGTGGTAGATTACGGTCCAGTGTACACAACCATACTTTGGTGGTAATGCTGAATTAGGGCTCAACGAGCACAACTTAGATTAGGTGGTAATGCTGAATTACGGCTCAGCGAGCACAACCGATTCCAAGTTCGGTGGTAGATTATGTTCCGATGGGCACAACTTCTATGAGGTGGATGATTACGACCTAATGGGCACAACCTCTATGAGGTGGTTAACATGATCTAACTCATAACATCGCATACACATATATCATCTTAGTTCTCAACGGTCATCTTACTATGACTACAGACCATCACACAATTATTCACCCACAACCAAGAACGTGGTATTCCTCACTCAAGTTTCTCAACTAACATAATACATTGACATATTTCCCTCATATTAAGGGTACCCAATAAAAATACTCGTGTGTGGGTACACCAAAATATTTTGGTGTTCTAAACCAATGCTTGGTTATTTTCCAATCAATTACTGAAATGAAATCAATTTAGGAATAAAATCCTAAAATACAATTTATGCACAATCAGCACAAATTAAAGCTCAATTAAATAAATAGATTACACCACAATAATCAGCATAAAATTCCGGTCAACGACTATCCCGGTCTAATTTTTGAAAAATAAATAAATAAATAAATAAATACAGAAATTAATTATTAAATACCGAAAATGCAACTTAGGCCTGAAAAAGCCTAATTGAATGCTGAGACGGACCTGAAAAATTTCTGAATCACTCTAGTTAAATACTATAGCTTGTCTAGGCCCTAATTGTACTAATTATCCACCTAACATGCATCGGTAATAATTAAATTTACTAATCTAATCTAACTAACCACCTAATCCATGCTTAACCTAAACTAATCAACCCTTAAGCATCATTAACTTACTAAGTGAGGATTAGTGAGTTAAACTCACTTGTTAATTGAACCGCTCGGTTTAATTCGACGGGGACGCGACGAGGGACGAAAAACTCCAAAGCGAGCTTGCCCTTTGGGCTTGGGCTGCTTTGTGGGCCCCAAGTGGGCTAGACCAAAAGCTGAAATTGCAAAGTGGGCTTGCGACACTTGCTAGGCTTGACTGAAGATGGGCTGCTGATTTCTTTCGGATAAGAAGAATGCTTCGTGGGTTGTTGAAGTTGAAGCCCATGGCTAGGCCTAACTGTAATTGGGCCGAAGACGTGTTGTTGGAGGACTTGATCCACTGAAGACACGCGATGATGACATTGCTTCATTGGCGTGCAGTCAAAGACGAAGCCGTGGACGCGTCGATGGATTGATGGAGTCAACAGCAGGGTTTTCTTTTGTTAGGCTTGACTCGATGGCTTCATGGATTGAAGAAGTCGAAGACGAGCCAAAAATTGCAGGCTAAGATGGGCTGGTTGTGTGGTTGTTTCGGTGGGGCAACTGGCGTCCAGACGTTGCTGTAGGAGGGTGGAGTCAACGATGGGAGGCTTCGGTTGGGGCTTTGACCAACGGTGGTGGGGGCTTGAACGCATGGGTGTGAGGTGAGCGGATGCAGGAGAAAATGGAAGCTTCGGTGGATGGCAGAGATGAAGGAGAACGGCTAGCAAACGATGGAATTTTGGGGGGTTTGCAGGGCCGAAAGAAAATAAATGAAAAGCAGAAGTAGAGTGATCCTTTGGCTGAGGCAGGGATCAAATGAGGAAGAAGGAGGTCGGCAGAGGCTTGTCCAAGAAGATTGGTGGAGAGAGAAAGGCAAAAAGTCCACATGCTTAGCCAAATCATAAATGCTTGGTGCCCCCCTTTGGTCTTCAAGCATATCTTAATGTCCCTTAATACTTTCTTGAATAGAATTTCCACAAATTGTCCAATTTGAGGCCAAAATACAACTCACCAACAATAGCTCCGAATTTCGCAAGTTTTGGCTTCAATTTCTTCATGAAATTTCCCAAATCAACGTCCAAATTCGTCGAAGAAAAATTCCACACATTTCCACAAATTCCCATCATCTAGTAGCTCAGCTTGGAAGTCCAAATTTCACTTCAATTCAGCCTGTACGAATTTCCATTAATTTCCACAACATCCGAATCGATTTCCCGTAAAAATCTCGGAATCTCCGAAAATTCTTCGGAGGAAGAGTCGACATTCCTAAAATGATTTGTGGCATGACAGAACTTTCAATTTATGAAATTGAATTCAAATTCGCAGTTAATTTCACTCTGGCGCATTTTTAGCGTAACCTAGGCTACTGGGTAGCTTTCAGAAATTTTTAGTGCAAATGACCCGTGGTCGATTTTCTTCGAGCCACAATGAACCCACTCGACATATTGGGGACTCTTGGTTGTCGTGAAAATCTCGAGGATTCAATTACGAACACAGGGTACCAAAACGATAGAAAAATCAGTTTAGTGCCGGTTGACGAGAATTTTCCAATTTAGTGGAATCACCCACGTTTAACCACATATCTCAGTCGAACCGACCTATCTCTGATTTTTAATTGATCTTATTATGTTGTAATGATCTTGGCAGATGAGCATGGTCGAGCTGTCGATCCCTGGTCGAATCCTCAAGTTTATTGCATTAAAATCTCTTAATGACTTCCCTAGACAATCTAGTTATCTCATGAGTGATCAACTTTCAGAATAGCATTAGAAGCACGCCAATGAAAGGCCCGATTTATTCAATTGAAATCAAGATTGAAAATCTAGGATGTCACAACTCTTCCACTCTTATTTAAATTTCGTCCTCAAAATTTAAACCTTTACCAATCCTTATACAAAAAGGTGGGGGTATCGTCACCTCATCGAGTCTCACTTTCCTCGGTTGCTTCTTTAGTCCCGTGGTGTTGTCAGACCACTTTGACCAAGGGGACCATCTTGGTACACATAATCTATTCTGAACCACAATCTGAACCGGGCTTTCCACGTACGACACTCTGTCGTCCACGTCTAATTCTTCAAGATTTAGTACGTGGGTTGGGTCAGGCTCATACGTCCTCAACATCGACACATGAAAGACGTCTTGCACTTGTGCCAATCTCGACGGCAATGCAAGACGATACGTTAGGATCTTGATCCTCTCTCTAGAATCTCAAAGGGATCTACGTACCTCGGTTTCGGTTTTCCCTCCTTGTTGAAGCGCAATGCATCCCTCATTGGTGACACCTTCAGGAAGATATAATCACCAATTTAGAACTCTAAGGGCCTTCGATGTTCAACGATACAACTTTTCTGGCAGTTCCAAGCGGTCTTTACTCTAGCATTGATCACGGCAACTACAATCAATGATTACTGAGCTGACTCTGGACCTGTGATTTTTCTTCATCTCACTTTCTTCTCACCACTGAAATTATGTACACTCTGTTATGCACTACTTTAAAAGAAACCATCTGACTGCTCTGCTAAAATTGAGAACCTTTCATCTAGATTTGATATAGTTTTGTCATTGGCACTCCATGCAGACGAACTATCTGACTCATACATTTCTGCGTGTTTGTCCAAATCAAGATCCTTTCATACTACCAAGAAGCGAGCCGACTTCTTTAGTTTGTTGACCACAACCCCAAGTGGAATCATTACTCCTCTGACTCCTTGGTAAGCCTGTTACAACGTTCCATCGTGACATACTTCCACTCCCACTCGGGACTCTCGAGTGATTGTAAAAGTTATCCTGGCTTGCTTTACTGAACTTCCACTTACTAGCACATTTGACACTTGCAACCTGACCAGTGATATCTATCTTTATAGCAGTCTACCAATCGAGCTGACGCCAATTCTGACCTACTTTGTATTGTCTGGTTGAATACTGCAACTACTATAGTGAATTCCTAACAAGGTCTCCACCTTAAGTTCCGTACTGTCTGACACCTATTATCACCCACTATACTTCGACATTCCATCTTCCAAAATCTGAAAGTCAACCTTTCTCTTACTGGTATTCTCTTGCAGGATTCCCTGAACATTTGGTTTCATCAACTGAAACGTCTTGATCCTAAACCGAACTTCCGGTTCAATTCTGAGGGTGGCCATAAGATTCAAAATGTGGCCTACCTCAAATTTGAAAACTGAAATTCGAGCTCTCTTGAGTAAATTCCACTCCTTGATCACCATATGTGCCACTGAAGACTTCCGATTCAGTGCACTTGCGACTTAATTCGTCTTTCCAAGGTGACATAATACATCACAATCACAGTCCTTCTGAAATTCTAACTCACAACGTTGTCTCATATTCAACTTCTTCTAAGAGAATAAATACTTTAAGACTTTGATGATCAACGAAGATTTGGAATCTTTCCCCACACAAGTAATGTCTCCGAATCTTCAACGCAAAGATGATTGCTGCGAGTTCTAAGTCATGCGTCAGGTAGTTCAGTTCATGAAGTCTCAACTAACGGGAGACGTATGCAGTAACCTTACCATATTGCATCAGCACGCAACCCAGTCCTCTAAATGACGCATCACTATAGATCTCATACCCTCCAGGACCAGATGGAATCGTTAACACAAGTGTGGTTGTTAGCTTTTGCTTCAACTCTTGGAAAGTACACTCGCACTTGCTGAACTTGGTGTACAACTGATGAACTCTCAGGGTCTGGAGCACTAATCTCCAGTGACTTTCATGCTCTTTAGTACTCCTCGAATACACTAGAATATCATCGATGAACACGATCATGAACTGATCTAGATATTCCTTGAATACTCGATTCATCAGATCCATGAAAGTAGTTGGAGCATTCGTCAACTCGAAGGACATCGCAGTGCACTCGTAATGACCATACCGAGTATGAAATGTTGACTTTGGAATGTCCTCTTTCCAGATCCTCAGCTGATGATATCCTGTCCTCAAGTCGATTTTCAAAAATATCGACGCTCCTTGCAACTAATCAAACAAGTCATCATTCCTCGGCAATTCCTTCGGGAATACATCTGGAAATTCTTGCACAACTGAAATATCTTCAATCTTCAGCTCCTCAACTATCGTATCCACGATAGTTGCCAGGTAACCTTGACAACCCGTGTCTAACAAACGGGTTGCCTCTTGTGACGAGATTAGGGAAATCAAGGGTCCTCCTCGACTTCTGATAAATTCAAAATTTTCCTCCATTGACGGATTAAACTGTATCACATTGCAACAACAATTCATTACAACAAAAGGTCCTCGAGCCAAACCTTTTTATATATGGTATCAAAGTTATAGATAGGCAGAATATTCAAGTACAACTATAACCAGTGATTCTCTTTTCTATGACTTCATTACAACAACTGAGGTTCTATAAACTTAACCAAAATTCGGCTGCGCCGCTCTGATAAAATTGTTCTGGGGACATTGCCCTTCCTGCTCAGTGCATAACTCGATTCATCTTTGAGCTGGTGGCCCATTCAATCTACCATACTGTGCATTCTGCGACGCAATTCCTCGGTTTTGACCCATTTGTGGCGGTGGCGGTAACTGATGCGGTCTCTCTTGTCTTCTGGGACAGTCCTTGGCTATGTGACCTGGCTGGCCACACCCAAAACAGGTACCCGGTCTAGAATGGCATGGGGCGGATCCGCGTCGCCTTCCACACAGGTAACACATGCCATTCTTGCTAGACCTTGCCTTTCCAATTCCACCCTCCCTATTAGGCAGAACTTGGAATCTTCCTCCAGTCATAGGCCTCTTCCCATGTCAGATTCCTTCTCGGTACAAACTAAACCTCGATCTTGACGAGGTGACTTGTTCATTCAAACTCCTTTCAAGCAGCTGTGCCTGACGATAAATCTCTCGATAATCAATCAGATCGAATGGCACCAGCGGCTGTTTTAGCTCTTGTCGAAGGTCATTCTTGAATCTTCGAGCCTTCTCTTCAAGATCTTCAATCAGTCTAAAAGGATACTAAGAAAGCTCCACAAATTTGACCCCATATTGGTCAATAGTCATTGTCCCCTGACAGAGACACATAAATTCTTCTATTTTCTGCTCCCTAGCGTTCCTCAAGAAGTACTGTTCATTGAACGCTCGGAGGAAGGCATCCCACAGCGGAACCACTCCTTCTAGAAACACCGTCTCTCTAGCGGCTCTCCATTAGGTATTGGCATTACCCTGCAATTGATAGAAACTAGGGTCACATTCTTTTCTTTCGTGCACATCAAGAGTGCAAAAGCCTTTTCTAGATCTTGGATCCATAGAGACATGGCCTCGGGGTCTCCGATACCCGTGAACCTTGGCGAACTTAGCTTCAAAAATTGCTCCACCAGTTTGTGTATCGGCCTCTCTCTCTGCACCACTACGTTCTCAGGTTGAACCTCGGCAAGTGTGGCAACAGGTGCGGCAGCAACGGCAGTAGCAACAGCGGCTTGATTCTATGCCTACTGTGCCATCACGTCTCTCATAGCTTCTAACGCCTGCATGATCGCCCCGATTCTAGGATCACCAAGGGTTGCTACCCCGGTACCAACTGGAGGTGGTGCCACTCCACTCGCGCTAGCTTGTGTTGGTGCTCGACCGCGGCCTCCTCGAGTACCGACCTTGGTCGGCGTCCTACCTCGAGCTATAAGCCTCACGATTCTCTTACTAGGAGTCATTCACTCCTGATCACTCATGACGAAGGTTCTTTAAAGAAACCTACTTCCAATTCCACACTGAATTAGAAGCTGAGTGATCCACACAACAAACAACTTTACCAAACAACTATTACAGACATACACCAACATGAATTTAAAGGCCAATCCTACTTACTATCCCATATCCATCACACCTTATCACTCCAATTTCTAATGACCATGCTCTGATATCATTAAACAGGGATGTCACGTCCCGATCCTCTGAGCACGTGCCCATCCGTTTTTGGTCGATAAATTAGCGATATCCCAGGATGCATCGCCGACCCATTCATTTTTGTGCACATGCGACAATGATTAATAACTCCCCAGACAACAACAAGATGGGATAGAAAAGTAGGGCCCATTTTTTGCAAAATACCTTTCTGTAAATACGAAGGTTTATACACAGAAGCCTATAAAAAGGAATCGATTTCCAACAAAAGAGGATTGTCCTATGAATAACTACTCGAACAAGATCGTCGATTCTCCGGGCTTCACCTTCTAAACTTCGGCCTCGGGTCCTCCACCGCTATCAACTAGAGACTAGAAAATGTTATCCCACAACAGGGTGAGACTACGTCTCAGCTAGTCTAACCCCTTAAGACCCAACTACAAAGAAAATACGCCCAAAGGGCTATCTAAGCACAATCACAAATCAGAGAGCTTACCTTGGCCTCAATTCCTTCTTGCAAGTTAATTCAATAAGCAATCATCGAATCACGTCAAGTCAAGAATTCAGATCGAATCATCAATCAATTGACTCAATCGATTACATGTCAACCAGACCATTCCTCGATCATCTCAATTACTCAAACTCAACACTGAATTACGGCTCAGTGAGCACGGCCTACACGGTCATCTCAAATACTCAACCCCAATGCTGAATTACGGCTCAGCGAGCACGGCCTACTAAAACTTTAGCGGTAATGCTGAATTATGGCTCAACGGGCACAACCGTAGGGGATACCATTTTTTTAGGTCCCCCTTGTAGGATAAAGAAGCTAGGCTAACCCCAACCCCTTTTTGGTAATTGAAGAGAATCGACATTGCAAATGTGTAATTATGAAACTTCCGATATGCTAAATATATATAAGTCTTTGTTGATGTGTTTCCATGATATCCTTATTAATGTGTATGATCAGGTGGAGTTAATTCAGCTTCCATTTGCGTATAATCGAAAGATAAAATGAATGGGTCAACGACGTCTTCTAGGATGTTGCAATTAAATGACCAAAGGAAAGAAGGATACAATAAAAATTTTTGGATCTCGCGGCTCCTTTAATGTTACTATCGGCTTAAAATGGAGCGAACTCCAAGACATTTAACCAAAATTTCATTCAAAAATTTGGCCAAAGCCTACACGCTTAATTAAAAACAAAAATAATTACGTATCTTGGACAATGGAGAAACTGGAATTTTAACAGTGGGCAACAAAGCTAACACTTTATTCCTTAAATCTCTTATAGGTTCTAGGGAGAAAGGCACCAAAAAACTCTAAAGAATACCACTATGAAACCAATACAACTTTTTTTTCCATCACCAAAAACCCCCACCTTGTACTAGTGTGGCACATATAGCATTTCTGTTAAGGATTGCCATCTTACATGGCAGTTGGCATCGTATTATCAACCTTTTCCAAGATAAGTGGTGATGATGTGGTGCCATGAAAACATACATCTAAAAAACGATTAAGAAAAAAAGACCAACTAAAAAGTCAAAGAAACAAGAAGAAAATTCCAATTCCGACAAATCTCGAATCTCAACTAATTATTCAAGCTATTAAGATTCAAGCATTGTAGACTCTTCAACCAAGTATTTTCTCGAGGAATTCAAATTGATTTATTTTCAATTCTCTCATATGTATTAGTTCTTGAGAGAGAGGAAAGCTTGAGTTTGGACATTGAATGACACAGATTTGCCAAATTCTTCAAGTTTGAAAAGTATGGCCGTGGACTAATGCCTTTGAGTTCAATGAACTTCGGGGACCAAATTGTTTTTCAAGCTTGAAAACTAGCAATATTTCTTAAGCCAAAGTGGCAAGCATGACAAAGTACCTAGAAGCTGGTGGATATTGGTCAAGGGAAATGTCCTTCCAGAAAATCTAAATTGACCATTTTCATGAGGCCATGAGCAAACCAGATGTAGATGCATCTAAACAAAGACGTATTAAAAAAGAAGCTTGAGAGTGACTATCAAATTTTATGGTAATAGTCCAAAAAAAAAATTATGGACATAGGAGAGGGAAAAGATTGTCGTGGGGAAGCCATGGATAACTTCGATGAGTTTAAGCCCAAAATCTTCAAATAGCCTGAATAGTGACCCAATTTCACCAAAAGTTTCACTTGTTATACTCATATGCTGGCACCTAACCCCCTAATCATTTCTAGTAGTCCAATAGCATTGGGTAACATTCTTATGGATGATGTCACGCCCTAAACCACGAGTGCGCGCACATCCCTCGGCGGTTGATCAAATTGTGACGTTCCCAGGACGCGTCGCCAACCCATTCATTTTATTGCACATGCGGAAGCGAATTAACAATCCCCAAACAACAAATATAGATGGGATAGAAAAGCAAGACAACAACTTTACACAAAACATATTTTATAAGTAAACGAGGTCAGCCCTACAAAGTTATATACAGGAGGTCAAGATCCAAAATGGATTACCAAACTAACCCTATCACGACACCATCAGGGATGCCGAGGTCTAGAGGGTCAGCTACCTCCTCTACTTCAGGCTCCTGCTCATCATCGGGCAACCGATTTGCCGCAATATCAGCTATGATATCGACGTCCATGATAGGGTTGAGTACCACCTCACCCTCTCCCTCGACGACAAGTCCGTTGAAACCATCCACGAGGCCCACCCGACCTCCGTCAGGCCCGCGACAAAACCATGCTTTGAATTGATGGGGTACAAACTAAGGTTGGTCCTTATCAACCTAGATTGTGGTCATGATGAGCTCATGGGTCCGAGGGATTCCTAGGGACAGGAAAGAAAGTATGTTGTTCCTCGGCCTCTCACAGCCACCCAAAACGCACAGGGCACACCTCCATCTAAGGACCTGAAAATTTTAAGCCACGACGAGATGAGACAATGTCTCAGCGAGTTCACACCCTAAACCCCGATTAGGAAGATAATACATCCAGAGGCACAAACTAACCGCACTACAACAATCAACACGAAATTCTAACAATCGGCTATCCCGGTATAATTTCTGAAAATAAATAATTAATTAATTAATTAATTAAATTACAAAATAATTAAATAAATGCAAAATAATTAAATAAACCACTAATTAAGCTATATACACTAATCTAACCACCTAATTGAACCAGTTAAATTAGTCTACTTAGGCTAAATGTACATAACCTACTAAACTAACTAATAAGTCAATTAACCACCTAATTGGCCTAACTAATTAATCTAATTTAACGAAACAAGCTAAATAATTACACTAACCTTACTTAAACTAATCTAAACCTCCCCCTAAGCATAATTAACCCCGTAATTAAGGTTTAGAAAGTAAACTCACCGGATTAGCAAACTAGTGAATTCACGACGACGGCGACGCGGAGGCGAGTGAGACTTGGGCTTACGGCACCACCCAAGAAGGCTTGGAAGGGCCTGAAAACGGCATACAAAGCTCTCAGCCCAAAGCTAAGAGTTTGGTTCTGTTTTAGGCTAAAGAAACTGGTCGAGCAGCTTGGCTGGTGTGGTAACGGGCAAGGCAAGGCTGGACGGAGGCATGAGCAGGGTAGGCGGCGATGGCTTGGGTGGCTGGAACGATGGAGGTGAGCTAGTGACGTTAGGCCTAGCAGATGCGAGCAGGGACGGCTCGCAAACAGTGGGGACACGAGCAAGAGGCGAATGAGCATAGCGAGGACGGCAGGCTCGAGCGCAGCTCGCGGGCGGCTTGGATGGCGGCAAAGGGGCCTAGTGGTGGCTTGTGACTCGCTGGCTAGTCTTGGCTGATGTTTTGCTTCTGTTTCAGTAAGAATGGAGACTAAGGAAGTAAGGAAGAAGAAGCAGAAGAAGAAGAAGAAGAAGAAGAGGCTGCTGTTGCTGGAAGGGGGAACAAAAGCCTCAAAAGTCCACCAAAATATCTCAAACACTCAAGTAGAGGCCCTCACCAGCTTCAACCACATCCAGTAGCTGATTTCCCGTCCCAAGCTTCCCCAACAAGCCACAATGGAGGTGCAAATGTTGCAACCCCCCATGGCCTACGAATTTCATGCTTTCCAACTTCAATTTCTTCACAATCCTCTCCAATTCAATCAAATTTGGTCCCCAAAAATACCAGATAAGGTGTCCGCACCAAATCCACAAATTTCCTCGTCAATTGATCCAACTTGAAGGCCAAAAATGCACACAAAAACGGCCATCCAAATTTCCCGATCAAATTTCGCCAAAATCCCGAGCTTACCAAAAATTCTTCAAAGGATGAGTCGACGTTTCTAAAATAAATCGTGACACACCAAAACTTTCAATTCTGAAACCGGATTCAATTTCATGGTTAATTTCAACTAGACACGATTTTAACATGACCTAACATATCGGGTAGCTTTTAGGAATTTTTAGCGCATTTAACTCGTGGTCGATTATTTTCGATCCACATTATGCATCTTCGACTCATAGGTGGCTCTCAGTTGTCGTAAAAAACTCACGGTTTCAATTACGGGCACCGAGTACAGAATCGGCAGAAAAATTGGGCCGTTCGACATGAATTTTGCAATCAGGTGGAATCACCCACAATTTAATTACATGCTTCTATTGAACCGACCTATCTTCGATCTCTAGTCGATTTTAACGGTGCCATATTAACCCTTGTAGATTAGCATAGTTGAGCAGTCGATTTCTGATCGATTTCTCAAGTCTGTCATGTTTATATTCCTTAACAACTTCACCAAATAGATTAGTTATCTCGTGAGTGATCAGCTCAGAGAAAAAAGACTATAGGCGCGTCGATGAAAAGCCCAATTCACATTATCGAGAGAGGGTCGAAAATCAAGATGTCACAACTCTTCCCCTCTTATAAAAATTTCGTCCTCAAAATTTAAATCATTACAAATCTTAATAAAAAAATGTGGGGGTATTGTCGTCTCATCGATTATTCACTTTCCCACGTTGCTCCTTCTATTCCATGGTGTTGCCAGACCACTTTGACTAACGAGATCGTCTTGGTACACAGTACTTGCTCTTTGCGATCCACAATCTGAATTGGTCTCTCCACCTACGACACTCTGTCGTCCACGTCTAACTTTTCAAAATTTAGCACGTGGGTCGGGTCAGGCTCATACTTCTAGTCTTGGCGGCAAAGCAAGACGATATGCCAAAGTCCCTATTCTCTCTAGAATCTCAAAGGGATCGACGTACCTTGGACTCAACTTCCCTTTCTCGCCGAAGCGCGAAGTACCCCTCATTGGTGACACCTTTAGAATGACACACTCACCAACTTGGAATTCCAATGATCTTTGATGCTTATCTACATAGCTTTTCTGGCGACTTTGAGCAGTCTTCAATCTTTCTCTGATAATTGCAACTGCATCCACTAACTGTTGAACTAACTCTAGGTCGGTAATCTCCCGTTCATCCCAACATACTGGAGTTCTGCACGCTCTGCCATACAAAGTTTCAAACGATGTCATTTGAATGCTCTGCTAATAACTGTTGTTGTAGGCAAACTCAACTAGATGAAAATGTTCCCCACAGCTTCCTTTGAAGTCTAACACGCAAGCTCACAGCATGTCCTCGAGGGTTTGAATCGTTCTCTCAGACTGGCCATTCGTCTGCATTTGAGAGGCCGTACTGTACTGTAGCTTTGTTCCCAAGGCAATCTATAAGCTTTTCCAAAAGGCTACTGTGAACTTCAGGTCTTAATCAAACGTAATCATCACTAGCACTCCATGCAATGAATTGTCTTTCGCACGTACAACTCAGCATATCTATCCAAGGCAAAGTCCTTTCGTACGGCGATAAAGTGAGTCGACTTTGTCAATCTGTCAACCACAACCTCGCTAACTCCTCAGTAAGCCCATCACAAAGTCCATTGTGATGTGTTCCCACTTCCACTTGGGAATCTCAAGAGGTTGTAGAAGTCTTCTCGGCTTACAGTGTTGTGCCTTCATTTACTAACACGTCAGACACTTAGTGACATGCTTAGCGATATCTGCCTTCATACCGGTCCACCAATAGTGTTAACACGGATTTTGATACATTTTCGTACTGCCTGGATGAATGCAGTAACTGCTACGATGAGCTTTTGACAAGATCTCCTCCTTAAGCTCTGTACCGTCAGGTACAATGAACCATCCTTCTTCTTCACGAACAAAACTGGTGCTCCCCAAGGTAATGCACTGGGACGTATGAGTCCCTTATCCAACAACTCCTACATCTACACATTCAGTTCCTTCAATTCTGACAACGCCATGCGGTAAGGAGCCTTAGAGATTGGCTCCGTCCCGGGGGCCAGCTCGATCACGAACTCGATCTCCCTTTTTAGGGGCAGACCAGATAATTCCTTCTAGAACATTTCTAGAAACTCTTGTACCACAGCGATGTCCTCGATCTTCTACCCCTTAACTGTCGTATCCACGATAGTCGCCAAGTAACCTTCACAACCCCCATCTAACAAATGGGTTGTCTCAAGCGACGAGATTAATGTAATCGAGGGTCCTTCTCAACACCCAACATACTCGAAACTTTCACCCGCTAACGGGTTAAACTGAATCGCTTTACGATAACAGTCTATTGTAGCTCGATTCTTGGTGAGCAAGTCCATGCCA
This sequence comes from Eucalyptus cloeziana, assembly GCA_014182715.1. NCBI lineage: Eukaryota > Viridiplantae > Streptophyta > Magnoliopsida > Myrtales > Myrtaceae > Eucalyptus > Eucalyptus cloeziana. Next base: position 35,726,892 of record CM024636.1, on the reverse strand, counting down.
ATTATCACATCAAAATCACACATGGCTAGGACTATCAAATCTATCTTTCCCTCTCACTCACCAATAACCAACTTGCAACTAAGATAGTCTACTGTAGCCAACACCTTATCCTTTAACGGGGTAGATATACTAACAACTAACCCCAATAATTCAGGACTCAACCCTACCAACTTAACGTATTGCTTAGCTATAAATGGATGAGTAGCGCCAGGATCAAATAAACCATAAGCAGCATGGTCGTTCAGCGAGACTATACTTGTGACCACATCAGGTGAGTCCTCTACCTATCGTCTCGTGACAGTGTACACCCTTCCTTGAGCTAGAGGCTGATTCAAACCACCCTGCGATGGGTTCTGTGGCGCAAATCCTCTGTTCTAACCTATTGGTGGCGACGGTGGCAACTGTGATCCCATTGGCCTTCGGAGACAATTTTTGGCAAGATGACCCGGCGGCCACACTCATAACAAACACCCGTCCTAGAATGGCATGAGGCCGATCCATGTCACCTTCCGCAGAAGTGACACACGCCATTCTGGCTCGGCGCTGACTTGCCTATCCCACCCTTCTTGTTAGGCGGAATGGGGTACCATCCTCCGGTCATCGGTTTCTTCCCAAACCGATTGCCATCTATATTCAAACCAAACCGCAACCCAGATGCGGCGGCTTGTTCGCTCAGGTTCCTCTCTATCAACTGGGCCCATTCATACAAGTCATTGTAGTCCTTCAGATTGAATGGTACCAGCAGATTCTTTAGCTTTGGTCTGAGGCCATTCCCGAACCTTCTAGCTCTATCTATCGGATCCTCTATCAGACTAGGAGCGTACTACAACAGCAATACAAACTTGGCCTCGTACTAGTCTATTGTCATTAGACCTTAACAAAGGCGCTGGAATTCCTCCATCTTCTGTTCCCTAACACTGTCAGAGAAGTACTTGCCATTAAAAGCTTCAACGAAGGCGTTTCACCCCAGAACCTTGCCTTCTGGGAACACTATTCCTTTGGTGGCCCTCCACCAAGTGCTTGCATTACCCTGCAGTTGGTGGACTATAAGGACCACATTTTCTTCCTCCGAGCACCTCAGTAGTGCAAAGGCTTTCTCCAACTCTTGGATCCAGAGGGCTGCAGCCTCGGGATGACCTGCTCTCATGAACCTCGGCGGGTTCAATTTCAGGAACTGCTCTACAAGCTTGTGCATCAGTTTCTCCCCGACCATAACTCCAGGTTGGACTTTAGGAGATATGGCTACGACAGCAACAGTAGCATTGGTAGCAACAATAGTAGCGGCTGTAGCGTCGGTGGTAGTGGCGGCGACTTGATTATAGGCCTGCTGCCCCATCAGATTCCCCAAGGTCTTGAGCGCTTGTATAATCTCATCGATTCTCGGATCACAAGGTGCTGCTACATTAGCACCAACCTGTGGCGATGCTATCCCACTAGCACTGACCTGAGCCCACACTCTTCCTCAGGCACCAACCCTCGTTGGCATCCTACCCCGAGTAATAGGGGCTACTGCCCTCTTCCTAGGAGTTCTCGGCTCCTTATCACTCATCTTCCAGACTTTTTACAAAACCTGCTTTCCAATTCCACACAGAATTAGAAACTGAGTGACCCACAAAACAATCTACCAAATAGCTATCAATCACACGCATCTACATAAGAAAAAGGCCTTTCCTACTAACTATCACAAAACCCATCGCCCTTATCACTCCATACACTGACTAGCTCTAATACCACTCCGGGAGGGAATGTCATGCCCCGAACCTCGAGCGCGCGCGCATCCCTCGGTGGTCAATCAAATTGCGACGTTCTCAAGATGCGTCACTGACCCGTTCATTTTATTGCACATGCGGAAGCGAATTAACAATCCCAAACAATAAATAAACATGGGAGAAAAAAGTAGGATAATAAACTTACACAAATCATATTTTATAAACAAACCAGGTCAGCCCTACAAAGTTATATACAAGAGGTCAAGATGCAAAAAGGATTACCAAACTAACCCTACCTCGGACCCTCCTACTTGGGATCCGGGTCTTTCATGGCACCATCAAGGATGCCGAGGTCTAGTGGGTCAGCTACCTCCTCTACTTCGGGCTCTTGCTCATCCTCAGGCAACTAATTCGCCACGATATTAGCTATGATATCGGCGTTCACAATAGGGTTGAGTACCACCTCACCCTCTCCCTCGACAACAGGTCCATCGAAACCATCCATAGGGCCCACTCGAACTCCATCAGGACCGCGATGAAATCATGCTTTGAATTGATGCATACCAACTAAGGTTAGCCCTTATTGACCTAGATCGTGGTCACAACAAGCTCACGAGTCCAGGAATTCCCCAGGACAGGAAAGATAGTACGTTGTTCCTCGACCTCTTGCAGCCACCCAAAATGCACAGGGCGCACCTCCATGTAAGGACCTGCAAATTTAAGCCACGACGGGGTGAGACAATGTCTCAGCGAGTTCACGCCCTAAACTCCAATTTGAAAGATAATACACCTAGAGGCTGCCTATACACATATCGTAGAGGACTTACCTTGCCTCAGCACCTCCCTGCACGTCAGTACAATGCATATCATATATGCCTACAGTTAATGTATTCGATAATTGAAACGCTTCACTTTCCACACAGCAATCAATCATAGGGGTTCCGATTATAAGGCAAAATCGTTATGACACGTCCCATTCCGTGCCACACAATTTTTTCCCATAATTAGGCGCGATCATCTCACTCATTCAAGAATTCCAATTAATTATAGCCCCACGGGCACGGCCGACTCAATGGTCATCAGTCTTCCGGCATAACCGGGCATCGTCTCGCCCCATCAAGCACGGTAATGTCTACCTCTAGACGGCATTCCCGAAGGAGCATCGGTCTGGCCTCTACCGTGATCCGACATCCGTTGAAGTGGGGCATTCCACATAGGAGCATCGTCCACCCAACCTTCATCAAGTGCCGGATTCTCATAGCGATCACACGCACAACCAACCTCGGCCAAGGACATCGTGCCTTGCACTCAAATGCTTCAATTTAAATAATGTGCTTGGCCTATTTTCTTCATATTAAAAACATCCTGTAAAATAGGTGTGCGTGGACACACGGTCAAGTCAAACCATAAAGCGTGATATCCCATCATTTTAAAATTCTACGACTTTATATAATACTAAAAACATTTTCGACGTCAAAAACCGACACCTGGTATTTTTCTAATTAAATACCAAAATTCAATATTTTTGAAATAATAAATCAAAAATCATCAATCAGCACCCAATTGCACAAATTAACAATCAATTGCACAAACTAACTACACCACGACAATCAACACAAAATTCTAACGACAGGCTATCTAGTATAATTTCCGGAAATAAATAAATAAATAAATAATTAAATAAATTACAAAATAATTAAATAAACGCAAAATTTGTAAATAAACCACTAATTAAGCTATATACACTAATCTAACCACCTAATTGAACTAGTTAAATTAATCTACTTAGGCTAAATGTACATAACCTACTAAACTAAGTAATAAATCAACTAACCACCTAATTAGCCTAACTAATTAATCTAATTTAACTAAACAAGCTAAATAATTACATTAACCTTACTTAGACTAATCTAAACCTCCCCTAAGCATAATTAACCTCCTAATTAAGGTTTAGTAAACTCACCGAATTAGCAAACTAGTGAGTTCACGGTGATGGCAACGTGGAGGCGAGTGAGACTCAGGCATACGGGGGCACCTAAGAAGGCTTGGAAGGGCCCAAAAACGGCCCACTAAGCTTTCAGCCTAAAGCTGAGAGTTTGGTTATGTTTTGGGTTGAAGAAGCTGGTCGAGCAACTCGGCTAGCGTGGGAATGGGCAAGGCTGGACGGCAAAGATGAGCGGGCGGGCGATGGTAGCTTGGGCAGCTGAACGGCGAAGGCGAGCCGGCAACATCGGGCCCGATGGACTCAAGTAGGGACGGCTTGCAAACGGCAGGGGACGTGAGCAGGAGGCGAACAAGCACGGCGGGGACGGCAAGCTTGGGCACAGCTCGTGGCCGGCTTGGACGGCGGCGAAGGGACCTGACGATGGCTTGCGGGTCGCTGGCTGGTCTTGGCTAGTTTTTTGCTTCTGTTTCAACAACAATGGAGACTAAGGAAGCAAGGAAGAAGAAGAAGAAGAAGAAGAAGAAGAAGAAGAAGAAGAAGTTGTTGCTACTGGAAGGGGGACAAAGGCCTCAAAAGTCCACCAAAATATCTCAAACACTCAAGTAAAGGCTCCCACTAGCTTCAGCCTCATCTAGCAGCTGATTTCCCCTCCCAAGCTTCCCCAACAAGCCACAATGGAGGTCCAAATGTTGCAACCCTCCATTGCCTATGAATTTCATGCTTTCCAACTTCAATTTCTTCACAATCCTCTCCAATTCAATCCAATTTGGTCCCCAAAAATACTAGCTAAGGTGCCCACACCAAATCCACAATTTTCCTAGTTAATTAATCCAACTTGAATGCCAAAAATGCACACAAAAACAGCCATCTGAATTTCCCAGTCCAATTTCGCCAAAATCCCGAGCTTGCCGAAAATTCTTCGAAGGATGAGTCGACGTTCCTAAAATAAATCGTGACACGCCAGAACTTTGAATTCTTCAAATCGGATTCAATTTCATGGTTAATTTCAACCAGACGCGATTTTAGCATGACCTAATTTACCAGGTAGCTTTTAGGAATTTTTAGCGCATTTGACCCATGGTCGATTATTTTCGATCCACATTGTGCATCTCCAACTCATAGGGGGCTCTTGGTTGTCGTAAAAATCTCAAGGTTTCAATTACCGGCACCGGGTACGGAATAGGCATAAAAATTGGTTTAAGGCCGTTCGATAAGAATTTTACAATCAAGTGGAATCACCCATAATTTAATTACATGCCTCTATCAAACCGACCTATCTCCGATCTTTAGTCGATTTTAACGGTGCTATACTGACCCTTGCAGATTAGCATAATCGAGCAGTCGATTTCTGATTGAACTCTTAAGTCTGTCGTGTTTATATTCCTTAATGGCTTCACCAGATAGTTTAGTTATCTCGTGAGTGATCAGCTCAGAGAAAAAAGACTATAGGCGCTTCGATGAAAAGCCCAATTCACATTACCGAGACAGGGTCGAAAATTAGGATGTCACAGATGAACAGTCCATCCTAGTTAGTTTCAGTTCTTTTTAGGTTTCCGATACATTTAAAATGCGAGAGCGCAATCCAAAATCTCCATAACTAGAATCAAGAACGCATATAAACAAGTGAAGAGATTAACACACCTAATTTGGACCATCATTCTTGATACGGAAAAGCGACGATCCAAACTCAAGAACTTATCATCATTGCCCTATGTATCACTAGCACAATGAGACGGCCATTCACCCTTTGTGAGAATAATTGTGTGTGTTAGGGTTAAAAGAGACTTGAGCACTATTTGTAAAGTTTCCAGCCAAGCCCTCTCGTTACGGGCTAGGCTCAACTTGCACACTTTAGCCAGCCCCATGTTAGACTAATTAAGAAACCTTCTATCTCACCTTAGACCAACCCCGTAAAATGATAAATTACAATATCAGTTAATGTAGCTCACATTAGGGAAACTCTCATGTTCTCCCACTTGGGCTATATTAATTGAAATTATACTATATGTGCGCACTTTGGTCTAGAGATAATTTTTAATAGTCAATCCTATCTCATAAAGTCTCAAACACTGAATGATGGCAATAACTGCATGTGGACACACAAAACCTTTCATGATTACAAGTGCTTTTAACTTTATTGATATGGATTTAATATGGTAGTTTTGCAAATAGATAACACCTCTCATAAAGAATAAAACCTTATGTGACATCCCCCTTGTCAATCACCATTCTTTTACCTTAAGTATTACAAGAACCTATGCCACTAAAGAATGTCTTTAAGGCTCCAATGAACCCACATATGTCTTGTTTTTATAGTTAACATTTTCTTTATGTGTAACAAGAAATATGCTCGAGATTAATGACCAATGCCCCTAGCCTTCACTCAAGGCTTATACAATACCTTGAGACTTTTATCAATATATATTCAACATAATAATAACACATTCATAAATACTTTATTAAATGCAAAAGTTGATACATATCAAAACGTTACTAAATGTAACAAAAACGGATATAAACTTTATTAGAGCAAAACTAAAATAGCACTCACTAAACAACGGCATCTCATTATGCTCCTAAGCCCATGCTAATGACATGTCGTTCAAGAACACAAGGGCGAATGCCTTTAGTTATTGGATCTGCAACTATATCATTTGTGAAAATATGTTTTACTGTAACGTCACCATTATGAGCCATCTCTTTTTAGTCAAAAAACTTGACCGCCATATGTTTACACCTCTTGAGACCTTTATTATTGCTAATAAACAACACTATAGAGTTATTATCTCAATACAACTGTATAGATCTATCCATAAAATCAAATACGATCAACTTCCTAATAAGGTTTCGGAGCCTAATAACATGAGGAACGGCCAAAAAGCATACTACAAACTCCATGTCATGCCTTGAACCCCTGAGCGCACGAACATGTCTCATTAGTCACATAGCTTGTGACATTTAACGATGCATCACCGATCCATTCTTTTTAACTCTTTCGATTAAACGCAAACGGAAGCATAGTATAAACACCTAGTCAAACATAAATAGGGACAGTATAAACGCAACTAATATTTCCAAAAGCAAGATTTGTATTTATATATTGTTAACCCTAAGAAGTTAAATATTTACAAGCCTTCCTACAACGGCAACTTCATATCCACCTTCCCAAAAAGATGCAGGGATCAAGGTTAACTTAAGCTACTCTAAGGCGAAGGCTAGCCATCATATCCGAGTGGAGTCTCAGGATCATAGTTAGAGGGATACTCCTCCTCATATGGATTGGTCGTCAGATACGGCACCATCAAGGGTGTTGATGTCCTTCGGATCCCACACCTGCTCTCCAATTCCCTTGCTAGGCAGTCCATCAATGTGACATCCTGAAAATTCAGTTCTGATTTCGATAGGATAAGTCGAGCCTTTCATCGACGCGATCATAGTGCTTTTCTCTGAAATGGCCACTCACGAGATAATTAGTCTATCTGGGGAAGCAATTAAGGAATCTAAATGCAATGGACTTGAGAATAATGCTCGACCATGTTGGTGTGCAAGGGTCATTACGGCACTGTCAGAAATCGATCAGAGACCAGAGATAGGTCAATTTGACTGAGATATGTGATCAGAGTGTGGGTGATTCCACCTAATTGCAAAATACTCATCGATCGATACTAAACCGATTTTTTTATCGTTTTCGTACCCGATGCCCATAATTGAAACCTCAAGATTTTCACGACAACAAGTTTGGTCTCCACCAGTCAGCTCTTCTCTTCATTCCATTTTGTTGACCTAGCAAAGCCACCGAGCAAAATCCATTGAAGCTCCTCCATTTTGTGTGCGTGTCTTCCCCTCAAACGGTGACCACCGAGGACCCCTGCTTCTCCATTTTCATTTTTCTTCTTCTTTAATTCCCGCCCATCGTTTCTTTCATTTGTTCCTCTTTCCCTCGAGCAAAACCGAAGCACCACCTTCTGTTTTCCCAATCCACCAAAGCTTCAGTTAACGTAGCAAGCTCCCAGGCGATTTTGTTGACTCCATCTTCATGCCAGCGAGCCATCCTCCTCTGCCATAAAGGCCACTCACCGAAGACAGCCCAACTCCATGAAGCCTTACCGACCGAAGCCACACCCCACTGAAACTTCTTGAAGCTGTCACACGTCCTCAATTGCAATTTGTTCAGTCAAACTGCCAACCGAAGTACCCTCGCCTAGCATCAAGAATCGAGCATCTTCCCACAAACCGAAGCCCCGCGTTGACATCACTACTTCAAAATTTCCAGCTTGGCAATTCCAGCAAGCCCATTCGAATCCAGCCCATTTTCAAATTTCCGCAGCCCATAAATTGAGTCTTTAGCCCAGTCCAGGAAAGCCCATCAAGTGAGCCTAGCTATGAGCTCTTCGGCCCACGTAGTCAAGCTCGCGAAGCAGCCCAACTTGGGCCCAGTCCAAATCCAAAAACAAATCTCAACTTGAGCTGAGATTTGTTGGGCCAAGTTTAGCCCGATTCGAGCTCCATCAACGTCGCCGCAATTCAAGTTTCGATCGCCGTCGCGGTAAACCAGTCTTCGTTTTGCACCGGTGAGTCTATGCACTAAATTCTTTTTGGTAGGCTAATGACGTCCTATGTAGCACCGACACGGACACGCGACATGCGACACGACACGACACGACACGACAACACGTCATTTCTCAAAAAAATAGAGAATTCCGACATGTTCCAACACGTTATATATTAAATATAAATTTTTTATAGAAATGCAAAAATAAATAAATAATAATAAAAAGATCATATAATTAATTTATACTAAAAATATTAATACAACATTTGTTAATATCATTCATTGTTTTAATTTGATAGAAATTGAACGAGAAATTCAAAAATTGCAAACATGAAAGAGTAAACTTGAAGGAACATGTCATGTTTTCTTATACTTGTTGGAGATTAATGAGATTTCTTATAGTCTTAGATAGAGTTTGGAGTTCATGATATAGACTAGCTTGGAGCTCCTCTGCAAAACAAGGTTCGAGAAAAATGAAAATCCAAGACAAGAACTCTTGAAGTATGACCAAAAGAAAAGGGAATCACCAAATTCGCTACGGAAAATGTGAGAGATAACTCACATGCCAATAACATAGACCAAAACAGACAACTCGCAAGCGATGCTTGCAAGAGGTGGAAAGAAACAAAACAATTATAACTTTAAGTATGTGGGGGCAACGAAACGACACCAACAAGAAAAGGGGCGTTCCATCGTCACTCATGGGAAGATTAGAACTTATAAGTGAGAAACTTGAGAATAAGAATTTTCTTCTTTCCCATTATTTTTGTTAGTTTCATTATTTTTTCATATATTTACATTCTGACCCCTCAAGTATTGAAAAGTTTTAAAATTGACCCCGTGCATGTCGGAATCGTGTGTCGGAATTTCAGACTCGCGTGTCGGAGCTTGTCGGGAAGAATTGACCATGTGTCGGATTTTCCGACACTCATTGACCGCGTGTCGGAGCGTATCGGAGCATGTCAGAGCGTGTCGGAGTGTCGGACACGACACGAGGGCTTCTGGAGAGTGTCGGTGCTTCTTAGATGACGTCTAAGGGGTGTTTAGATTTATTTAATTAGGAATTAGGTGGTTAGTTAGATTAAATTAGAAATTTAATTATTTAATTATGCATGTTAGGTGGTTAGATTAGAGTAAGTGAGGCCTAGATAAATTGCATTACTTATCTAGAAGGGTTCGGGAATTTTCGAGTCCGTATCGGTATTTAATTTAGTGATTTTGGCCTAAGTTGGCATTTTAGTATTTAAATTGATTTATTTAATTAATTTTATAAATTAATTAATTATTAATTATTTTTTGGAAATTAGACCGAGATAACCGGTGATTGGAATTTTATGTCGATTGCAATGGTGTGGTTAATTTATGCAATTAAGTGTTAAATTATGCAAATTGAGTGATGATTGGATTTTTGGTATTTAATTCCAAAAATTCTGAATTTCCAATATTTATTCAGAAAATCTCGGGTGTCAGATTTTGACATTGAAAATAGTTTTGAGTACTATATAAAATAGTGGGATTTTAAAAAGGAATGATATCACCTTTTTTGGGTCGAATTGATCATGTACCCACACACGGCTATTTTATTGGGTATTTCTAATACGAAGAAAACAAAGCCAGGGATCACTATTTTAATAGAGGTATTTGAGTGCAAGGCACGGTGTCCTGGGCCGAGATTGAATGGTCGTGTGTTGGCTAAGAGAAACCGTCCCGAGTTGTTGAGCTGGACGTTACCCCTATATGGGACGCCCCTAGACAATGGGATGCAGGTCGTAGTAGATTCTGGACCTATGCTCCTATATGGAATTCCGTTAACGTAGTGACATTACCGTGCTCAATCGGGGTGAGACGATGCCTAACAATGTCAAAAGACCGCCAAATTGAAAGTGGGCCGTGCTATATACCAAGATCAAAACAAGGAACGCATGACGAATTGAGTATTGTGTTCTAGTTGGTTGAGCTTGAGTTCTACTCTGAATTGTGATATGAACTGTGCTAACTTGTAGGGTGGAACTGAGGCGAGGTAAGTCATTTATGCTAAATGCGTGATTGTGTGGCTAGAGCACTCTGAGGCATATTACCCTCCTAATTAGGGTTTAGAGTATGGACTTGTTGAGACATTATCTCACTGGTTATTAAATAACCATTTTCAGGTCCTTAGAAGGTGGTTGTGGAGGACCAAGGCCCTGAAGTCTGAGGAGGTGGAGTATGGAGGATCGGCTGATGTGTCTTATTAGTATGTTGTGGGACAGCCTCTTTTGAGAGTTGACCTTTTTGTGGGTTTTGACTAAACTCGTTTTGTACCTGAATCTCATTGTTTATAAAAGTGTGCTTTTGTGAATTGATATCTTGCTTTTCTATCCCAAGATGGTTACTGTCAAAGGATATTTATTCGCTTCTGTATGTGCAATAAAATGAAAGGGTCGGCAACTCGTCCTAGGAAGTCGCAAAAGTTTATCGACCAGAGAGGGATGGGCACGTGCTCGGGGTTCGGGGCGTGACAATCAAAACCCTGGATCGGGCCAAAACGATCTTCTCCCTCTCGAATAAACTAGACCTTAAACCTATAGGGCACCCAGAGGGCCAACCCCTCATCTACCCAAACTGTAGTGACCACAAGCTAGTGCACCCAGTCGGACCCCGAAACAAGGTATGAGGTCACGATCGTATCCTCATCCATAGGGACCCCAAAATGCATGTGACGGTGTTTCATACTATGGGTCTGAAAATATTTAATAACAACAGAGAGAGATAAAATCTCAGCAAGTCAACAACCTCAATCTCGATTAGGATGCTAATTCATCTTGAATGCGGCCTAAACATGCAGTATTACATATCCTTAGCTCACCTTGGCACATCCCTGTATGTTAGTGATTCACATATGCTAATAATAATGCAATAAGCTTAACAAATAATTAGAACATATCTCATATGCATCCATGCACATTGCATTCACACTGTTTCAATTATTAATACCCATCGGGCCACAACTAATACAAAAGTTACCAGTCTTTCGGCATAACCGAGCATCATCCCGCCCGATTGGGCATAGCATCGTCTATAACCATTGCCATATATGGCATTCCTTAAGGAGCATCGATTCAGCCTCAACCGCGACTTGACATCCGAACTCCTACCAGACATTTGAAAAAAATCGGGCATCGTCCCCAAACTTCCATTGGGTGACGGGTTCCATTAAGTGACCACTAGTACACCAACACATGCCAATTTCATTTACCATTAATTAGCCCAATGCAAACATGTTTCGTGCTCATACAACAAACTCCGGCAATTTTTACACTTAAAATAGCAGTAAAATAATCACACGTGCTCATGTACGTAAAATTAACCCATTAAACTTTGCATATTTTTATTTTAAAACCTCATTCCCCATTTAACACATATAACAAGGCATCCAAACACGACACCTCATAATTTGCCATTTACATGCCAATTAAATCTTTATTTAAAAATGGTACTTAACGTTCATAATAGGACAATCATTTTCATGGCATAGCAAGTGTCAAACAATACGAAGTATGCATAAATTCATCTAGTAATTCAAGCATAAATTCTACTTATCAACTAAACTGTTAATAATTAGCACTGATATGTCTTTAATTAGCATTAATTATCATTAATTAAGACTAACTGCTATTAATTAAGACTAACTGTGATTAACTATGACTAACTACAATTAATTAAGCCTAAATGCAATTACTTAAACTAACTTCGATTAATTAAGGCTAACTACAATTAATTAAGATTAACTATAATTAATAAAGACTAAACCTCAATTAAAGCTAAACCGTTCTTAATTAGCGCTGATCGTCGTTAATTAAGGCTAACTATAATTAGCATTAATCTAATCCATACTTAAATGCGATTAACGCTAAACCGTCATTAACTCCCTAATCAAATATTAGGAGGTTAACCCGTGGTTTATAGCGACGACGAGCTCTCGGTGATGGTGGCGGGAACGCGAAGCTCACGGTTCTAACAATGGCACCTCGGTGGTAGCTCAACAAAACTTGAGCTCACGGCCAAGCTTGGCTTGGGCGGTGGTGGTGGCTTGAGGCAATGAAAATGAGAGAATGGAGAGCGAAGGGGTTGGCTGAAACTTGAGGGGAGGATGGGGGAGAGAGAGCGAGAGAGAGAGAGAGAGATTTTAGATTTTTTTTGCCGAAAACCCTACTAACCATCCTTATTTTCCTCTCCTCCAAGCATTTCCCTTTTTGTCTCATCTCCATTAATGCCCAAAAATCTTCTAGAAGGGGCAAAATGGACATTTCACAACTTTTGGCAAAAATTTCAATATTGCCCTTAGGCCCATTTGCTTGAATGGGCTTGAATTGGGCTTGGCTTGTCTTGCTTGGCCTATTTAGGCCCTCATTGGCCTTCGCTCGGCCCAGCTCCCTCTTTCAGCTTCCAATTCTCATTTGATTAATCCTTATACAAAAATTTAAAGCCTACTGATGAATCAACAGACAAATAACGCAACATTCAATAGGTTAATCTTGAAATCTTGGAAAGTTCGATACCCAAAATCAAATTAAAATTCATGATTAAAATTGATCAAATGTGACTTTAGCACGACATAAACTATCATGCGACTTTTAAGGGTTCTTATGCGTTTGAACATTGGTTGACGTTTATGCCTTTTCAAATTGTGGATGACCCTCAGTTGTCGTGTAATCACGAGGATTCAATTACTTACCCTAGGTACAAGATCAATAGGAAATTGGTTAATTGTCATTCACAACAAGTATTATATTCGTGTGGAATCACCCGCAAATTGACTACTTATTTCTATCGAATCTATTTATATCTGTTTGCTAATTGACTTATATCAGTGAAGTATTGACCCTTGTCAATTTTTATGGTCAAGCAGTTTATCCCTGATTGAATTCTCTGGCCTTTCATGTTTTAATCATTTATGGCATCTCCCAATGAATTAGTTAACTCATGAGTGATCAGTTCAGCGTAAATTCAACTATCAGTGCATTTGATAATATCTACTTTGTCTCATGTAGTAATTCAAGATCACTGCTTGCAAGCAAGATATTATGTACATAGAATGCGAGAAAAATAAATTTCCTTTCACTGACATTGTCGTATTTACACTGATTAACTCTATTCTCAACAAAATTGAACGAAGTGGCAACATAATGAAACTTCGAGCACCATTGTCTAGAAACTTATTTAAAGCCATAAATAAAACTTTTCAGTTTGCACACAAGTTTACTTGAATCATTTGCTACAAAACATTCAAGTTGTACCATGTGGACTTTCTTATCAAGGTATCCATTTAAAATGACAATTTTAACATCCATTTGGTGTAACTCCATATCAAAATGAGCTTCAAATGCTATGTTCACTCTAAAAGAATCTTTAGAAGAAACTAGAAAAAATATAGAAGAAATAACATATAGGGTGAGTCCCCCAAATTGGCATTAGAGCTAGGTTAAGGTGGATCCAAGTGTATAACTGGTCATCTTTCCATAACAGATCTCCTAAAGAGCTTTACAACCACTTCATTCTGCATCTGAGAGGCTTGAGAAATTTCATTAGAAACTATCTCAAGATTAATACCCTGAACCTCAATAAAGTTAGTTTATGGTGTAGGAGACTCTACAATTGTTTGTATAGGCAAAAAAAAAAAAAAAAAAAAAAACACAGTGATCTCTACCATACTACTATCATTAACAATTTGAGAGCAACTATCCTATGTAGCATGTTGAACTCTAGAAACTTTACCGTATGTAATTCCATAATTTTTGTACCTTCATTAGGGTTATAAAGTGGATACCCCTTCAAATGATTTGGGTAAGATACGAAATAATACCGAGTGGTTTTGAATTCCAACATACTTAATATTAGATTATATAACATCATTTGTGCAGGACACCCTTAAATTTTAAGATGATTCAAGTTAGATTTACTTCTAATCCCTAACTCAAAAGGAGTCAATGAAACAACTTTGGTAAAAACACAATTTTGTATGTGAAAAGATCTCTTTCAAAGTGTCACCCCACAGAAAATTGGGTAAATTAGTCTTACTAATCATACTTCTCATAATCTCCAAAAATGTGATATTGCGCCTTTTGGCCACACTATTTTATTCAAGATTTTCAACCATAGTAAATTAAGCTACTGTCCCAAAATTTTCAAATATTTGACTAATGATCATTTAAATTATTCAGCATTGTCATACTTACCACAATACTCACCGCCGCAGTTAGATCTAACAACCTTTAAGACTTATCTTAACTGTTTTTAGATTTTAGAAAAATCTTGAATTAATCCAAAAATTCAGACTTTTCCTTAATTAAGGACATTCGGACCCCTAGAGTGCCATAACTTGGCAGAAAGGGATACTTCAGTGCCATAACTTACGAAAGGTGCACTTAAGTGTCAAAATCGGAGCAAAAGGGATCACTTGAGTGCCAATTTGGCCAAAATCCTACCAAAACGTTGACGTGTCAATTTTCCAAGCAAGCGAGTGCAAAACGGTGTCGTTTTGGTGCTAACGTGGTAAAAAAAGTTAATATAAAAATTAATTAAATTAAATTGAAAACTAAATTTATTTAAAACATTTAAAAAAATAAAATAAAAATTTTAAAAAATTTTTTAAAAAATTTTTTAAAAATCAGAAAATTTAAAATTTTAAAAATTTAAAAGATTTAAAAAAAAAAAAAAAGGGAGCGGCCCTGGCCGACCCTCCCCACCTTCCGGCAACGGTGGGGAGGCGGCGGCGTCATTTTGGTGCTGATGTGGTAAAAAAATTAATATAAAAATTAATTAAATTTAATTTAAAAATAAAATTATTTAAAACATTTAAAAATTAAATTTTAAAAATTTTAACAATAAAATTTTAAAAATTTTAAAAATTTTAAGAAAATTTTAAAAAAGGAGGCGGCTGAGGGCTGAAATATTTTGTAAATTTTATTTTTCAATATTTTAAGTAAATTTAGTATTAAATTAAATTTAATTAATTATTATATTATATTAAAATTCAAATTATTCCAAAACGACGGCATTTTCGTTGATTTAAGGGCTCTATTTTAGGCCAACACCCGAAACGACATCATTTGAGGTGAATTCGAGCTGACTTAGCTCTCCAACGAGACACATCAGCGAGAAATATTAATATTTTAATGCCACGTATGATTTCCGGCCAGTTTCGCCATAAATGGCACTCAGATATCCCACTTTTCTTAAAATGTGGCATTTAAGTATATCTTTCGTAAGTTATGACACTTTAGTGTCCATTTCTGCCAAGTTATGGCACTTGAAAGGTTCTTTTGCCCTTAATTAAGTATAGAACAAATAGCTGTCAATGACTATGTTGAGATAAAAAAATTTCTACACAATGTTACCATATAGGGCCCACTAAGATAAATGTAAATAACCTCTAACAGGTCAGAACTTCAAACTGCAATTTTATTCTTTATCTTAGTCATCTTACTTCTACAATAGTTTACGAAAGTCTTCAGGTAACTTTAGAGAGTAGACAAAATATCAACTTTATCATACTTTCTACTCTTTCTCTAGACATGTGACTAGACATGTGATCAAGACATTAATGCATAAGATTGTCCCTTAAGTAGAAGTCTTTTGGAAATAACATTTTTAATCGTATACGCGATGTATATATCGTTGAGAGTTAAATACAATCTGCACAATCCATTGGACATAATGTTGTACTCAACCTTATTTGAATTAAAGAACACAAAAAATAATATTTTTTTAATATTTTAAAAAGTAGTCACACATGTTTAAACAAGACATAGAAACTAAGTTCCATGTCAAGGAAAATACATAAAACGTGTTTCATAATATCAAATTAAAAATAGAATCTAGAATTAAAATGATATCTCCAACGTCGACTTTATCGTTACTTTCCATGGTGAGCTATAAAAAATCTTGACTTTGCTTCCTTGGATTTATGATCCCCGTATGATAAACAAAACAAATTTGTTGCACCACTATCTATCGACCATGAACTAGACAGGCTTATGATAAGTATTAGATTCATAAACAATGCAAAAGAATCATTAATTACGGGCTCACACTCAGACAACCAAGTTTTATATATTTACTGCAGTCTATCTTTATGTGATCATTTTTTAAAAAAGAAAATCAGTGGTTTCATGAGTTCCTTCTTGAAGGATTCTATTTTAGGACCCAGACTGTCAATATAACCAGTAGTTTCATGAGTTCCTTTATGGGTATGATTTTTAGACTTCAAATCTACCATCCTTAGAATGTAATTTCTAACCTCATCAGAACCATTATCCCTTATGTTGAAGAGTCCTTACAGATGTGTCTTAATCTCAGCATTAGATAAGATATAATTTCAAGCCACCAAAGCTTCCATAATCTTTTTAGCTGTGTAATAAGCTTATAAACCACTTTTCAAGTGTTCGTGAATGGAATGTTTTATGGATAATAAGCAAATCCGATTGCTCTCTTCTCAAATAGCAAAATGTGCTTTCTGGAATTCTGTACCTTCGACAGTGTGATCTATCGGCCTATCCTTTATAAGAGCAATTTGAACATCTACCAGCTCCACCCCAAATAGAAAATCCTCTTTCCACTACTTAAAGTTTAAACCAATAAGAACCTCAATAGTTATAGAGTTATTAATTATGAATAAGATGACTAAAATAATATATAATGTATGTAATTTGCATCATGTGAGTTTTATGTAACTTGAAGACGTACAAGTACACATCCAGAGAGTTACATGCATCATCACATAATCACTTTTGGGCAAAATACATGAGATACAGTTGTATACTTCCCATGTGACAACGGCCATGACCTCGTGTATTCATCACCTTTGGGTGTATGAACCATTAGGATCAGTCACTCCACCATATGCTGTTCATGCATCCCTTAATGAACTAATACACAATCACCTCCTTTGGGAGTATGACCACGTATTAGAACAAGAAATTTCACATCATTGTATGTGACTGATATTTCTAAACCCTAATCAAGTGTGCCACTTTGGTGATCACAACTCAATTGAATTCTCAAAACTCTCTCATTCTGGGAATATAAACTTTATTTCTCACATACAATATACATGTGATTTTAACCTTAGTAACATAGGCAATTTATCACTAAAATCACATAACTTACTAATTACATTGATATATTCATTAATACAAGTTAAACTTTATATATATTATCAATGAATTATACTCTACACAATTTTTGTGTGATGATATACATGTGAGCTTGCAATTGTATTTCAAAAATCATGGAAAAATACATAACAAATATGCAAAAATACCTTTAAAATACCAACAAACAAAAAAACACGCGTATTTAGAGTTCTATAGGTATTTTCACATCCATAATATTATCCAATATATATATATATATATATATCACGGTGTAAAGCATCTTCATACTAGCGCATAAACTCCAAAAATGCCCTAATCAGAGCTCATACGCGCTCTCATGCACCTTAGGAGTGCGTAGCCCATGCAATGCACGCGTGGGTCGCCTAGACTGGTCTGATCGCCGGTCTGACTGATCAACGATCAACAACTAGTCAAACCGATCCGGTCAACAAAGAATCAGGTCGGGCAAGTCAACAGGTTTCATCCAAGTTAGGTAAACCGGATCGAGTAGAGGTCAACAACGGGTCGAGTCAGGGTCATCGGGTTGAGTTGATCCGCAACCCTAGTGGTTGACGTCATTCCTAGCGCATGCACACATGCTAGTCGTCCCCACGCGTGGCTACGTATGCGGGCACGTGGCAGCACGTGGCAACGTATCTTCAACGTGTGCTAACTCCTAGCAACGCGTGGCTACACGTGGGGGCACATGCAACCTCCACCGGTGGTGCGTCGGCCACGATTTTGGTCGTCTCAACAAGCCCATTCCATTTTTGTAATTAAAACTGATTTTTATTGAACAAAAAATCACAAAAATAGCGCAGAAAAAAACTATGTAATCATGTTCTAATCTATGGAGGCTATGATACCACATGCAAGACACAAGAACGCAAGCTAAGATCTCCATAGCTAAAATCAAGAATGCATATAAATAAGTAAAGAGATTAACGCACTTGATTTGGACCATTATTCTTGATGCAGAATAATGACGATCCAAACTCATGAATTTCTCATCTATTGCACTCTGTATCTGTCACACTCCGATCCTTAAGTGTGCGCACATCCCTCTTTGGTTGATAAAAATTCTGCAACTTCCCAAGACGAGTCACCGACCCTTTCTTTTAATTGCACATTCGGAAGCGAATAATAAATCCCCTGACAGTAATCATCTCGGGATAGAAAAGCAGGACAATAGATGTTCAAACAAACATGCTTTTAAATACACACCAAGTCAAATACAAAAGTCTACAGCCACAAGACTTCAAATGATTGACTCTTAAAAAGATACTGTCCTATCCGACCTACACTTCGATCCCCTCAACTCGGCTCCAGGTCTTCCACCCTATAGTCCTGAAAAATGAAGACCACAACGGGGTGAGATATAAATCTCAGCGAGTTCACTCGCTAAATGCCGATTAAGAGGGTAATATGCCTAAGACGTCTTAATCACACAATCACAGAGGCTTACCTTGGCCTCAGTTCCTTCCTGTAGGTTAGCATAGTTCTTATCACAACCATGTGCATATAGCAAATTCACACACCAATTTGGAACGTTCAAACCAATCATTACTCACACGAGCAAGAATCACAATTTAATCACTCCTCACACGAGCAAGAACTACCGATACACATCAAAGCAAGAATTATAATTAAATCACTGCTCACACGAGCAAGAACTACCAAAACACATGAAAGCAAGAATTACCGACACACGTCGATCCATCAATTCAACTCAACATGCGCTCCAATTAATTAACTATTACTACCCATACGAGCAGTTTTATCCGACACATGCCGGGGAAGACTAATAACCACCGACACACGCCGGGAAAGACTAATAACTACCGACACACGCCGGGAAAGACTAATAACCACCGATGTCCACCAACACACGCGGGTTCTCTTAACTATTAACGTCCACAAACACACGCTTGGGACGGATTCCCTTAACTATTAACGTCCACCAACACACGTAGGGGATGGATTCTCTTAACTATTAATGTTGACCAACACACGTTGGGGACGGATTCTCTTAATTATCACACGATCATCAAGCATAAACTCTAGGCATATCACAAACCCACCAACATAGAGCAATCCATCTCATGACCTCACACATAAGTTCTCAGCATGCCACAAGTCCACCACATCACTAAATACACCTTATTTAGCAAGCACAACATCAATATCAATCATAAAACCATAACCGGTCCTAATTGGCAGAAACCGGGTCACTCGCGCATCTGCAAGTTTTATTCTAGAAACCTACCCGAACGAGCTCAGAAAATTATCAAATTTGAATATGTTGTAGTGGACACATAAACAGACATTTTTTCATGAAGACACCTTAACCTAGATCCTTCTAAATTTGGCCTAGTAAATCGCTCAATCTAGTACAAAAATTGTGTTTGTTTTCCAGAAAGTCTGTTTACTGAAATCAGTTCGGTTCAAGATCCAAAACATGTCCATTTGATCTGACTTTTGACTATGTTAAACTAGAATATGTGAAAAACAGCTTTTGTGAAGAAACCATTTTGAAATTCGAACCCTAAGAGTTTATAAAAACCCCTAGAATCCTAAAAGGTCACCTTTCAATGAAAACTGAGATTCTGTTTGAAAATGACGGAACTGATATCTCCTTCTTTTAGATCCCTAAAAATCTTGAGAAAAATATATGTTGTATTTGAGGATGTGTAAAACATTTCTCAAGAAGACATCAACCTCAAATTCACAACTCATTTTGATCTACAAAATTGGCAAATAGTGAGGGTCCAGAAATCCGAACTGCAGAAATTCCACTGGATTCGACTAATCCATCATCAACGGTGCTAATCTCACTAATTAGCTTAACACTAATCCATTCTAAGGCTAATCTAACCATTCTAGTTTATCACTAATCCATACTTAAGCTAATCTAAACAACTTTTCAGCATAATTAACCTACTAAGTAAGGTTTAGTGAGCAAACTCACTTGTTTCACGAGCCGGTCGGTTCAAATCGATGGGGATGTAACAGGAAACAACTTTCTTCAAAGCGGGCCTAGCCTTTAGGGTCGGGAACAACCTCAAAACGGGCCCACCAGCTGCTGGAAAACTCACAAACTTGCCCTCTATTTTGGGCTACAAAAGAAAGGAAACAAGGCTGGTTTAGGGCGGGAATTGATCATGGAAGGTTGTGAAGGTTAAAACGAGGCATGACGGGGACTCACAGAGGTCGGAGGTGGGCCAAACAACTCCGGCTGAGCTCCACCAAATCCGAAACAACAGCTGGATAGGAAGAGCGTGCGAGATGGGACGGAGACATGTGCGGTGAGGCAGAGGCTCACGTGCGACGGCGGGTGACGCTCCAATGTGGACGGTGATCGGATAGTGGCCGCAACGACGTGAGGGGCTGCTCCGGTGGCTTCCTTGGCTGCTGGTGGTCTTTGAACAGCAAGAACAAGGGGGTGGAAGGTAGTGGACGGCAACCTTGGAGAGGAAGGAAGAGATAAAGGAGCAAGGGCCCTACCATGGCCATTTCTTCTCCTCACTTGTCCCCTTAACCATCCTCAGCCACCAGCACCTTCCGTGGCTGCAATTCAGCCATGAATGCTTCAAATACAACCCTTGAAACGGTCCAAAACCATAGGCAAAGGGGGAGCTACGAATTTCAAGTGATTTGGCTTCAATTGGACACAATTCTCTCTTGATTCAATCCAATTTGGCCCTCATAAATTCAATTATCACCTCAATGATCCAATTGGTATTTTTCTTCACCAATGGATCCCACTTGCTTCCCAATTGCGCGATTAAAAATGGTCCCTAGCTTTTTCTGGACAAAAAGGGTCCTAGGACGACTTTTTCCTAAAAAGTCTCAGTTTGCAAAAAAATCTTCTAAGATTAAGTCAACGTTCTAGAATTAATTATGACATGACAGAACTTTCAATTTCTGAAATTGGAGTCAAATTCGCGATTAATTTCCATTCAGCGCGATTTTAGCGTGACCTAGACTACTAGGTAACTTTTAGAAAATTTTAATACAAATGACCCGTGGTCAATTTTCTTCGAGCCACAATGTACCTCTTCTACACATCGGCAACTCTCGATAATCATGAAAATCTCAAGGTTTCAATTACGGGCACAGGGTACCCAAAGCGACAGAAAATCAGTCTAATGCCGATCGACAAAAATTTTACAATCAGGTGGAATCACCCACACTTTTATCACGCATCTCAGTCGAATTGACCTATCCCTGATCTCTGATTGATTTTGACAATGTCATACTGACCCTTGCAGACTAGCACGGTTGAGCAGTCGATTTCTAGTCGAATTCTCAAGTCCATTGCATTAAAATCTCTTAATGACTTCCCTAGATAGTCTAGTTATCTCACGAGTGATCGACTTTGAGAATAGCACTATAGTCGTGTCGATAAAAGGCCCACTTTATTCAATTGAAAACAGGACCGAAAATCTAAGATGTCACAACTCTTCCCCTCTGATAAAAATTTCATCATCGAAATTTAAACCTTTACCAATCTTGACAAAAGGTGGGGGTATTGTCGTCTCTTCAGATTTCACTTTCCCATGTTGCTCCTTTAGTCTCGTGGTGTTGTTAGACCACTTTGACCAAGGGAACCATCTTGGTGCATAGAATCTGTTTTGAACCACAATCTGAACCGGGCTTTTCGCGCACGACACTCTATCGTCCACATCTAATTCTTCAAGATTTAGCACGCGAGTCAGGTCGGGCTCATACGTCCTCAACCTCAACATGTGAAAGACGTCAGTTCTTTTTAGAATCTCAAAGGAACCTACGTACCTCAGTTTCAGTTTTCCCTCCTTTCCAAAGTGCAAGGTATCCCTCATTGGTGACACATTCAGAAATATGTAATCACCAATTTGGAACTCTAAGGGCCTTCAATGCTCAACGATACAACATTTCTAGCGACTCTGAGTGGTCTTTAATCTGTTTCTGATCATGGCAACTGCAATCACAAACTGCTGAACTGACTTTGAGCCTGTGATCTTTCTTTCTCGGATTTCATCCCAACACCCTGGTGCTCTACATACTCTACTATGTAATGCGTCAATAGGCACATCTAATTGTTCTGCTAAAACTGGGAATCTTGGGTCTAGATCTTATATAAATTCATCACTGGCACTCCATGCAGACGAACTGTTTGACACACATACACTTCTGTATGCCTAATCAAATCAAGATCCTTACATACGGTGATAAAGTGAGCCGACTTCCTCAGTCTATCGACCACTACCCAAATGGAATCATTACCTCTCTGGTTCCTTGACAAGCTCATCACAAGGTCCATCGTGACATGTTCTCTTTTCCACTCGAGAATCTCGAGAGGTTGCAAAAGTCCTCTCAACTGACAAAGATGTGCCTTCACTCGCGGACACGTCTGACACTTAGCGACATGATTGGTGATGTCCATCCTCATATTGGACCACCAATAGTGTTGACACAAATTCCGATACACCTTCGTATTACCAAGATGAATGTTGTAACTACTACGATGAGCTTCTAACAAAATCTCATCCTAAGTGCTACATCGTCAGGTAACACAATCATCCTTAGAACTTTAGTGTTCCGTCTTTAGAAATCTAAAAATCAACCTTTCTCTTATCGGTATCCTTTTGCAGGATTTTCTGAATGTTTGGGTCTATCAACTGAAGTGCCTTGGTTCAAATCTAAGCATTCGGCTCAATTCTGAGGGTGGCTATAAGATTTAGAAGGTAGCCCATCTCAAATTTGAAAACCGAATCTCGAACTTTCTCAAGTAAGGTCCATTCTTTATCCAGCATATGTGCAACTGAAGACTCCTAACTCAGCGCATCAACGACCTCATATCCTCTAGGACTAAATGGAATGGTCAGCACAGGTGCGGTAGTCTGCTTTTCCTTCAGCTCTTGGAAACTACGCTCACACTTATCTGTCCACACGAAT
The DNA here is from genome assembly GCA_014182715.1 of Eucalyptus cloeziana. NCBI lineage: Eukaryota > Viridiplantae > Streptophyta > Magnoliopsida > Myrtales > Myrtaceae > Eucalyptus > Eucalyptus cloeziana. Next base: position 35,703,615 of record CM024636.1, on the reverse strand, counting down.
TTGTCTTCTTTCTTCAGGAGTCTTGTCAAAGGTGATGCTAAAGATGAAAATCCCCCCACAAACCTTTTGTAATATTCGGGGAAACCCAAAAAGCTTATGATCTCTAACAATGTCGTCGGTCTCGACCAGCTGATTACTGCTTCAATCCTAGTCGGGTCCACGGAGATTTCTTCGCCTGAAATCACATGACTTATGAACGCTACATGAGTCCATCAAAACTCATACTTACTGAACTTAGTGTCCAATTCATGAGTCCTTAGAGTCTGAAGTACCATTCTCAGATGACTCTCATGCTCCTTAACACTCCTCCAATACATCAAGATATCATTGATGAACATGATCATGAACTGATCTAGATATTCCTCAAATACTCGGTTCATCAAATCCATGACAGTAGCCGGAGCGTTGGTTAGACCAAATGGCATTACAATACTCTCATAAAGGCCACATTGAGTACGAAACGATGTCTCCTATAGAACCTCCATTTTGATTCTCAACTGACAATACCCTGTCCTCAAGTCAATCCTTGAAAGTATTAACACTCTTTGTAACTGGTCACACAATTCATCAATCTTCGGTAATGAACACTTGTTCTCGATCGTCACTTGATCGGGTTGACAATAGCCGATGCACAGATGCGATGAACCATGTTCCTTTTTCATAAACGAAACCGATGCTCTCTAAAGTGATGCACTAGCACGAGTAAATTCCTTATCCAGTACTTCTCGAATTTGCACCATCGGTTCTTTTGACTCAGACAACGACGTCTGGTAAGAAGCCTTAGAGAGTGGCTCTATCCCGGGGGCTAATTTCATTCACGAATTATATCTCCCTAGCGACAGACCTGGCAATTCTTTTGGAAACATCTCATAAAATTTTTGTATCATGGCTACGTTCTCCACATTTGGTTCCTCAACTGTCGCATCCATTACAGTTGCCAAATATATCTTAGCAACCTACATCCAGAAACCAGTTGTCTTAAGTGACAATATAAAAGGGGATCAAGGATCCTTCTCGACTTCTAATAGACTCGACACTTCCACAGATTTGGTGCACATCTGGTGAGTCTTCTATCTCATGTCGGATGACAGCATGCATTCTTACTTGTACCGGTGTCTGTCCTAAATACCCTTTTGTGCATTCTACGATGCATTCTCTCTTATCTGTCCCATCAGCGATGACGGCAACCGATGTCGTGGTCCCATCGACCTTCTGGAACAGTTTCTAACCAGGTGACCCTGTTGGTCGAACTCAAAACAAGCACCCGTCTTGGCAAGACACGGGGCTGATCCATGTCGTCTTCCACAAGCACAACACACTCCATTATGATTCGGTGCTGACTTGTCTATCCCACCTTTCCTATTAAGCGAGATAGAATATCTTTCTCCAGTCATAGGCCTCTTCCCAAATTGGTTTCCATCTCTACTAGATCTGAACATCTACTTGGACGTGACGGCTCGCTCCCAAATCACAATTCCAGGCTAAACCTAAGCAGGCATGGCAACAATGGCAGCTCGATCTTGATCTTACTGGCCTAACAAGTTCCCTAAAGAACACTAGCGCCTGAACGATCCCATCGAACCTAGGATCGCTTGGTGTTGCTACACTCTCAATACCGATGTACGGTGGTACTCTTACACTCGCGTTGCCCTGAGCCAGCGCTCTACCATAACCACCTCGGGCATCGATCCTTATCGGCGTTCTACCCCGAGTCACAGAGGCTACTATCCTCTTATTAGGAATTCTCAACTCCTGATCACTCATGCTACAGGATCTTTATAGAAACCTGTTTTCTAATTCAAATACCATATTAGAATTTGAGTGATCCACACAAATAAGCTACCAATCAGCTATCAATCACATGCATCAGCAATTTAAAAGTGGATGTTCCTACTAACTATCCCAAATCCCATCACACCTTATCACTCTAAACACAAACCCACTCTGATACCACTTAAACGGGGATGTCACGCCCCGATCATCGAGCACATGCCCATCCCTTAGTGGTCGATAAAAATTTTGCGACTTCCCAGGACAAGTCGCCGACCCTTTCTTTTAATTGCACATGCGGAAGTGAATAATAAATCCCCTAATAGTAATCATCTCGGGATAGAAAAGCAGGACAACATATGTTCAAACAAACATGCTTTTAAATACACACCAAGTCAAAGACAAAAGTCTACAGCCACAAGACTTCAAATGATTGACTTTTAAAAAGAAACTGTCCTATCTGACCTACACTTTTGATCCCCTCAACTCGGCTCCAAGTCTTCCAGCCTAAGGTCCTGAAAAATGAAATCCACGATGGGGTGAGATATAAATCTCAGCGAGTTCACTCGCTAAACCCCGATTAGGAGGGTAATACACCTAAGACATCTTAATCACATAATCATACAATCATAAAAGGCTTACCTTGGCCTCAGTTCCTTCCTGCAGGTCAACACAGTTCTTATCACAACCATATGCATATAGAAAATTCACACACCAATTTGGAACGTTCAAACCAATCATTACTCACACGAGCAAGAATCACAATTTAATCACTGCTCACACGAGCAAGAACTACCGATACACATCAAAGCAAGAATTATAATTAAATCACTGCTCACACGAGCAAGAACTACCAAAACACATGAAAGCAAGAATTACCGACACACGCCGATCCATCAATTCAACTCAACATGTGCTCCAATTAATTAACTATTACTACCCACACGAGCAGTTTTATCCGACACAAGCCAGGGAAGAATAATAATTACCGACACACACCGGAGAAGACTAATAACTACCGACACACGCCGGGAAAGACTAATAACTATTGACCCACGTCCACCAACACACGCTGGGGATGGGTTCTCTTAACTATTAACGTCCACCAACACACGCTGGGGACAGATTCTCTTAACTATTAACGTCCACCAACACACTCAGGGGACGGATTCTCTTAACTATCACACGATGATCGAGCATAAACTCTAGGCATATCACAAACCCACCAACATAGAGCAATCCATCTCATGACCTCACACATAAGTTCTCAGCATGCCACAAGTCCACTACATCACTAAATACACCTTATTTAGCAAGCACAACGTCAAGACCAACCACAAAACCATAACCGGTCCTAATTGGCAGAAACCGGGCCACTCACGTGTCTCCAAGTTTAATTCTAGAAACCTATCCGAACAAGCTCAAAAAATTCTCCAATTTGAATATGCTATAGTGTACACATAAACGAACATTTTTCATAACACCTTAACCCATATCCTTCTAAATTTGGCCCAGTAAGGGCCTGTTTGTTTTCATTTCTTTTTTCTGTTTTTAAATAACTTTTTTGTTTTTTTGTTCCTGGGAACAAAAAAGGAACAGAAACGCGTTTGTGTGCGTTTTTGTTCCAAAATTATTTTTTTGTTCCCATAAACACATCCGGGAACAGAAATAAGAAATAAAAAAAAATTTGTTTCTTGTTTCTAGAACAAAATTCAGAAACACATCTCATTTTTTTCTTCTTCTTTTCTTTCTTTTTTTCTTTCCTTTTTCTTTGGCCGGTCGCGGCCGGCCATGGCCAGCGACCGGCCGTCGAGGGTCGGCGACGCCGTCGAGGGCCGGTGACCTCGCCGGAGCATCGCCGGCCCCGGCAAAGCCAAGCATCGCCGGCCCCCGGGCGAGGCTCGGCCTCGCCTTGGCTAGGCGAGCTTGAGCTCGCCCAAATCCGGCGAGCCCGAGCTCGCCCGAGCTCGCCCAACCACCGGCGAGGCCGAGCTCGCCCAGCTCGAGGCAAGGTTGGGCGAGCTCGAGCTCGCCCGGCCAAGGCGAGGCCGCCGGCCCTCGTCGGCCGGTCGCCGGCCATGGCCGAGGCCGGCGATCGGCCAAAAGAAGAAAAAAAGAAAAATAAAGAAAATAAAAATAAAAATATTAAAAAATTAAAAGAAATAAAAAAAAATACAAATTTACCAAAGCTGTTTCTATTCATTTTTTATTCCCGAACAAGTTTTACCAACTCCCTTTTTTTGTTCAAAAATTGTTCCCCGGAACAGAAACACTTTTTTTTATTTCTATTCCCTAGAACAATTTTTAAACAGAAATATTACCAAACGCACCCTAAATCGCTCAATCCAGTACAAAAACCATGTTTGTTTTCCAGAAAGTCTGTTTTCTGAAATCAGTTTGGTTCAAGATCCAAAACATGTCCATTTGATCTGAAATTTGACTATGTTAAACTAGAAGATATGAAAAACAACTTTTCTGAAGAAACTATTTTGAAATTCAAACCCTAAAAGTTGCTAAAACCCCTAGAAATTGAAAGGTCATGAGTTCAAGCAAAAACTGAGGTTCTGTTTGAAAATGACAGAGCTGATATCTCCTTCTTTTAGATCCCTAAAAAACTTGAGAAAACTATATGTTGTAGCTAAGGATGTCTAAAACATTTCTTAAGCAGACATCAATCTCAAATTCGCAACCTATTTCGATCTATAAAAATTGCAAACAGCGAGGGTCCAGAAATTCGAACTGTAGAAATTCCACTGGATTCGACTAATCCATCATCAACGGTGCTAATCTCACTAATTAGCTTAACACTAATCCATTCTAAGGCTAATCTAACCATTCTAGTTTATCACTAATCCATACTTAAGCTAATCTAAACAACCCTTAAGCATAATTAACCTACTAAGTAAGGTTTAGTGAGCAAACTCACTTGTTTCGCGAGCCGGTCGGTTCAAATCGACAGGGACGTAATAGGAAACAACTTTCTTCAAAGCGGGCCTAGCTTTTGGGGTCGAGAACAACCTCAAAATAGGCCTACCAGCTGCTAGAAAATCGACAAACTTGCCCTCTATTTTGGGCTACAAAAGAGAGGAAACAAGGCTGGTTTAAGGCGGGAATTGATCGAGGAAGGTTGTGAGGACTAAACCGGGGCTTGACGACGACTCACGGAGGTCGGAGGCAAGCCAAACAACTCCGACTGAGCTCCACTAGATCCAAAACAACAATTGGACAAGAGGAGCAGGCGAGATGGGACGGAGGCACGTGCGGTGAGGCGTAGGCTCACGTGCGACGGTAGGCGGTGCTCCGGTGTGGATGGTGATCGGACGGTTGCTGCAACGGCATGAGGAGCTGCTCCGGTGGCTTCCTTGGCTGCTGGTGGTCTTTGAACAGCAAGAACAAGGGGGAGGAAAGCAGTGGATGGCAGCCTTGGAGAGGAAGGAAGAGATAAGGAGCAAGGGCCCTACCATGGCCATTTCTTCTCCTCACTTGTCCCTTGACCATCCTCAGCCACCAACACCTTCCTTGGCTGCAATTCAACCACCAATGCTTCAAATACAACCCTTGAAATGGTCCAAAATCATAGACAAAGGGGGAGCTACAAATTTCAAGTGATTTGGCTTCAATTAGACACAATGCTCTCTTGATTCAATCCAATTTGGCCCTCATAAATTCAATTATCATCTCAATGATCCAATTGGTATTTTTCATCACCAATGGATCCCACTTGCTTCCCAATTGCATGATAAAAAATGGTCCTTGGCTTTTTCTGGACAAAAACAGACCTAGAATGACTTTTTCCCAAAAAATCTCGATTTGCAGAAAAATCTTCTAAGACTGAGTTGACACTTCTAGAATTAATTGTGACATGACAGAACTTTCAATTTCTGAAATCGGACTCAAATTCACGATTATTTTCCATTCAGCGCGATTTTAGCGTGACTTAGGCTACCGGGTAACTTTTAGAAATTATTAGTGCAAATGACCCGTTGTCGATTTTCTTCGAGCCATAATGTACTTCTTCTACACATCAGCAACTCTTAGTAGTCATGAAAATCTCAATGTTTCAGTTACAGACACAAGATACCCAAAACGACAGAAAATCGGTCTAGTGCCGATCGACGAGAATTTTGTAATTAGGTGGAATCACTCACACTTTGATCACGCATCTCAGTCGAATCAACATATCCTTGATCTCTGATCGATTTTGACAATATCATACTAACCCTTGCAGACTAGCACGGTCGAATAGTCGATTTCTAGTTGAATTCTCATGTCCATTGCATTAAAATCTCTTAATGACTTTCCCAGATAGTCTAGTTATCTCACAAGTGATCTGCTTTGAGAATAGCACTATAGGCGTGTCAATAAAATGCCCGATTTATTCAATTGAAAATAGGACTGAAAATCCAGGAATTGCAAGGAGCAACTGAGGCAAAGGTAAGCCTTCTGACGCCTGATTGTGCTTAGGCAGCCCTTATGACGTATTTTCTTCCTAATTGAGTCTTAGAGGGTTGAACTTGCTGAGACATTATATTACTGGTTATTGTATAACCATTTTCAGCTCCGTATATGGTGTTGGTGGAGGACCAGAAGCCCCGGAGTTTAAGAGGTGAAGTCCAAAGAATTGGTGATCTTGTCCGACTAGCTAGTTGTAGGACAATTCTCTTTTGTTGGGAGCTGATTCCTGTTGTAAACCTTTGTGTATAGACCTGTGTGTTTATAAAAAGGTATTTTGTGAAAAATTGGCCCTACTTTCCTATCCCATTGTTTTATTGTCTAGGGATTATTTATATGTTTCCGCATACGCATTAAAATAAATGGGTTGGCAATGCGTCTTGGGACGTAGCTATTTAATCAACCAGTGAGGGATGGGTGCACACTCGAAGATTGGAGCGTGACAAACATATTATAGAGTGATAAAGATGCCATTGCCGCCAGAGGATGATGATGGAGGCTCGAGCAAAGTAGAGTGATCAAGGACGTGAAGTCAACAGTGAATATTTGGACACCGGCACTTGAAGATAGATGGCGTTGTAGATGACTAAAGGAAAAGTCAGTCATTTTCTGCATATAGCCAAGTATAGGAAACTTTGGCTTTTGATGTACCGACGAACGATGTCCATCCAGTATATGTAAATAAAAAGTGCATGGTTATTATCTATGTGTATCTAGTGTGCATCATTTCGGTGTTTAGGTAGGGAGTTGTTGGATCCGCTTCCGCCATGTAAATTGCGCAAGGACCAATGAAAAATGTGATAGACCCCCAAACTCATGGATTCACTAAAATCCAAGGGTATCAGAATAAAGGACATCCAAGACAAGGAAAAAAGTGTGGCGACCCTAACGGATTGGGGGCCGTAAAGGGGTGCCACAAATCGAGCCGGGCGGGTCAACGGGGTTGATCCAAGTCAAGTGAACCGGATTGAGTTGAGGTCAACAACGAGTCGGGTCAGGGTCAATGGGTCGGGTCACAAGTCGAGTCGGGTTGATCCGCGACCCTGGTGGTTGACGTCATTCCTAGCGCAAGCACACACGCTAGTCGTCGCCACGCGTGGCTACGTATGTGGGCACGTGGTAGAATGTGGCAACGCGTCTTCGACGTGTGCCAACTCCTAGCAACGCATGGGGGCACGTGCAACCTCCCTCAGTGGCGCGTCGGCCACGGTTTTGCTTGTCTTGACAAGCCCATTCCGTTTTTGTAATTAAAACTGATTTTTATTGAACAAAAAATCACAAAAATATGGCAGAAAAAAACTATGCAATCGTGTCCTAATCTATGGAAGCTCTGATACCACATGTAAGACACGAGAAAATCAAGAAACGCTTATAAACAAGTAAAGAGATTAATGCACTTGATTTGCACCATTATTCTTGATGCGGAATAACAACAATCCAAACTCATGAATTTCTCATCTATTGCCCTTTGTATCACTAGTTCAATGAGACGGCTCCTTACCTTGGTGCTTAATAAACGCTCCTTTGTGAGGATAATTGTGTATGTTAAGGTTAAAGGAGAGATTTGAGCATTATTTATAGAGTTTCCAACCACGTTCTCTTACAAGCAGGGCTCAACTCGGCCCACACTAGCCAGCCCCATATTAAACTGATTAAGAAACCTTATATTTCACTTTAGACCAACCCCATAAAATAGTAAATTATAATTTTTATTAATGTAATCCATACTAGGAAAACTCTTACAATTAAATTAGGCAAATAAACTATCTTTAAGAGTTGCCAATCCAACTCTACCAACGATTCAAATTTTCCCAACTGTGTATGGAGCTCCTTTTCTTTTATTGCAAAGCACTCTTGTAAATCTTGACGTATAAGCTTAACGTCAAGATTAGTTAATCTTGTGAATAATGCACACTCGTAAACCAATTTCATTAACACATGAAATATCTAGATCCTCCAAACAATAGAATCAGAATGGAGTTGGCGAGAATTTCATTACATTGATAGCAAACACATTCACCTTTACTTTGAACCGACGAAAAGAAGGCTTCAAGAGTCAACATCTAGCAATTTCCTTGCCTTATAAACCTCTTCAATAACCGATTGAAGTACTTCTTCGTAGCTGCAGCAATGCACAATTGAAGGACAGCTCATTTTAGTTGGACAGACAGAAATTTAAAGGTTTTCAAAATGATGGATAAGGACACCACAACGCTACAACTTTCATATGGTGTTTACTTGAGTGCCATAACTTTTTTTTCAACCACATAAGTTTCATAACTTGTAAAAAAGTTTGCTCGAGTACCATTATTTTCAATTAATCATCCAATTGTTTTTAAAAAAAGTTCACACAGGTGCCAGAAATATGATGTGGCATAACATTTATGGTGAACATTTTTAAAAAGTTACGGCATTTAAATAATCGGTTGAAAAGTTGTATGGCGCACAAATAATCGGAAAGAGAGTTCTGACATTCAAGTAAGTACTATATATAAGTTATGGTATTTAAGTGAGCGCTGTACGAAAATTACAGCACTTGTGGTACTCTTAAATGATGATCTAACCGTTGATTTGATTTCTCAAACACCTGTAACCTGAAGATCTTTAACTCCAGAAAATATATATACGTGTGAGTGTGGGCGGGGCCGTAACAGTATGCAATTTTGTTCTATTCGACCATAGAGTTCCTCCAGATACTACAGACAAGAAGGATCCGCTTCTTATTCTACAGGATTGAATTTGCTTGAGTGGACAATTTGTATGCAAAAGGGTTGCATTCCAGTAACTTTGAAACTCTCGGTGTTGGGAAAGTTCAATGGGGCTGGCTAGTGTGGACCGACTTATTTACCTCATGATTTAGTGGCGAAATAGCAGATTTACCTGTTGTTTTTCAAGACGAAACCCCTCAATGCTGCGACCTTAATGAGGGCCTCTTTCCATGACTTCACTTCATCGTGGTCGAAGTTCGCCTGGTGCTTGTCTAGGTCGCTTTTGTATAAATCAGTTTTGAGCTTAACATCATCAATCTCCACATCGTAGAAAATGGGGAGGATTCTTCTTTTCCCCTTTGATTCTGACATGCATTTTACCATGTGAGCAAGTATGCGGAGACACCAATGACCAGAAACATAGTTCCTAGAGAAGATGGGTATGTAGATATTAGAGTTAGCGAGTAACTCTTGAATCTTTTCCCCAGTCTCTTCATTGGACCTCAAGTCATCATTATAACTATAAACAGATATTTGATTCCAAAGCATCCGAGAGTGAAGATAACTGACAATACTATGATGAGTGTCTGGTCCCTTAAAACTCAGGAACACATCGGTTATAGGCAATCTGTGGCAAAGCCAAGTCGATCTCGGGATATTCAACAATCTTTTCAGGATAGTGCGGCCACGACTACCAAACACCCAGCTTTCTAAGCCCTCGATGCCCTCAATGGATCTTAAATTCGGACAAGCTTCTAGCTCTAGATGTTGTAGCTTACCCAACTTGGATAAATTGGGTAACTTTCCTATTAAATCGCAACTGGAAAGGAGGAGGTACTGCAAAGTTTCCAGTTCCGACAAACCTTGAATCTCAACTAGCCTATTCAAGCCCTTTAGTTCCAAGTGCTCCAGACTCCTCAAAAGTGACAGACCTGGTATTTCCTCAAGGGATTCACATCTTGTTATGTTCAGTTCCCTCAGATGTGTTAGACCTGGAGTGACCGGCAGGTGTGATATTGGACATTCAATTAAATGCAGAACTCTCAAATTTAATAAGTTGGAAAATTGTGGCAGTGGACTAATACTTTTGAGTTCCAAGTGCGACAAATGAGATGGAAGCTGATAGCACGGTTGCTCCCTCATCAAAGCTGCTTTAAGTTTTGAGTCATAGTCCCGCCTAGTAGAGTGATATCTACTTCTCAAATTGCTGAATCTATATAATTCCAGATGTCCTAAATCGGTGATGCTTGAGGGGTGAGGGACAAGAGAGAAGTCCATAGCTTGAACCGCAAGGAATTTCAAACTTGATGGAAGAGACGGCACTTGTTGAAGGTCAATTGAACCCACTTCAAGTTTTTGGAGATGGAGACGACTTATCTCTGGAGGCAGTCTAGAAACACTAGTAAATGCTAAGTTCAATGTCTTCAATTGAAATAGCTTCCCAATTTCCTCCAAGTTCTTATCCGTCAGATCCCAGGATTTGTAGCCATCTAAAACTTCAAGCATCTCCAGTCCTCCAATAGTATGGGGAAACTCCTTTATCTTCGTTCTAGTTATTATCAACTTCCTTAGTTTCTTTAAGTTTCCGATCAGATCGGGTAGTTCAACTATGCCTGAGTTTGATACATCCAACTCTTCCAACATTTTTAATTCCCCAATTGAGCTTGGAAGTTTCTTTATCCCCACGCACTCGCGTAAAGTTACGCATGTAAGATTCATCGCCCCCCCAATTGAGTCTGGAAGTCGGCAAATTTTAGGGTGCAGGCTTAATCTGAGACTCAACAAAGATTTCAAGTTGCCAAATCTCTCCGGAAGCTTCAAGGGTTGAAAATTTTCGGGCATGATGATATGCTTCAAAGATTGTAGAGAACCGACTTCTTCAGGCAACTCCCGAAGAGAACCACACCCTTTGACATTCAAAGTCTCTAGGAGTTGAAGCTTAGAAATGGAGGGGTGAATTGTGATTAAGTTGGAACACCGAGCAAGTACTAATGTCTCCAAAGATGTGAAATTAGAGAAGTCAGGTGCCCTCATCAACTTTGTGCAATCCGTTAAATCCAAAATTTTTAATTTTTTAGTCATCTGTAGGAAAAGAAAATGTGGAGTTAAAAAGAATGAAACACATCAATCATCCTATATTTTTTACAGAGTAAATATTCTCATTTTTATAACTCAATATTCTCTCTCATTTACTTGCAATTGGCGCAACTAGGTCGCTTCTACCACTTCCTTTGGAGAAAACGGAATAATCTTCCGTTCATGGTAAGCATGTACGGTCAATGTAATTGAAAATTATTTCCTTTTTTATAAATTTACTACTCGTATCTAAACCTTAGTGGTGGAATAGTAAGTTAGTACTAAAATTCATAATCTAGTAGAGCTTTGTAGTGATAAAACAGTTTGTTTGTAGAATATCACTGCTAGTCGACACCACTAGTAAACTATATAAGCAATTAATTCTTATTCTACAAATGAAAAACCAGCTCATTTGTACAAAAACGAAAGGCTGTTTATAGGCTTGTAAATCAATCATGTCGTTAGTCTTTTTCTGACTCGCAAGCTTAAGTACTTGTAAATCAAAATAAATCTAACAATTTACTGCGATTTTATAGTACACGGATAGTTTTTCTGTCCATAAGTTGCAATTGTTAACCAATACTACTAGTAAAGTATGTAAGCAATCCATAATCTACCAGCGAACGATAGTTCGTAGTCTAAAAGAGTATTTCAACTTGATTAATCAATTAATATATTTGTATGTTACTGAAAAATAAAACTTGGTACTCGGTAAAATCGAAGCAATGGCCACTATTTACTAACCATTTACCATGGAAAATAGTACTTTGTTTGTTAAAGTATCTACGCAAATCATAATCTACTAATATATGAAGGGGTTCACTTGTAATATTCAAAAACAATTGGTAATCCGCTTTTAGATTTGATGATGGTAAAATTGTTATTTTGTTGATAATTTATTGAACTAAAAATTTGCCAATCAGTTCTTACTTATCAACAAGATTTCGAACTTACCATCTATCATCAAGTTTTCGTTTCGGTATTGAATTAATAGAAATCTGCTTGCAATTTGCCACTGAAGTGTAAATCTTCCCATGTTTTAAGACCGTTACACATAAAACTATATTTCGAGTCTATCAACTATATGAGAATTGGGCACTTCTGTATATCCCTAACTCCTGCATCTTCATGGTGTAGAGTCATAATTAATTTACAAAAAGGAAAATTGCAAAGCATCATAAAAGAAACTTACGATGTGACAATAATCCGTCGTGATCGAGTTTTAAAAGTGTGAAGAAAAAAATATGCAGAGTACAAGGTTGTACCAAAGGAAGACCAAAGTCTAGGAGAGACTCGTGGAATTTGACCACAGCACGTGGGGGTAGACACATATACGCGAAAGAAGAGATAGCACTGGCTTTGATATTAAATTAAAAAATTCAACCAAAAAACTTAAGATGATAAATTGAAAGAGACAGAATGAATATAGGAGTATATAAGCCATAAAGCATCCAAACTCCAAACTCCAAAGAACGTAAATCTTTGAATTCCTCAAACCAAGGCGATACTGGATGCTTGAATAATACTATGGACCGGTGAGCACAGCTAACGATTCTTGCTGGCACCGATTTTACGCTTATCATATTTTTCTGTGCCTCGATTACTAAAGCAGTCTGTAATGAATGGACGAAATATAGTAAAACAATGATGTTCCGCTCCCAATATCATTTTCTGGGATGATATGCTGATGCCATGTGATTCTATAGTTTCCTCTCATTTTCTTTTCAAATGTGTTTAGTTGTTAGTAGTCGACACTAGAAGTTAGACTACCACAAAAAATTTTAGATCAAGGCAGAACGCCACCTGTGTACCATGCTTGAATGATCTGTAAACATGGAAAGAAGGTGAACAGAGCATACCTGCATTTGACTCCATCCACCCCAGTCATCTTCGATATTGCTCCTTGAAAGGTCTAGCACAATCAAATTAGGAAATTGAAAACTCTTCGCATAAAATTCCTTATGCGTAATTTCCCAAGAAAACCATCTTAGCTCCAAAAGAAGGTTCTCGAAGTTGCCCAAAATATCGATGCCTTTCATACGAAAAAACCTTAGATTTGGTAGAGCAACTAATTCTTTAGATTCAATGCTACGGCTGTAGCCATCGGAAGTCAGGCTTAGTGCTACCACATCTTCATTTCTCTGCACATGACAAACTCGATATTGAGCATGCAACATACGATTTACAGAGCTACAACAGAGAGGGCTCAAAAGCATGGTCAAACAATTTCTGTGATGGTTGAACTCGCCACATGCACTTTCTCGAACTATGGCACACTCTTTTTCTCAACAAGTGGTTGTTTCCTCCTCTTCTGCATCAACTAATTTTCGCATATGAAGGAATCAAATTTTCGATTTCTACTTTTCAGGAAATATAATTCAACATATTAATTAAAATTCTTCTTCATTTATTCTAAAAAAATGGGAGTGAAAATAATCTAAAAATTTCTGGATAAAGCAAGTTTTTTTCATTTCACCTGGATCACACGTAAACTGTTCTTAGTTTTTTCAAAAATTCACTGGAACTAAGAAAATAAAGCAAACCTTCAGGCAATCTCTTTTGGCTCCCCTTCAAACTTTGAGACCCTTGACCGACGGTTTGACAGAAGATGTGACCCCGACAAGACAAAAGCGACGGAAAACAAGGCTATCTTTTTGGATGCATATTTTAATCAAATTGCTGCTTTAAATGGGAAAGAAAAATTCAAAGAAATCAAACATATGCAGTTCCCGTTTACCTTTTCTCCTTCCAGTAGTTTCAGGGCATCCTCGCGAATCCACACCCTACAAAACTTGCAAGGATATATTTGAAGAACAATGTACCTTCCAAAGTCTCGAACTTGATCATGTATCCAAATTCTATTCTCTCGAACTTGATCATGCATCCAAACTCTATTATCCTCTTTAATTTTGATAAAGGACCTTTGAGAGAGAACCCTCATTGCAATGCTGGGAAAGTATCCACAATCCTTCCACATGATAATCGGATATGTTTTGTCGGTATTGATGAAAAAGCAGGCAATATCCAAAAATATTTCTCGATGCTTATCCTCTAATCTTTCATAACTTATCATTAATGTATCTTGGACATCCTTAAAAGGACCTTCCTTTAACTTCTGTAGTGTCTCGTCCCATACTTCTCTTTTATCAGAATGCTCCAAATCTTTGCCCCAGTCAAAAAGATTGGACCCTATCACCGTGACGGCCAAGGGAAGCATGCCCACTATACGAACAATTTCTGTTGAAAGAACACCATATTCTTCTGGAGCGTAGTCACTTCTAAATGCATGCTTATAAAACAAATGAAGTGCTAAATCAAATCTCATTTCACAAACTTCATAACGGAAAATACCTTCAGGTTGGTTGAGGACCTCTTTACTAAATACGCCCACTTGAGCCATCAGGACGCTTTCGTCTCTAGTTGTGATCATGATTCTGCTACCAGAACAAAACCAATCAGATTTTCCGGCTAAATTTTCGAGTTGCTCTTTCTTGTCTAGATCATCAAGTACAATAAGTACTTCTTTATTACTCAATGTTTTTTTTATCATCTTGATTCCATGATCAACATCTTTAATTTGGTTAGCAATCCCATGACCGGCCAAATCTGATAAGAGCTTTTTTTGCAATTCTAAAAGACCGCCATGAGATTGTGATGATGCTCGAACGTCTTCAAGGAAACTATAGCGTTCAAAGTGGGATAATAATTTGTTGAACATGACTTTGGCAAGAGTTGTTTTTCCAACACCACCCATACCATGGATACCAACGAAACGTACACCATTAGACCCAACATCCAACAATTTCATTATGTCTTCCACCTGAGTGCTATCTTCAACCCAATGTTCAGTCACAATCATGTGTCTTGAATTAAGCTTACGGGAAACCTCTTCTACAATCAATTCAATTTGCTCTCCTTGGCTGCAGCAAAGCATGAAAATTTCGTTTCAGTCAAAGACATGATAGACTACAGGACTCCAAGGAACATGTAGATACATAACTCTACGCATGGAAATTATGCATTATAATTAGTTGAACAGGAAATTTTCAGGTGCAGGTTAAGTTTGACACAATTTTCTGCGGGTTTGAGAAAACATTTTTCATCCACACCTCATTACCTTTTGTAGGTTCTCGAGCACAATCTTAGTCAGGATTCCATTAACTTCTAAATCTAATGCCACATCGATATGGTTTAAAATTTTGGACACACAAAGTTTCTTCCAAAGAAAAAGTGTAGGAAAATTCCCCTCTGTAAGAGCCTTCTTTCAGTCCATTAGGGCCGAACTTCTTTTTGTGCATGGAGATGCTTTTCACACACACACAACATTTAAAAGAGGGCCAATTCCAAAAAAAAAAAAAACCCCAAACTTTAGATCAAATTCCAAATTTGTCCCAAACTTTTTTTTTGTCTTATATAAAACCCTAAACTTTAGGTCCAATCCTAAATCTACCCTAAACTTTTTTTTTTTGTCTCAGAAAAAACCTCAAGCTTTAGGTCTAATCCTAAATCTACCCTAAACTTTTCTTTTGTCTTAGAAAAAACTCAGAACTTTAGATCCAATCCCAAATCCACCCTAAATTTTTTTGTCATAGAGAAAATCATCAATTTATATTCCTAAATTTTCCCCCGTTAGCCCTCTATTCAAAAGTCGCGGTTAGTAGTTCTTAATTTTTTTATATGCTAGAACAATTTTATTTTGGAAATAATTTTCCATGTCGCCTTGTCGATGTGTATTTATCATCGATGTGAAAATGCCACTTTATATTGGGATTGGACCACTTGATAGATTTAAGATTATACTAAAAGTTGATTTTTTTATACAAACAAAAGATAAAATCTCAAATTGATACATCCATCAATTGTCATATGTCATTTAATTCAACAATTTGATAGTAAAATTTAACAAAAATTAACGGAGGGTGGTCAAAATATTAATTTGGGGTAAATTTGTTACATGTTTACCAATTCAAGATTTTTTGTGATATTAACTTTTTTTTTTTTAGAAAAAAGAAAATTTGGGACAGATTTGGGATTGGAATTCAAGTTTATGGTTTTTCTGAGAAAAAAGAAAAGTTTGAGGCAATTTTGAAACTGGATCTAAACTTTGGGATTTTTTATGAGACGAAAAAATGTTTGGGGTAGATTCAAACCAAACCTAAAGTTTGGGATTTATTTTGGAATTAGCCCAAATTACGTATCAAGATTTAACAATTGTGAAAATTTAACGGGTTTCAAGCCAAAAAAGTGTAAAAACTTGTTCAAGGCAAGACTATATATTTGCTGAGGTTCATGAGAGCGCAAAACTCGAAATTCACGGTATCATTGTCCTCCGATCTGACGTATCCACTTTTTCCCTTGTCCTTTTGTTTTTTCCTTACTTTCTCTTTTTCCAAAGTGAATCATAAAAAGGTAAGATTAGTTGTCGGTGATTTCATTGGTTCGTCACAATCACAACGTGCAATAAAAGAGATAGGACGATTAGGGTGGAGCTGGTTCCCGCGAGTATTCACAAAGGCCTAGCTACTCAGGTTCACATTTGCGAAGGCGTACTGTCGTAAGGTTGATGGAAGAAGCAGGATGATAATTACCACATGACCGACGTGGTCATAAATCAACTTAACTAAATCATAGTTAATATTAACCATCACTGTGTTCTTTTGTTTTTGTTTTTTCGGCGCCACGTCTTTCCTCCTCCTCTATAGGGCCAATTCCAAAAAAAAACAAAAAAAAAAAACTCCAAATTTTAGATCCAGTTTCGAATATGTCCAGAATTTTTGTTGTCTCATAAAAAACTTCAAAGTTTAGGTCCAAATTCAAATCTGCCCCAAACTTTTCCTTTTTTTCAAGAAGAAACCCTAAACTTTTAAGTCAAGTCCCAAATTTGTCACGAATTTTGTTTTGTCTAAAAATAAAAAGAAGAGTTAATATCACAAAAAATCCCGTACTAGTAGACATGTAATAAATTTACCTCAAATTAATTTTCAGACCACCTTCCATTAGTTTCTGTTAAATTTTACTATCAAATTGCTAAGTTAGATGACACGTGTCAATTAATAATTGTATCAATTTGGGGTTTTACCCTCCATTTGTAAAAAAAAAAAAAAAAAAAAAACTCTTAATATATTCTCAAAATTATCCCGTAGTCCAGTCTCAACTTAAAGTGGCATTTCCACATTGATAATAAATACAAATCGGTAGGGCCACGTGGAAAATTATTTCCAAAATGAAACCATTCTAGGATATAAAAATTAAGAATTACTAACTGCGACTTTTGGACAGGGGGCTAACGGTGGCAAATTTAGGAATATAGTAAAAATTGATGATTTTCCTTTTGACAAAAACATTGGGGTAGATTTGGGACTGGACCTAAAGTTTTGAATTTTTTTTGAGATAAAAGAAAGGCTTGGGGTAGATTTGGGACTAAACCTAAAGTTTGGAATTTTTTCTAAGACAAAAAAAAGAAGAAGTTTGGGGCTGATTTAGGATTGGACCTAAAGTTTGGGTTTTTTATGAGACAAAAAAAAAGTTCGGGACAAATTTGAGATTGGACCTAAAGTTTGGTTTTTTTTTTTTTTTTTTTGGAATTAGCCCTTTAAAAGATGTGTGTGTGTGTGTTCAATTTCTTCATACTACATCAATATTTTCTTTTCATTAAATAATAATTATAATATTTCATAATAAGGAAATTTTGTAAAATCTTTTAACTGTCCCTTTTTTGCATGGACGCATCGTATGTGCACTTTTATAATGTTAATTATGCACTTTTTATAAATAAAAAATCTAATCATGTCTTGGTATAATTTTAAAATTGCATTACTCCTATTAATCGAACAATTTTACATGAGTTTTTTTATTGTACAAAATTGATGATTACCACCAGAGGTGAAAAATATGGAAAATCGCATGATTTGTACTATACTTATTGTGGTAATACGATTAAGTAAAATAATTGATTTAGTGAAAAATACGATTAAGTAAAAAGTTGGTCTTACCTATCTGGTCATATTGGCTTAACTCAACATAAATTGAAAAAAAGCCTTGTTTGGGTTGGGTTTGACTCGATTTGTTGAGCTTAAAAAAAAATAGCCATTTTCTATTTTCTATTATGGGTTCTCGGCTGTTTTGGTCTAGCTTTCATTTACTTATAATACAAATCTTAAATAAAAATGCCAAAATGCTTTATGTTTGGAAATCTCGAGGGACGAACTTTCATTCAATGAAATGTAAATACTGTGCATATTAACCATAACAAGTAGAGGAAATTTACCCTTTGCCTTTAAGATCCCATCCCTTTATACGTGCAACCTCAAGAAGGGCATCTTCCCACCGCTTCAATTCATTGGAGCCAAACTTCTTCTGGTGCTCGGCCATGGCTTTTTTATACAACTTGGTTTTGAGCTTAACATCATCAGTATTCACATCGTAGAAGATGGGAAGTATTTCTTTCTTCCCATTAGATGTTGACGTGCATCTTACCATGTGCGCAATCTCCCGCAGACACCATGAACTATTAGCGTAACCCTTAGAGAAGATAGGTATGTAAATTTGAGACTTGTCAAGTGCTTTCAAAAGCTCTCCACCAATTTTTTTTCCAAATTTGAGTTCTTTGTTGTCAAAGAAAACACGGATTCCTGCATTTCTCAGGCCATTGTAGAGGCAACTAGTAAATCCATTGCCAGTATCCGGTCCCCGGAAGCTCAGGAACACATCGTACTCTTCGTTAGATGCATCATCGGTTCTCAAGTTTGACTCTGAGTCCCTCCTTAATGCCTCCTCCTCTTCTCCAGACCAATCGTCCAGTCTCAAGGTTGACTTCGAGCCCCTACTCCTCCTCGAGTTCGTGATACCAAAATTACAGACTCGTAACCTGATCCAGACGTAAAATAAGGAATGTGAATTGCACAAGCAGGCTGAATTGTATTAAACATGTACAGGAGCAAAGTTTTATTATATTGTGCATTATCTGTAAACAAGAGATCGAAAAGAAGTGGAATTAAATTACTTACACTCTCACTACAGCCAAAGCGACGATGGTGATTATTAGAGCCTGACCTCCATTGGATCCCATCTGTGGGCCGATCCTCTCAGCTCTATTCACCCAGAGCGGTTCTCCGTTCTGTAGAGATGGCCAATTGGGACGGTTCAGCGAAGGAAGATCGACGCGGTGAAGAGAAGGAGGGCAGTCAACGCGGGGGAGGTTGTAGGCGACTTTCTGGGAAATATAAGGAAGTCGCCAAAAATCAGAACACGGAGGCGCGCGGAGACAGAGAGGGGTCAAAAAAAGAGAGCTAGGAGAGAGCTAGGAAGAGGTCTCTGGCGTATGGGTACATCCAGAGAGCTAGGAGAGCACTTGAGCGGAGAGAGGAATTCCGTTAGGGAGAGCAGAGAGAGAGAGAGAGAGAGAGAGGCTCATGAAGGAAGGAAATCTAATGAGGCTCTGAGCTGCTCGGCTCAATTGAATTAAACCTGATTGCAAGGGACATGACTTGATGGTGGGGACTTTGATGGTGGGAGCCGCTGATCTCAAAAAATATACATACGAAGAACTCAATTACACAATAAACAAAATTGAGGGATCTGATTGAACATTTTGAAATAATTTATGGGAGTCGATTCCTTTATTCCAAGGAGACAAAAAAGACAAAAAAAAGCGGGCAGGGTCAACTTTTATGTCCTGGTGGAAAATTTAAATCTCAATATGTCAAGATCATGTGCGGTGCACGTGGTCCACCACTAGCATAATTAAAGAGCAGGTAATTGAAAATTAAGAAAGAAGAAATCTGACGAACAACCGAAAAAAAATAAATCTCATTGACACGTTTTTCTTAAATGTAACTTCTCATCATTTTTTAATATTTGAAGAAATATTTCAGCTTTGGCAAGAACGTGAAGAAGGTTGATCTTTGCTTGTTTTAAGCCAAAATAAACAGGCTGAGGTGAGTTTTTCGACTTTTCAGCCGCAAAGAGTTTAAAAGTGTTCCCACAGGCTTTTCTTTTTGAGTTAATACCTTGAAAAATCTCAAACTAATAATGAAGTAAGGATTGGTGATATATATCTTGCTTCTATCATTGGGAATGAGGTAATGACAGAGAGATGTGTATAGAGTAAGGCATCACACCTTCATTTGGATCCACCCAACTCAGTCATTTTTAATATTGCTATTGGAAAGGTCGAGCACCACCAATTTTCTGAAGTGAAATTTTTCCACCTGGAAAGTCATTTGACATGTTTGCCAAGAAAGTCATCTTAGCTCCAAATAAAGAATCTCTAAGTCACCAGAAAAATCAAACTCTTTCACTTAAAGAAACCTTAGTTTTGGTAGACAAGCTAATTCTTCTAGTGTGACACTATGGCCGTCAAACATCAGGCTTAGCTCTTTAACATCTTCATTTTTCTGCATGTGATGGACTCAACATTGAGCATGCTAAATACGTTTTACAGAGCTACAACAGAGAGGACAAAAAAAGCACTGTCAAACAACTTCTCCAATAATTGAGCATACGACATACGGCTTCCAGAACTATGGCATACTCTATTTCCCACATGTAGTTGTTTCTTCCTCTTCTAAATAGGCTAATTTTCGAATTTCCATTCCTTACTGAAGATATCATATTTTCGGTTTCTGCTTTCAGGAAATACAACTTGTATATTAACTTAAAAATCTTCATAGTATATTCTAAAAAAGTTGGGGTTGAAAATAATCTTAAAATTCTTCATGAAACCAGTTTTCTTTTCATTTTACCGGGATAACACGTAGACTGCTCTTTGTTTTTTTAAAATTTAGAAAAAGCTACTTTCCATATCCTAGAACCCAGAAAATAAAGCCAACTATAGGCGGTCACTCTTGGCTCCTACAAACTTTTGAGACCTTTGGCCCTGAAAGTTTGACAGGGATGTAACCCCTGCAAGAGAAAGGAACGTTCGACAAAGTTATCCATTATAACCAAATTGCTGCTTTCAATGGGATAGAAAAATCTGAAGAATTTCTAGCACCAAATATTTTCACACATACACACATCACGTTTATCTTTTTAGCCTCCAGTAGTTCCAGGGATTTCTCACAAATCTTATGAGGATATTCTCAAAGAACAATTTCCCTTCTAAAGTCTCGAACTTGGTGATGCATCCAAAACCTACTTCCATCTCTAATTTTCATCAAGGATTTGTGTGAGAGAACCCCGATTGCAGTGTGAGGACGGTAACCACAATCCTTCCATATGATAACTGGATATGTTTTGCCCTCATTGGTGAAAAAGCACGCTTTATCCAAAAGAACTTCTTTTTCCTCATACTTTAATTGTCCGTAACTTATCATTAATTTACCTTGGATATCGTCAAAAAGACCTTCCTCTTCCTCTAAGTGCTTCAGTGTCTCGTCCCATATTTCTTTCTTTTCTGAATTCTTCAAATGATTGGCCAAGTTAAAAAGATGGGACCTATCACCATTACAAACAATTGTTCTAGAAAAATCCTCATATTCTTTTACAGTATAGTCACTTCTGAATGTGTGCTTATAAAATAGATCAAGTGCTAAATCAAATCATTCCAACAACTTCATGAGGAAAAATTCCTTTGGATTTGTCTACTTGAGTATTCAAGGTGCTTTCTTCCCTAGTTGTGATAATAATTTGGCTGCCGAAACAAAACCAATCAAATTTTCCGATTAGATTTTGGAGTTGTTCTTGACTAGATTATCAAGTACAATGAGTACCTTTTATTACTAAATACTTGTCTAATCTTCTTGATCCCATCACCAACATCTTTAATTTGGTCAATAATCCATGAACTAACAAAACCTGATAAAGAGCTTTTTTTTTGTAATTTTAAAAGACCATCATGAGGTAGTGATGATGCCCGAATGTCTTCAATGAAACAACAGCCTTCAAAGTGAGAAGATAGCTTGTTGAACATAAATTTGGTAAGAGTTGTTTTTCCAACACCACCGCTCCTATGAATACCAATTAAACGTACACCATTAGAGCCAACATCCAACAATTTCATTATGGCTTTCACCTGAGCATTATCTTCAACCCAATTTTCAGTTTCAGTCATGTGTTTTGTATCAAGCTTACGGGAGACCCCTTCAACAATCGTTTCAATGTATTCTGCTTGGCTGAAGCAAATCATGAAAATTTCATTTCAGTCGAAGACATGATAGAATACGGGACTTTAGGGAACATGTGGATACACAGATCAGTTATTTCAACTACTTGAACCAACGGAAATCAAGCATTAAAATCAGTTGAACTGGTAATTTTTGCGGGTTTGGAAACGCAAAGTTTCTTCCAAACAGATGTGGTTTGCAACAATTTACCTTGAGAAAAAGTGTCAATAGAATTCCCCCTTGCCTCTAAGTTCCCATCCCTTTATACGGGCAACTCATTAGAGCCGACATCCTTCTTGTCCTTGGATATCGCTTTCGGTACAAATTGGTGTCGAGTTTAACGTTACCCTTTCCATACAAAACTTAAAATATTGTTCGCTTTCCACATATATGGGTTCAATATTTTCGTATTGAGTCGATAATTTCATTTCATCAAAATTGTAGTTCCAATATATCATAATAGGGAAATTCTGTAAAACCTTTTAAACATCCATTTTTTGCATGCATGCATCGCAGGTGCAGTTTTGTAATTTTAATTATGCACTTTTCTATAAAATAATTACATATAATTTTTAAATTGCAATACTCCCATTGATTCAACAATTTGACATGAGAATATTAGTGTACAAAATTTTGTGATTACCGTGGGAAGGGAGACATACATAAAAACGCAGGATTTCCACTTTACTTATTGTGAAAATATGATTAACTAAAAGTTAGTATTACATTTTGGGTCATATATGGTTAATGGGACATAATTTGGATGGGACAGAATAATAACGCAGCCATCGGCGAGGTTCCCCAAGCCTCGTCCTGATTGGGCGAGGCTTGGGGGGACCTCGCCAATGGCTGGCAAGGCTCCCTCGAGGTCAGCGAGGCCCTTGTCTGGCCAGTCACTGGCCGGCCATGGCCAAGGTTGATGACCGGCTAGAAGAAGGAGAAGAAAAGGAAAAAAAGAAAAGAAAAATATTAAAATGTAATAAAATTATTAATATATTAAAAGAAATTTTAAGTCACAAAAATATATGAGGTCGTATCAAACACAATTTTCTTCCAAAAATAGAAATTTTATTTAGTCACCAAATGTCTTCAAATGCTCAAAAAATGTTTCCGAAAATAGAAATAGAAAAAAATGTTTCTCAAAAGAAACTATTCCTAGGAACAAAAACGTACCATATGCACGCTTACTCACTCTAACTCTACCATACAAGCACAATGAATTGCATCTTTATATGTGCAAATCTCTTTCTTGTGCCTAGACATTTGTCAATATATGTATATGTACAGAGCAGTTATTTAAAATTCCAAGTCAAGTCGAATACTAACTTGTAGCCGGCCCAGCATGATGAAGTTTAGACGTTGATCAAAACGACACCTTGATGGAGTCCAATTTATGGCCGATCATCTACCATGCATTCACCAACAATTTAACCACGGCGCACAAAAAACTCTAAGGGCCCGTTTGATAGCACTCCAAATAGTGCCTAATTATATTATTTTGTTCCCCAAAATAAAAAAAAAAATAGAAATTCATTTGGTAAATTTTTTGTTCTCGGGTACAAAAATTCATTCTTTTTATTCCCTGGAAAAAAGATCCATTTTTTTGTTCTTCAAAATAGATTTAGAATAGAATCAATGAGTAAAAAAAGTTGCTTCTTATTATCAAGAACAATTCCTAGAATCAAATCTAATTTTTCCTCTTCTCTCTTCTCTTTTCATCTCTTTCCTCCTTTTCTCTTTCTTTTTCTTCTTCCTTTTAGCCGGTTGTCCGCCTTGGTCATGGTCGGTGACCTTGCTAGAGCATCGCCTGCCCTAGCGACATTAAGCCACGATGAGGCCGCAAGGGCCGAGCCTTGCCATGACTTAGGCTAACAAGCCTCGTCGTGGCTTAGGTCGCTAGGGGCTGGAGACCCTCTAGCGAGGCCACCGGCCCTCATCTTACCGGTCATTGGCCCTAGCTAGCAATCAGAGGAAAGAGGAGATGAAAAGGGAAAAAGAAAGGAAAAAGGAAAAAAGATAAAAAATTAATAAAATTATTAAAAGATTAAAAGAAAATGGTTTGAATTAGAAAAATGTTGGACAGCTTACCAAGCGTCTTCAAATGGTAAAAAATTATTCTTGCGAATAGAATAAAAAAATCATTTATGAGCAAAAATTATTCTCAATAATAAAATGATTACTAAATAGGCCTTAATTGTGACAAGATTTAGCGAAAGAAGTGCTTCTCAAGGAGAGGTGAATTTTGGCTATGTGATTGCCCTCGATGCGAAGAAAACATCAAGAAACGCGGGGCAGAACGAAGGTGAATTTCCGAGAAGGAGAGGACCCGCAGCTTAAATTATGCAAACCCCTAAAGTCAAAAAGCTTCGTCAACCACCCAACTAGTGGGAGACACATGGCAGACGCGGCAGACGTGGCAGAGAAGTTCTTTTGACCGATCGGTAGTGCTGCTTTTGCTTTGAAGAGGATCCTCCACTTTCCTCTTCTCATTCTCTTTTGAAAACACCAATCTTATGAAAAAGTTTTAAATTTTAGAGAAGCCTCTCAAATCAATTATTACTATATTGGAGTTTAGTCCATTCCATACTTAAGCAGCCTAAACTTTGGGCCTCTCAAATCGAATTTATGGGCCATTAGTTTGTATTGACGTTCCAATCTAACCTACTTGAATTAGAAGTTCCATGTTTTAGCACCTTCTCAAGATTTTCTATCTCCGGTCACATTAATAAAGTAAAAAATATTAGCCATAAAATAGAAATTCGGACTATTACTTTTAGATTATATACTAACTATCTAATAGCATGGAATATCGGATGATTGCACGGAGACATGGACAAAAAAAAAATATTAAAACCTCTTCCATATTCTTTATTACAAGTTCCAAGTATGTCAAATTAAGAACTTGAAATCTACTAATTAAAATATGTTCCTCATTTTTTGGAACCTGAAGCCTACCTTACATACCTTAGAACTTAAAAGTTATAGATTTTCATTGGTCTAGTTTTCAGATTTCAAATTTTAGTCTAAAATCATACTCACCCCTATCGATAAGCCATGACTTTCCTTCCTCGGTTTGTCTTAATCAAAAGTTGACTCATATGAACGCATGAATTTCCTTCCTCGGCTTGTCTTAATCAAAAGTTGACTCGACTTGACTTGGCTTTTCACGGTCCTTCGTCGTCGGTTGCGTCTATGTACTAACGCGCTATTATCGGCGGACTTTACGGAGTCAAGGTCGAACTCACGAAGTAAGTTCCTCGTTTTTCTCCTCCTTGGGATCTGCTAAATGCTAACTGGGCTCCACTAATTTTTTTTCTTTACCTTTTTCTTTTATTGCAAATGAGTTTTATTTTTCGGGAAAGCAAAGGTTTTGATCAATTAAATTAAACCATTTTCATATTTAACTGAAATTCTCCCTAGCTAAGCAGGCCTTAATAAATCACCAATCGTGCAACCAATCAAGTCAATAGTGATGTAATGAGCTATTAACACAAGATCTAGAGAGAGGAAAAAACAAAATTCTGTTTTGAGTCCCTGACATACATGTGTGAGGGAATTGATGGATGGATTAAGTTATATTTCTCGCACTATCAAGTTTAACACGCGATGTCTTGACACCTACAATATGAAAAAGTTTTAAAATTTAGAGATGCCTCTTAAATCAATTATTACTATGTTGGAGTTTAGTCCATTCCATACTTAAGCAGCCTAAACTTTGGGCCTCTCCAATCGAATTTATGAGCCATTAGTTTGTATCGACGTTCCAATCTAACCTATTTGAATTCTTCCATGTTTTAGCACTTTCTCAAGATTTTCTATCTCTGGTCACATTAATAAAGTAAAAATCTTAGCCATAAAATAGAAATTCGGACTATACTTTTAGATTATATACTAATTATCTAATATCATGCAACATGGGATGATTGCACGGAGACATGGACAAAAAAATATATATATTAAAACTTGTTCCAAATTCTTTGTTACAGGTTCCAAGTACCTCAAACTAAGAACTTGAAATCTACTGATTAAAATATATTCCTCATTTTCTGGAACCTTAAGCCTACCTTATATATCTTAGAACTTAAAATTTATAGATTTCCATTGGTCCAGTTTTCAGATTTCAAGTTTTAGTCTAAAATCATGCTCACCCCTATTGATAAGCCAATTTCCTTCCTCAGCTTGTGTTAATCAAAAGTTGACTCATATGAACGCATGAATTTCCTTCCTCGGCTTGTCTTAATCAAAAGTTGACTCGACTTGACTTGGCTTTTCACAGTCCTTTGTCGTCGGTTGTGTCTACGTACTAACACGCTATTGTCGGCGAACTTTACGAAGTCAAGGTCGAACTCACGAAGCAAGTTCCTCGTTTTTGTCCTCCTTGGGATTTGCTAAATGCTAATTGGGCTCCACTAATTTTTTTCTTTTCCTTTTTCTTTTATTTCAAATGAGTTTTATTTTTCGGGAAAGCAAAGGTTTTGATCAATTAAATTAAACCATTTTCATGTTTAACTGAAATTCTCCCTAGCTAAGCAGTCCTTAAATAAATCACCAATTGTGCAACCAATCAAGTCATTAGTGATGTAATGAGCTATTAACACAAGATCTACAGAGAGGAAAAAACAAAATTCTGTTTTGAGTCCCTGACATACATGTGTGAGGGAATTAATGGATGGATTAAGTTAGATTTCTCGCACTATCAAGTTTAACATGCGATGTCTTGACACCTACAATATGAAAAAGTTTTAAAGTTTAGAGATGCCTCTCAAATCAATTATTACTATGTTGGAGTTTAGTCCATTCCATACTTAAGTAGCCTAAACTCAAATCAAATTTATGGGCCATTAGTTTGTATCGACATTCCAATCTAACCTATTTGAATTAGAAGTTCCATGTTTTAGCACCTTCTCAAGATTTTCTATCTCCGGTCACATTTCGCCCAAAATTGAAAGTGCTATTTACGCGTGGCCCTCCTCTTTCTAAGCAATGTCTAGAGTGAATTGTAGGTATTCTTTTTTTATTACGTCATCAATCATGCCTTTCCCCAAAATTTTAAAATTAAATAGGGAACGGAAAAGAAATTTTTTTATCGATATATGAGAACTGTTTGAAATTCTCTTAGCCATGTTGGTGTCAATCAAAATGTTTTATTTTCTAGCAAAGGACTAGTTTTACCCCTCCAATTTAACATGGCCCGTTCGATTGGTAAATTGGATGTTTAAAAGATCTCCTAATTGAGATAAAAAAATGTTTTAGTTGTAAAACATATCATACATAATGGACAATTATGATTAGGGTCTTGTTAATAAGTTCCCCAAGAGCATATAATGTGAATTTGGAGTGTGCAAAGGAACCAGGTACCGCCCAGATTGCCTGGACCACCTAGAACTAGACTGAACCACCCAAGAACTGACGATTCCTAAGGAATCGGTCCGGTTCTTGATTCCAATTTATTGGAACCGGTGAGTACTAGTCCAGTTTCCAATTCCAAGTGTGGAACTGCCCACCTAGACCGAATCGATAATATATAATATATATTTAAATTTTAATATAAATAACGAAAAATCTTAAATCCCTAGGCTACTTATTAGTATTTGTATTAGATACTTTGTCTACTTTTGCCCACTTATAACAAGTTTCATGAGTGTGCTCTCTTACTTACACACTTCCTAACATACTAATATTGTTAGTTAATTGGCTCTAACTGGGAGTATGTCACGCCCCGATTTGTTAGTTAATTGGCTCTAATTGGGAGTATGACACGCTTTGATCATCGGGCATGCACTCATCCCTTACTTGGTCGATATAATTGCGACGTCCTAGGACGCATCGCCAACCCATTCATTTTGATACGCATGCCGAAACATATAATTAATCCCCAGACAATAAAATAATGGGATAAAAAAGTAGGACCAACTTTTGACAAGATACCTTTTTATAAACACACAGGTCTATACACAAAGGTTTACAAAAGGAATCAGCTACCTACAAAAGAGAGTTGTTCTACGACTAACTAGTTGAACATGGTCACCGATTCTTCAGGCTTCACCTCCTGAACTCTGGGGCTCCTGGTCCTTTACCAACATCATCTATAGACCTGAAAATGGTTATACAATAACCAATGAGACAATGTCTCAGTGAGTTCTACCCCTTAAGACTCGATTGGGAAGCCAATACGCCATAAGGGCTACCTAAGCATAATCACGAGTCAGAGGACTTATCTTGGCCTCGGTCTCCTCCCTGCAAGTCAGCACAATTCATAAACTCATCGAGTTACATTAACACATCGATCATTCACTCAGATCGACTTATCGATCAATCGACCTAGTCAATTACATGTCAATCAAACCATTCCCTGGTCATTTTAGTCAATACCATGCATTCTCCAAGATGATATATCTAGTCACTGAGCCCACGTGCCTTCTCTAAGATGATATACCTAGTCACCGAGCCCACGTGCCTTCTCAAAGATGATGTACTTGGTCACCGAGCCCACGTGCATTCTCCAAAATGACATATCTAATTACCGAGCCCACGTGCCTTCTCCAAGATGACATATTTGGTTACTGAGCCCATGTGCATTCTCCAAGGTAATGTACCAACTCAACGAGCCAACAACTCATAACGTCTTTCTCCGAGATGACATACTTAGTCATCGAGCCGACGTAACATAGCATCTTTCTCTGAGATGACACACTTAGTCATCGAGCTGACGTAATATAACATTCTTTCTCACGTTTTATCATACCCGATCAATTAGCCGTGTGTGGGTACACGGTTGGCCTTAGCCAAAATACCATAATTTCACTTTCATAATTCCCACCATTTCATATAGTCCACCAAAATATTTTTGCCATTGTAAACCGACGCTCGGTTAATTTCCAATCATTTATTGAAATTAAATCAATTTAAGAATAATTTCCAAACATGCAATTCATACACAATCATCACAATTTAAGGCTCAATTAAATAAACAGATCACACCGCTGCAATCAGCGTAATTTTTCGATCACTTTGGCCATCCCAATCCAATTTTCGAAAAATAAATAAATAAATAAATAAATATGGAAAATATTAAATAAATGCAATAAATCCAACTTAGGCCTGTTATAGCCTAATTGGAAGCCGATTCCTAGTTAAATTCTCAAGTCTATTTGCCTTAAAATTCTTAATGGCTTCCCTACATAGTTTAGTTATCTCACGAGTGATCAGCTCTGAGAAAAGCACTATAGGCACATCGATGAAATGCTCGATTTATTGAATTGAAAGCAGAGTCGAAAATCTAGGATGTCACAGGGAGTCTCTTTGATGATGTGATTCCATTGTGTAATTCTTTGTTGCACATTACATTGCTAACACGTGAAGCTTGGTGGAATTGGTTCTATGGAACCCCTCGGGAACCAAACCAGATTGACGGTTCGATTTCAGGGTGGATCTATAGAATCAATGAATGGTTCCCTATTCCAATTTTTTAGAATTGACCTTTAATGGTTGGTTTTCGGATCTTGAATGTGAACCGCTCATTCAGACCATGCTCACCCCTAATGTGAACGTGTTGGAATAAATCAATATGCAGGCATACCAAAAGAGATGTTGACGAAAATCGATATGTGCTAAGGTGAATAGGACTTTTGACTATTGGAGAATCATTGTGATCACTTGGCGGTTCCAAACTTGGGACAAAATTTCAATGCCTTTTGCTTTATACATAAGTTTGGTTTAGCCCATTGACCTTGTCTTAGCCTCAAGTTATTTTTTAACTTTCACTCATTTGCTTGGTTAGATCTTTCTTTTCTATTTGTTTAGCAAAAGTAATCTCCATCTAGGGCTGAAGCGAAATAAGTTCCCCCATCATTTGATCAACCCACCTCATTCGTTAATTTTATGAAAGCCTTGCATTTGTTTTTTCTTTTTTCTTTTTAATATCTTCAATAGAACCAAAAAAGCTATTCTTATGATAAAATCCCCTGTGGCTAAGATATTACATGGAAGTGTCAGACCTTTAGTGATGTACACATGCGACCTGTGAGTGTGAACGTTTCAGCAATTGCTCCTGAGTTCATATATAACAAGAGCGTATGAATAATATACACATATTTTATGCTATGTTATAAGATTGTTGGTTATTTTCTTATAGGGTGCATCTTTCTTTTAGTAAGAGGAAAAATGAGAATGGCTTGAAAATTTCATAGAAGAACCAAACTTGGAGCTTAATTATGCGCTAGTTTGAGATTAAATCAAGTCAACTGGTTTTGAGGTTGCTAGCCTCAGGTGAGGGCCAACGGAGGGAACTAAGTGAAAAAGAAAAGAAAAATAAAAGAAATCATATAATTAGAAAAGATTAAAAATTGTAAAAGTTGTCCACTTCAGCGCCTATCATGCAATGTAGGATGGTTGGTGATGACTCTCTGCCACTTCAGTTGTCACGCCCCGAACCTCGAGCGCACACAGGTGGTTGATCAAATTGCAACATTCCTAGGACACATCGTCGACCAAAATCGATTCATGCACATGTGGAAGCGAAAGACACAATCCTCACGCAACAATCAACCTGAGGTAGAAAAGTAGGACAACCATATAAAACGAAACACACTTTTATAAACATCCAGGTCAACCTACAAAGTTATTTACAAAAGTCAAGGCCCCAAAAAGGACTACCTAACTAACCGTACCCTGGACCCTCCTACTTGGGATCCAGGTCCACTACGACACCGTCAGGAACGTCGATGTCTAGCGGGTCAACTACTTCCTCAACTTCGGGCTCTTGCTCATCCTTAGGCAACTCGTTCGCCTCGATATTTGCGATAATATTGGCATGCATGACAAGGTTGAGTACCTCCTCACCCTTACCCTCAACGGCGAGTCCGTCGAAACCATCCATGGGACCTTCCTGTTCCCCATTAGGCCTGTGACGAAACCACGCCTTGAATCGATGAGGTACCAACTGACGTAGGCCCTCATTGGCCAAGATCGTGGTCACGACAAGCTCATGGGTCCAGTGATTTCCGGGGACATGGAAGATAGTACTCTGATCACTATACCCTTGCAGCTGCCCAATATGAACTGGACAGACTTCCATCTAAGGACCTGTAAAAATGAAACCCACGACGGGGTGAGATAATGTCTCATCGAGTTCACGTCCTAAACCCCGATTAGGAAGGTAATAGACCTAGAGGCAGTCTAATCACACATCACATAAGACTTACCTCACCTCAGCACCTCCCTACACATTAGTACAACTTATATAACATTTATAAATGCAGTAGATGCAATCAATAACTAGAACGCCTCACTTTCAAATCAATCAATCACAGGGATCCCGATTATAAGGCTAAATCGTCATGACACGTTCCATTCCGTGGCACATAATTTTGTCCCATAATCAGGCGCAGTTATCTCTCACTCAGACAAGCGTTCCAATTAATTACAGCCCCACAGGCACGACCGACTCAACAATCAGTGTCTCGCCCCATCGAGCACAGCAATGTCTACTTCTAGATGGCATTCCTGAAGGAGCATCGGCCCAGTCTCCACTACGACCGACATCCGTTGATAGGGGCATTCTATATAGGAGCATTGTTCGGCATAAAAGCTCGTGACAGGTTCTCATATCGATCATGCACACACCCAATCCTAGCTAAGGACATTGTGCTTTGCACTCAAATGTCTTAGTTTAAATCATGTGCTTGGCCTATTTTCTTCATATTAAAAACACTCGGTAAAATAATCGTGCGTGGGTACACGGTCGGCTTGAGTCATAAAATGCGTATCCTTCCTTTTAAAAATTCCACTATTTGATATAGTACTTACAAACATTTTTGGCGTCAAAAACTGACACTCGGTATTTTCTAATTAAATACCAAAAATCCATAATTTTGGAATAATAACTCAAAATCAACAATCATCATTCAATTGCACAAACCAACTACACCACGACAATCGGCATGAAGTTCGATGATTGGCTATCCTAGTATAATTTTCGGAAATAAATAAATAAATAAATAACAAAATAATTAAATAAATGAAAAATAATTAAATAATTCGGTAATTAATCTACCTAGGCTAATCTAACCACCTAATTGACCTAATTAAATTACTCTAACCAACCTAGCTATATCTAATCTAATTAAACTACCTAATTGAACTAACTAACCACCTAATTAACCTATCTAATTAATCTAATTAACTAAGAAAGCTAAATAAATACACTAATCTCACTTTAGACTAATCTAAACCTCTCATAAGCATAATTAACCTCCTAAGTAAGGTTTAGCAAGTAAACTCACAGGATTAGCGAGCCGATGAGTTCACGGCAACGGCGACACAGAGGCAAGCGAGACTCGAGCCTACGACGACGCCAAGGGAGACTAAGAAAGGGTCGGAAAAGCCCCATGAAGCTCTCAGCCAAAAAGTGAGAGTCAGTTCTGAGCTGGGCCGGAGTAGTTGGTTGAGGGGCTCGGCAGGCGGAGCTAGATGGCCAGGCGGTGACGCTGGGACCAGGTAGGCAGGCGGAGGTGAGCTAGCGACTCGGGGACCAGCGACAACGACCGGGGTGTGGATGGGACACGACAGATGGCGAAGACGACGGCAGGGGCTTGAACGGGTGTGAGGCGGTCTGGCAGTGGCTAGCTCAACTGTTGCTGGTTTGTCAGGTTTGCTTTAGCAACAAAGAGGATAAAGAAGCAAGGATGAAGAAGATGGGATGCTGCAGCTAGAGGAGGGACAAATGGCCATAAAAGTCCACCAAAATATCCCAAGAACTCAAGTAGAGGCCCCACCAACCTTTAGCCCTATCCAACAGCCCTTTTCCCCTCCCAAGCTTCCCCAACAAGCCAACTTTGGTGCCCCAAATGTTGCAGCCCCCATGGCTTACGAATTTCATGTATCCATTTTCAATTCAACTTCAATTTCACTACAAATTCACTCCAATTGATCTCAAATTGATGGCCAAGTTGATGAGGAGTAAGCCCACACTAAATTCCACAATTTCCCTCACCAATTGGTCTAGCTCGAAGGCAAAAAACGTGCACAAGAATGACCCTCCGAATTTCCCCGGTCCAATTTCGCCAACATTTGATTTTTCGCCAAAAATCTGGGCTTGCCGAAAATTCTTTGAAGGATAAGTCGACGTTCCTAAAATAAATCGCGATATGCTAGAACTTTCAATTTCTGAAATCGGGTTCAATTTCGTCTTTAATTTGCAATTTTAGCGTGACCTAACCTACCGGGTAGCTTTTAAGAATTTTTAGCGCAATTGACCCGTGGTCGATTATTTTTATCCACATTGTACATCTCTAACTCATAGGCGACTTTCAATTGTCGTGAAAATATTGAGGTTTCAAATACAGGCATATGGTACAGAATTGACAGAAAAATCGGTTTAGTGCCGTTCGACGCGAATTTTGTAATTAGGTGAAATCACCTACACTCTAATTACCTACCTCTGTCGAATCGACCTATCTTCGGTCTCTAGTCAATTTTAACGATGCCGTATTAACCCTTGCATATTAACACGGTCGAACAGTCAATTTTTGATCGAATTCTTAAGTTAGTTGCATGTAGATTCCTTACCGGCTTCACTGATAGACTAGTTATCTCGTGAGTGACCATGTCACGCCTCGATCCTTGGGCACGCGCCTATCACGACATGGTTGATTAAATAGCAAAGTCCTAGGACACATCACTGACCCTTTCATTTTAATACGCATGCGGAAGCAGATATAAAATCCCCAGACAATAAAACAATAGGATAGAAAAGTAGGGCCATATTTTTCAAAATTGAAAAACCACAACCACACTTTTATACAATGCAAACCATATAGTATATATTACAATACTATTAACAAAAGTTAGGTCCTTCACAACATAGGGTTTGCAAGACAAGGGTGGGGGTTCAATCCTCTCCTAGGTCCTCTTCTGGATCCTCCTTCGGGTCCTCCTCCTCTTCGTCGATCTCTCCTTCTTCCTCGCTCTAGCTAGAGCTCACGGTTGAGTACACTAGAGAGTCATAATCGTCCTCAAGCTTGGGATCCTTTGCATGCACCACTGATCCACCTTTAGCATCTGTTGTCCCCTTCCCGAATGCAACCTCCAAGGCATATAGAGGTACATCAAATTCAGATACATGACCCACCTTTTGTCCATCATTGTAATGGCGATACCATGACCGGCATTCATGGGGCACCTTTTTGGGTTCACCCATGTCAACCTAGACTGTGGACTTTATCAACACATACTCGAGTCCTTCAAGGTGATGGTGTGTTGGAATGTGACAACCTATCTCATTGAACTTCTTGGGTTGCCCAAAATATTCATGAGGGTTTGGAGGGGCTGCCATCTAGGGACCTGAAATGTTATCCCATAACGGGTGAGACTACGTCTCAGCGAGTTCTACCTCCTAAAACCCGACTAGGAAGAAAATAAGCCATAAGGGTTGCCTATGACCAACACGGGTTAGAGGACTTACCTTGGCCTCAATTCCTCCCTACAATTCAACATAATTCAAATAGACACCCAATCACATCAACAAATCAACTCATTTACTCAATCGACTCATCGATTCAATGTCATCGGATCATCGATTACATGTCAAAGGACTTACTACCAAAGTCAATTCCATTACTCACTTCAAAAATGAATCTCAGCCTCAAGGGCATAATTCATAATCGTTCTTTTTAGATGGTAATCACGAGCCGATATAAAATATTGTTCCTTATCTAAGAGATTTAGTCATCGAGCATAAATCACTAGCCTTTCTCTAAGATGACATATCTTAGATTTAGTGGTAATCCGTCCCCTCTAAGATGACATATCTTAGAATTAGTATATATATACCATCATTTCTTCAAGATGAATATCTTAGTTTTATTTCTTTCTATTAAAGTCCTTTTTCTAAGATGACAAAATATCGAGCCGGTATGGTATAACGTTCTGAGGATACAATCAATTTACCATTTTTATCATACCCGGTAAAAATACACGTGTGTGGGTAATTTTCTTTCCCAAAATACAAGGTTTTCACTTTTTACTTTCCACGGTCCACCAAAATATTTTTGGTGTTGTAAATCAACGCTTGGTTATTTTCAAATTAATTACCAAAATTAAATCCATTTTTAGGAATAAAATACCCAAAATCACTAATCACTTCAATTTGCAATTTAGGGCTCAATTAAATAAACGAGAGTCCACACCAAAGCAATTAGTATAAAATTCCGGTCACCGGTTATCCCGGTTTAATTTTCGGAAAATAATTAATTAATTAAATAATTATGGAAAATATTAAATAAATGCAATAAATCTAACTTAGGCCCAAAATGCCTAATTATATGCCGGAACGGGCCCGGAAAATTTCCGAGTCACTCGTTAAATAAATACTAGAGTCTATTTAGGCCCTCGTTAAATGTACTAACTATCCACCTAACATGCATTGACACTTAATTTAAATTCACTAATCTAATCTAACTAACCACCTAACCATACTAAACTAAACTAAATTCCTTAAGCATCATTAATCTACTAAGCGAGGATTAGTGAGTTAAACTCACTTGTTTTGCGATCCGATCGGCTCAAATCGTCGGGGACGCAACGAGGCTCACTTCTCTCCAAAGTGGGCCTAACTTTCAGGGTCGGGAACAACCTCAAAACGGGCTTTGAAGGCTGCTGGAAACCCACAATTCCAGCTTCTATTCTTGGCTGGAAAAGAGTGTGACAAGCTCGGTTAAGGGCGGGGATGGACTCAGGAAGGTTGGAAGGGCCAAACTGGGCCTCAATGGGAACTCACGGAGGTCGGAGGCGGGCCAAATGACTCCGACACGGGTTGAAACAGTGGCTGGGATGCGGGACAAAGCTATTGGGGCATTGGGGTCACATGGTGGAGGCGGAGGGCGCGCGCACAGCGGGCGGGCGTGGATGACGGCCTGCACGGGCAATTTGGTAGTCTCGGCGGTGTGCAGCGTGAATGGGGAGGTTTGACTATCTCCAATGGCTCCTTCTTGGCTTCTGGATCCGAAAATAGTACAAACAAAGGGGAGGAAGGCTGGTTGGTAGCTTTGAGGGAGAGAGAGGGGAGGGGGCAAGAAGGGGCCACCAATCCTTATCTTCCACCTCTTGGTCCCCTTGACCATCCACTACCACCAGCTATCTTCCTTGGCCTCAAATCAGCCACCCATGCTCCATCTACAACCTTTGAAATGGTCAAAAAGCCATAGGAAAGGGGAAGCTACGAATTTGCTAAGATTTATTTCTAATTGGACATTTGTTCTTACTTGATTCAACACAATTTGGCCTCATAAATTCAATTACACCTCACCGATCAAATTGTTATTTTCCTCCCAATTGATCCCTACTTGCTTCCCAATTTCACGATCAAAAACGGTCCCTGAATTTTTTTGGACAAAAACGGCCCTACCTCGACTTTTTCCCAAAAAGTCTCGGTTTGCTGAAAAATTTTCTGAAATTGAGTCGACGCTCCTAGAATTAATTGCGACATGACAAAAATTTCAATTTCTGAAATCGGACTCAAATTCACGGTTAATTTCCATTCGACGTGATTTTAGCATGACTTAGGCTACTAGGTAGCTTTTAGAAATTTTTAGTACAAATGACTCGTGGTCGATTTTCTTCGAGCCACAATGAACCCACTCAAGAAATGGCGACTCTCGGTTGTCGTGAAAATATCTAGGATTCAAATATGGACACAGGGTACCAGCCGATGAGAACTTTCTAATTTAGTGGTGTCACCCATGATTAGTCACACATCTTAATCGAACCGACCTATCTCTGTTCCTTAATCGATTTTTAACTGTGCCGTAATGGCCTCTAAAGATGAGCACGGTCGAGTAGCCGATTCTTGGTCGAATTCTCAGGTCTATCGCATTAAAATTCCTTAATGGCTTCCCTGGATAATCTAGTTATCTTGAGAGTGATCAGCTCTGAGAACAGCCCTATAGGCGCGTCGATAAAATGCCCGATTAATTTAATTAAAAGCAGAATCGAAAAATTCAAGATGTCACAATTCTTCCTCTTATAAAATTTCGTCCTCGAAATTTAAACCATTACAACACTTAAGCAAAAAAGTGGGGGGTATAACTGTCTCATCGACTCTTCAGTCTCCCATGTTGCTCCTTCAGTACCATGGTGTTGCGAGACCACCTTTACCAACGGAATGGTCTTTGTATGCAGAACTTGTTCCTCTCTGTCCACGATCTGAATCGAGCTTTCAACGTATGACACTCGGTCATCCATGTCCAATTCCTCAAAATTAAGTACATGGGT
Source organism: Eucalyptus cloeziana (assembly GCA_014182715.1). Taxonomy (NCBI): domain Eukaryota; kingdom Viridiplantae; phylum Streptophyta; class Magnoliopsida; order Myrtales; family Myrtaceae; genus Eucalyptus; species Eucalyptus cloeziana. The sequence goes on along the minus strand of CM024636.1, from coordinate 35,666,234 downwards.
CGAGTCAGGCTTATACTTCCTCAACATCGACACGTGAAAGACGTTGTGCACTTATGCCAGTCTCGGCGGCAACGCAAGACGATATGTTAAGGTCCCGATTCTCTCAAAAATCTCAAACGAACCTACGTACCTCAGACTCAGTTTTCCTTTCTTTCCAAAACGCGAAGTTCCCCTCATCGGTGACACCTTTAGAAAATGGTGATTACCAACTTGGAATTCCAATGGTCTTTGGCGCTTATCTGTATAACTTTTCTATTGGCTCTGGGTGGTCTTTAGTCTGCCTCTAATCACTGCAAATGCATCCACTGACTGCTGGACCAACTCTAGGCGTATGATCTTTCGTTCCCCAACTTCATCCCAACACACTGGTGTTCTGTACACTTTGCCATACAACACTTCGAAAGGAGCCATTTGGATGCTTTGCTGATAACTGTTGTTGTAGGCAAACTCCACCAGGCGTAGCTGTTCTCTCAAACTTCCTTTAAAATCTAATACACAAGTTCTCAACTTGTCCTCGAGGGTCTAAATTGTCCACTCAGACTAGCCATCCGTTTGAGGATGATATGCCATACTATATTGTAGCTTGGTACTTAAGGCACTTTGTAAGCTCTTCCAAAAAGCGGCGGTAAATGTCAGGTCTCGATCTGAAGTTATCGTAACTAGCACTCCATGCAAACGAACTACCTGATGCATGTACAGGTCTGCATTTCTATCTAAGCTGAGGTTCTTTCGAACTGCAATGAAGTGAGCCGACTTTGTCAGTCTGTCGACTACTACCTAAATCGAATCATTTCCTCTCTGACTCCTTGGTAGTCAAATCACAAAATCCATCATGATATGCTCCCATTTCCACTTTAGGATCTCGAGAGGTTGCAGAAGTCCTCCTGGTTTGCAATGTTGAGCTTTGACCTGCTAACACGTCAAACATTTGGCGACATGCTTGGCGATGTCCGCCTTCATACCTGACCACCAATAGTGTTGTAATTGCTACGATGCGCTTCAAATAGAATATCCTCTCTAAGCTCCACATCGTCAAGTACAACCAAACGTCCTCGGAACCTCAGGGTTCCTTCATCAGAAATCTGAAAGTCAGCTTTCATTTTCTCAATGTCCTTTTGTAGAATTTTCTGCACATCTGGGTCTGACGGTTGGAGTAGTTTGATTTTGATATGGACATCCGGTTCAATTCTGAGAGTGGCTATAAGACTTGAAAGGTGGCCTACCTCAAACTTGAATACCGAATCTCGAGCCCTCTCGATTAGGTTACACTCCTTAATCAATATATGAGCAACTGAAGACTTTCGACTCAAAGCATCGACGACCTTGTTTGCCTTTCCTGGGTGATATAGGATATCACAGTTGTAGTCCTTCAGTAATTCCATCAATCTGTGTTGTCTCATGTTCAACTCATTTTGAGAGAATAGGTACTTGAGGCTTTGATGGTCCGTGAAGATTTGGAATCTTTCCCCGCACAAATAGTGTCTCCAAATCTTTAGGGCTAAAATAATTGCCACGAGCTCTAAGTCATGCGTCGGATAGTTCTGTTCATGAGGTCTCAACTGACGGGAGGTGTATGCAACAACCCTACCATGTTGCATTAGTACACTACCCAAACCTCTGAACGACGCATCACTATAGATCTCGAATCCCCCAGGACCATATGGAATGGTCAGCACATGTGCGGTAGTTAGCTTTTACTTCAGCTCTTGGAAATTACACTCGCACTTGTCTATCCAAACAAACTTCTCTTCTTTCTTCAGGAGTCTTGTCGGTGGCGACGCTAATGATGAGAATCCTTCCACAAATCGTTTGTAATAACCTGCCAAACCTAAGAAACTTCTCATTTCTGTCACTATAGTCATTCTTGGCCAATTGATCACGTCTTCAATCTTGCTAGGGTCCATAGAGATTCCTTTGAATGAAATCACGTGACCTAAGAAAGCAACCCGAGTCAACCAAAACTCGCACTTGCTGAACTTAGCATACAACTGATGGACTCTCAGGGTTTGCAACACTAGTCTCAGATGACTCTCATGCTCTTTCTCACTTCTCGAATACACTAGAATATCATCGATGAACACGATCACGAACTGATCTAGATATTCCTTGAATACTCAGTTCATCATATCTATGAATGTAGCTGGAGCATTCGTCAACCCGAATGGCATCACTGTGAACTCGTAATGACCATATCGAGTACGAAATGCTGACTTAGAAATGTCCTCATTCCTGATCCTCAGCTAATGATATCCTATCCTCAAGTCGATCTTTGAAAATATTAACGCTTCTTGCAATTGATCAAACAAGTCATCGATCCTCAGGAGTGGATACTTGTTCTTGATCGTTACCTGATTGAGTTGCCGATAGTCGATGCATAGGCGCAATGAATTATCTTTCTTCTTTACAAATAGAACTGGCGCTCCCCAATGTGATGCACTAGGACGGATGAATCCCTTATCCAATAACTCCTGCATCTGCACCTTCAGTTCCTTCAACTCAGATAACGCCATCCGGTAAGGAGTCTTAGAGATTGGCTCTATCACGAGTGCTAGCTCAATCACAGATTCGATTTCTCTCTTTGGCGGTACTCCTAGCAATTCCTTTGGAAAAAATCCGGAAATTCTTGCACCACAGCAATGTCTCCTTAACTATCGTATCAACGACAGTTGCCAAGTAACCTTGGCAACCCTCGTCTAACAGACGAGTTGCCTCAGGCGACGAGATCAAGGTAATTAAGGGTCCTCCTCGATTCCCGACAAACTCGAAGTTCTCACCCTCTAACAGGTCAAATTGAATCGCCTTACGATAGCAGTCCATTTTAGCTCGTTGCTTAGTGAGCCAGTCCATGCCAATAATTAAATCAAAGTCGTACATGGCTAGGACTAATAAGTTTATTTTCCCCACTCGCTCACCATTCGCTAACTTGCAACCAGAACAACCCAAAGCAGCAATCACTTTATCCTTCAATGGTGTAGATATGCTAACTGATGACTTTAATAACATAGGAGTGACTCCTATCAACTTAATATATTGCTCAGCAATAAAGGAATGGGTTGCTCTCGGATCAAATAAAGCGTAAGCACGATGGTTGTTCAACAAAACCATACATGTGATCACGCTAGGCATAGCCTCTGCTTGACTTGGTGTGATGGCATACATTGTGCCCTAAACTGGTGGTCTATTCTATCTTCCTTGCGGCGCGTTCTAAGGCGTATACCCTCTGATCTGACCCATCTGTGGCAGCGGCGGCAACTGCAGTTGTCCTTTCAATCTCATAGGATAGTTCCTGGCGATGTGGCCCAGCTGGCTGCATTTAAAGCACGCGCTCGGCCTAGATTGGCATGGGGCTGACCCGTGTCGCCTTCCACATAAGCGACATACGCCATTCTAGTTAGGCCTTGGCTTTCCAACTCCACCCTTCCTGTTGGGCGGAATTTGAAATCTACCTCCAGGCATGGGCCTATTCCCCTAGGGAATTCCTTCTCGGTGCGAAGTAAACCTCGATCCAAACGAGGTGACTTGCTCTATCAAACCTCTCTCTATCATCTGAGCTCAATGATAGACTTCTCGATAATTTGTCAGATCTAACGGTAGCAGAGGTTGCTTCAGTTCAAAACGAAGACCGTTCCTGAACCTCCGGGCTTTTTCTTCCAGATCTTTAATTAGTCTCGGAGCATATAAGGATAGCTCCGTGAACTTGACCCTATATTGGTCAACAGTCATTGTCCCCTGACAGAGACGCTGAAATTCTTCCATCTTTTGTTCTCGGGCAGTACCCAAAAAATACTGATAATTAAATGCTCTGAGGAAGGCGTCCCACATTGGGATCACACCTTTTGGAAATACTGTATCCTTGGCGGCTCTCCACCAAATGTTCGCATTGCCTTGAAGTTGGTACACAACCAATACCACATTCTCTTCTTCGTTGCACATCAGGAGTGCAAACGCCTTATTCAGGTCTTGTATCCAAAGAGAAGCGGCCTCAGGGTCTCCAGTACCCGTGAACCTCGGCGGGTTCAGTTTCAAGAATTGCTTCACTAGCTTGTGGATCGATCTCTCTTTGTCTACGACTATGTTCCCAAATGGAACATCGACAAGTGCGGCGGCAGGTGCAGCAAGAGCTATAGCAGCAACGGCAGCATTGGCAGCGGTAATGGCAGCTGCTTCAACGGCGGTGGTAAAGGCGGCAGCTTGACTCTAGGCTTGCTGCCCCATCAACTCTCGCATGGCGTCCAGGGCTTGTGCGATTCCAATAGATCCCGGATCACTAGGGGCTACAACCCAACACTAATAGGAGGTGGTACTACACTACTAGCGCTAGCCTGTGCTAGCGCTTACCCCTACCTCCATAGGTACCGACCTGGTTGGCGTTCTACCTCGAGTCACAACCCTAACGGTTCCCTTGGTAGGAGTTCACTACTCCTGATCACTCAAGACTCAGCTTTAACTACTGAAGCCTGCTTCCAATTCCATACTGAATTAGAAACAGAGTGATCTAAACAACAAGCAATTCTAGCAAATAGCTATCACAGACATGCACCGGTATGAATTTAAAGGCCCTTCTACGGCTATCCCAAACCATTGCACCTTATCACTCCAATCCTAAACCATTGCTCTGATATCACTTAAACAGGGATGTCATGCCCTGATCCTCGAGCGCGCGCCCATCCCAACCTGGTCGTTTGAATAGCGACATCCTAGGACGCATCACCGACCCTTTCATTTTAATACACATGCGGAAGCAATTATAAAATTCCTAAACAATAAAACAATAGGATAAAAAATTAAGGCCATATTTTTCAAAACTGAAAGACCACAACCACACTTTTATAAAATGCAAACCATATAGTATATATTACAATACTATTCACAAAAGTCAGATCCTTCACAACAAAAGGTTTGCAAGACAGGGGTGGGGTTTCAATCCTCTCCTGGGTCCTCCTCTAGATCCTCCTCTTCTTCGATGATCTCTCCTTCTTCCTCACTCTAGCTGGAGCCCACGGATGAGTACACCGGAGAGTCAGAATCGTCCTCAAGCTTGGGATCCTTTGCATCCACCACCGATCCACCTTTAGCATCTGTTGTCCCCTTCCCGAACGCAACCTCCAAGGCATACAAAGGTACATCAGATTCTGGTATAGGACCCACCCTTCGTCCATCATTGTAATGGCGATACCACGACCGGTATTCATGGGGCACCTTTTTGGGTTCACCCACATCAACCCAGATTGTGGACTTTATCAGCACATACTCGAGTCCTTCAGGGTGATGGTGTATCGGAATGTGATAACCAATCTCAGCGAACTTCTTGGGTAGCCAAAATATTTAGGAGGGTTTGGAGAGGCTGCCATTTATGGCCCTAAAATGTAATCTAACAACGGGGTGAGACGACGTCTCAGCGAGTTCTACCCCCTAAGACCTTATTAGGAAGCAAATACACCCTAAGCGCTGCCTATGCACAAACAAGCATCAGAGGACTTACCTTGGCCTCAGTTCCTCCCTACAATTCAACACAATTCATAATCTCATCGAGTCACATCAACAAATCAACTCGTTTACTCATATCGACTCATTAATCAATCGACCTAGTAGATTACATATCATTAGGACCTTCACACGGTCAATTCCATTACTCACTTCAATTATGAATCTCGGTCTCATAGGCATAACTTAAATTTAGTGGTAATCACGGCCCCACTCGGCATATCTTAGATTTAGTGATAATCACGGCCCCACTCGGCATATCTAAGAATTAGTGGTAATCACGGCCCCACTCGGCATATCTTAGAATTAGTGCTAATCATGGCCTCATTCGGCATATCTTAGAATTAGTAGTAATCACGGCCCCACTCGGCATATCTTAGATTTATTTCTTTCTATTAAAGATACCCGATAAAATAGTCATGTGTGGGTACACGGTCGGCCTTAGCCAAAATACCATAATTTCCTTTCCACAAATCTCACCATTTTATACGGTCTACCAAAATATTTTTGGCGTTGTAAACCGACACTTGGTTATTTTCAAATTAAATATTGGAATTAAGTCAATTTAGGAATAAAATCCTAAAATCACAATCACTTTAATTCAACGAAATTTAGGGCTCAATTAAATAAATGGTCCACACCATAGCAATCAGCATAAAATTCTTGTCACCGGCTATCCCGATTTAATTTTCGGAAAATAAATAATTAATTAAATAATTACGGAAAATATTAAATAAATGCCAATAAATCTAGCTTAGGCCCAAAAAGCCTAATTGAATGTCGAAATGGACCCGAAAAATTTTCGAGTCACTCTAGATAAATGCTAGAGCTTGTCTAGGCCCTAACTGTACTAGCTAACCACCTAACATGCATCGACACTTAATTAAATTTCACTAATCTAATCTAACTATCCACCTAACCATACTTAACTTAATCTAATTAGCCCTTAAGCGTCATTAACCTACTAAGGAAGGATTAGTGAGTTAAACTTACTTCTTTTGTGATCCAATCAGCTCAAATCGTCGGGGATGCAACGGGGCTCACTTATCTCCAAAGCAGGCCAAACTTTCGGGACCGGGAAAGTCCTCAAAACGGGCCTCGAAGGCTGCTGGAAACCCACAATTCCAGCTTTTGTTCTTGGCTGGAAAAGAGTGCAACAAGCTTGGTTAAGGGCGGGGATGGACTAAGGAAGGTTGGAAAGGTCAAACTGGGCTTTGGTGGGAACTCACAGAGGTCGGAGGCGGGCCAAACGACTTCGACATGGGCGAAGCTTGATGGGCCGGGACGCAGGACAAAGTTGCTGGGGCGTCGGGGTAGCACGGTGGAGGCGGAGGGCGCGCACACGGTGGGCGAGGCGAGGACTGCGCTGCTCGGGCGGTCTCGGTGGCGTGCGGCATGGACGAGGCGGCTCGGCTGTCTCCATTGGCTCCTCCTTGGCTGCTGGTTCCGAAAATAGCACAAACAAGGGGGAGGAAGGCTTGTCAGCAGCTTTGAGGGAGAGAGAGGGGGCAAGAGGGGGCCACCAAGCCTTATCTTCCACCTCTTGGTCCCTTTGACCATCCACCACCACCAACTATCTTCGTTGGCCTCAAATCAGCCACCCATGCTCCATTTACAACCTTTGAAATGGTCCAAAAGCCATAGGAAAGGGGCAGCTACGAATTTGCTAAGATTTCTTTCCAATTGGACACTTGTTCTTACTTGATTCAACACAATTTGGCCCTCATAAATTCAATTAGCACCTCAATGATCAAATTGGTATTTTTCCTCCCCAATTGATCCCACTTGCTTCCCAATTGCGCGATAGAAAACGATCCCTGACATTTTCTGGACAAAAACGGTCCTAGGACGACTTTTTCCCAAAAAGTCTTGGTTTGCGGAAAAATCTTTTGAGACTGAGTTGACGCTCCTAGAATTAATTGTGACACGATAGAACTTTAATTTCTGAAATCGGACTCAAATTCACGGTTAATTTCCATTCGGCGCGATTTTAGTGTGACCTAGGTTACCGGGTAGCTTTCAGAAATTTTTAGTACAAATGACCCGTGCTCGATTTTCTTCGAGCCACAATGAACCCACTCGACACATTGGTGACTTTCGGTTGTCGTGAAAATCTCAATGATTCAAATACAGACATAAGGTACCAAAACAATAGACAAATCAATCTAGTGTTGGCCGACAAGAATTTTCCAATTTAGTGGTGTCTCCTATGATTAGTCACAACTCTCAGTCGAACCAACCTATCTCTGATTCGTAATCGATTTTTAACTGTGCCATAATAACCTCTAAAGATGGATGCGGTCGAATAGCCAATTCCTGGTCGAATTCTCAAGTCTATCTGCCTTAAAATCCTTAATGGCTTCCTCAGACAGTCAAGTTATCTCGAGAGTGATTAGCTCTGAGAATAGTCCTATAGGCATGTCAATGAAATGTTCGATTTATTTAATAGAAAACAGGATTGAAAATCCGGGATGTCATGGGCCAAATCAGAGAAAAAGGCCATAGGTGTGTCGATGCCCAATTCATTCAATCGAAAACAGAATTGAAAATCAAGTTGTCACATCTGCGATTTTCGGCCAATTAGTAGATTGTTAAATTGTTTTTGACTAAATTGACAAATCATCAAAATGTATAGGACTAAATTGGTAAATTTTAAAAAAAATTAGTATTAAATTGATACAATTGAAAGGTTTAGGAATGAATTGACCATCATATAATATGTTCAAGACCTTTTGGACAATTTTCCCTCTTCAAGCTCATCTCTAGCTTCTCAGGATCTCACACTACAATCTTCGTATTTATGCATACTCACTCACCCTAACTCTGCTCCTTATAATCTCTTGCTGAACTCAATTTGAAACTTCTTCAAGAAGTCAATCTTTAACCTTTTGAAGAAGTTGAATGGATGCTTAAGAACTGAATCTGAACTTGTTTCAAACTCCGCAAGAATTTGTTTCTGAACCTCCCGAACAAGTTGTCTCTACGATGAAGTCATATGTGGCCCCAAACTAGTTTTCGTTACTTGGTTTTAGAGTCAATTTGATAATGTATTTACACTTCTTAATTAGTAATTCCTTCGCACACATTCAACACTCAACCACAACATCCCAATTGCTTTTAACTTTCAAAGTGCAACATTGAACAAAACGTGCATAAGTTTTGGGATTGCTTAGCTCGAATTATAAAGATCAACATCCATAAGTGAGCGTTAAATATGCGATAGACAAACATATTCACACAAATGCAAGCACTCTAAGTAATTGCACCATCAACCAGAAATGTTTATGAACATAAATGGGTGGTACGAGATTAGGTTGGTTTAGTGGGGCAATTTCTTGGCTCATGAATCATCACTACACTTCTGACCCAAAAAAAACAAAAAAGAAAAAGAAAAAGAATCATTATTGCACTAACTATTTTAGATTACAAATTCAACGAAAATGAAATTTTATATTATTTTTATTGTTGTTATTATTATTATCTTAATGAGTAGATGAAAGAATACATCTACACAATTTATAAAATACTTAACGACCTACAAAAATGGCATCAACAACCTAGATAACTCGTCTCTCATTAACACATTTACCAACAGACACACACATGGCATTTGTGCACCAACAACAAAATTATTCTACAAAATGGATATTGCCAACGAGTGTCTAGTGAAGCAATTTTTAAGGAGTCAATAAAGAAATCTTTTTTACTTTCAATACATTGAATTCTCGTGTTACGAAAAGTGAATATTTTAAAAATTGAAAATACTTCGTACCAAATATGTCTAACAAATTGGAAGAGCACTCATTAACATCAGTTTTCTAAAACAAGCATTGGATTAATAATAACATCAACTTGGATGGGGGTGAGAGAGAAAAATATCTGGGTCTCATTCAAATTCATATCTAGAAGGTGAACAAATAATGAAGATGACATCGCTTAAAATCACACGGTCACTTGTCGGGGAATTATTTAGTATTGGGGCCCATTTACATTATGATACCCGGTACCTTTCGCGACATCTTCGTCATCGAAACATCGACCTGTGATCTATCATTAAACTACTTGAGTCCTTCTTGTAGCATATGTCAGCTGTCTCAAAACCTCTTCTGTAGCCTGCAGCAATGCATGACAAAGAAAAGGTTTGTTTTATCAGGCGTGGAATAAAACGATATCAAATGACAACCGATCGGTCTACAGCCACACCAAAATTTGGTTGGACATTGATAAATTTGAAGAAATTTAGGATGCTCTAAAATATTCATGAACCAATGTCAAGCAGCTTTTGTTGATGGAATTGGCGAAATTGGATCTAACTACCAAACTGAATACGTCATCATTATGTTACTTCATTGATGGACCATCATTTGAAATCTAGGGATCTATTTAAAATGAGATGTCGGTTTCTAAGTGATTTGAATTATGAGATAAGCGCATTATACCAAGTAAAATCTTGAGAAACCATGGCATATTCTTACGAATTATTTTTAGTGAGGCTCTAACAGAAAAACAATTTAGTTTGTAGTATTATGCTAACTTCTTCATCTATATTATGTGCAATGAAACAGGATCCTCCTATCTCTCCAAGCATTTTCTTCCTCTTTATATTGAAACGGTCAATTTGGAAATTAGCTGATAATTTACCGTTAAATTCCGCTCTTTAGCTTTTACTGGTAACTTATGACCGGAACGTTGATAACTTTGTGTCAATCCTTTCTATGGCTGCAGAATCTGGGAATCATTCCTCTTATGTATTGCAGAGGACCTAAAGACACCTAAAGACACCTCGAACATTCATTTAAAAAGTATAACTTGCACTCTATCACCTTTGTAACAAATATATTTAACTGCGTTTAGTCAACAGTGGACTCAAATCGGAATGATCTCATCTTGTTCTAATCTCCAATCAGCTTTTCTCGATCTTGCAACAAATTAAGCCTATTTTATAGAATTACTTAAATCAAAGTTCCTCTCGTCATTCAAATTTTCTCCATTCCTTTTCTGTACCAGTTTTTCTATTCTTGGGTTATCCTATAGAATACGAATTTGCTCAAGTGTACAACTATTCGTATGCAAGAGGGTTGCATTGCGCATTGGAACTCTCTCTATTTGTAAAGTTCAGTTGAATGACTTATATACCTCAAATTTAGTGGTGAAATAGCAGAGCACTACCTGTTAGTTTTCAAGACTAACCCCCTCATAGCTGCGACGTCAATTAGGGCCTCTTTCCATGTCCTCAATTAGATGCGATTCTAATTTTTTCTACTGATTACTGAAGCTTCCTTTGTTTTATTTCTTTTGCATAGCACCAATTGAGCACAAGTAGTTAATATCGGAGGAACCTCAGACAAGCTAATTCTTCTTGTGCGAAGCCGTGACGACCGAACATAAGGCTTAGCGCTTCAACATCATCTCTTGGAAACTACTGCCCATTTTCGGTTTCTACTTTTCAGGAAATATAACTTTATTATAAAATAAAAAAAATTGGGGTTGAAATTAATCTTAAAATTCTTCATTAATTTAGGAAGATTCAAACTTAAGACCTTCTAACTTTGATATCATGTGAAGTTATGTGAGACCACCGTTGATTATTCTAAAAGTTTAAGATGTTAGATGAAAGCGTTATTTATTATTTAATTATTATTTAAATTATTCTAACACACCCCCTCACGTGTAAGCTAACCTTTAGCCTTGGCCTAAAGTGTAGAAATATGCGATTGGGAAGGCAAAGATGGGCTTGGAAAATTTCAATTGAGGACCTACTAGCTCTGATATTATATGAGATTTATTAGGCGTGAGTGCAGTTCTCGGGTAGAATTGGGAACCGAAGAATCTAACTGGAGGGTCCAGTTTGGTTCACAATTCTAGAGAGGCCGGTTCTGGTTCCCGGTTCCCAATTTCGATTCTTAAACCTAAAAACCCTAATACTTCAAGTCCTCAATTGAATCAATTCGTCTCCTTCTTTGCCCAACCCTTGTCCCCTGACTCCCCCACTATCCTCGACTCCCTCGACAATGATGCCCTTGACACCGCTCGCCCTCACGCTTGCCTTGTTGCTAGACATCGTTCAGCCCCCCACTTGCCCCGCTGTTAGATGACACTCACCTGTTGGGGTTTCATGAATCATGTAGATAAAATTAACAAAAAGAACGCACGGAAACAAAGATATATTTTATTCATGATTCTCCGAAGGCGTTGTTCATGCGTTTTAATAAAAAATCTAAATATAAAAAAGGAGTTAAACGAATTACCTCTCGAAGCATGCTTTATACGAATTGGTTCGAATGTTCTACAGTTTGAGCCCCACAAACGTTGGATCTCTAGTTCAGACATACCAACAATGAACGTCGAATGGAAGAGAGAACTTTCAGATATTCACTACTTTGATCATGTTAGCAATCTCATGGAGACAATCCACCGTATCCTTGATGTTTTAGTCACGGCCCAAACTATAGAGAAATTCCCTTTCTTTTCGCGTCTCTAAGACACAAAAAATGCCCACACTCTCTCTATCTTCGTTGCAACCTCTTTGCGGCATTTCTTTTAAGAGTTTTTCACGAATCAGCAACGGTTGCTGATCGTGGGATCAGCAACCGTTGCTGATCCTCACGTTTATGCATGATCGTGCATGAACGGTCAAAACCGTTCATGCATGAAGCTTCCCAATTAAAAAAATATATATATACATATTGATAAATTAATTAATTAATTAAATGAATAATTAATTAATTAATCAATCCTCTTAAAGAAAAATAAAAAATAAAATGACATAATCTTTATATGTACATTTGGGGTACATTAACATGTATCCACTTTGGGCATGTATGTGCATCATATGCAAATAGGCTCGTGACTATAATACAAATTAAATTAAATCTCATTTAATTTAATTTCAAATCGACTCAATTCGATTGCAGTAATTGCAAACACATTTGCAATTATATTTCTCTCTTGTTCCACGTTATCCTAATTGTTTATGGTGTGTGACATCCCTAGGTTCATCACTAAGTTGGTAGTAAGACTTGTACTAACACATTAGTACTCCCAAAATAATTAATTGTCCCGATTAATCTTTGGATCCTACAAGCCATGATTGACATCTAGCTATATGTCATGGCTACTCAGATAGTGTGAATGTTTTAAGAACATAATGAACCTGTTAGCTTTGGCTATAGTGTAATTCAATCCCCCCGTCTTACTATGTCCCGATCAAACAAAGACCATGGAATATTTGTCAAGTCATTAATTCGATCATATGCACAAATCTAATTGACATGCATTTTATTCGAGACATAAATAATTTATTCTCGGTTACAACCCCGGCCGAGGATTTCAATGTAAAGTCATAAATAGATCGCATAGGACATAATTATTATACCTTCCATTTAACAAGGAGATAGATTCCAAATTGTGCACACGTGTAATTTCGTATATGAACAAACTATGACCATCAGGTATAAAGAATTAACGACCCGGCATTATGTGCACTTGTGAACCATAGTTGTTCGACACACAAGTTAACACTATGCCTCATGTCTAAGGATTATTTACACAAGACCAAAGCATGAACAATTAGATATTGACCACACTAAAAGTTTCCATGTTGCTAATCGTTTCATATGCGTCACGTTCAATGATCTTGTCTAATACAAACACTCGTGTTCTTAACTCAGGCATCACAATACCCAATGACTTGTGACTCATCATTCCCTAAAGTATCCAATACTTAATGTTGAAGTTAAGAACACACTGGTCTCAACAGGATTATTAATATCTAGTCAATAATCCATCGACCGGGAACAATTTAAAGATTCCGTCTAACTATGAATCCATCACATATATTCTTGACATCTCAGGAATAGGTCTAGTTGCAACTGATCTTATGGAATCATTCATAAATATAAAATAATTGGACAAATGAATGAATACGTCATTGCCATTAATTAAATAATAATAATGAAAGTACAATTGAAATCCCTAATATGTAACTATTACATAGTAGCTTTAGGGCATACATCCAACAATCTCCCACTTGCACTAAAGCCAACTTGTATGGTACCTCAAACCCATTTTGTCAATATGTCTTTCAAAAGAAGACTAAGGTAAGGCCTTAGTGAAGGGATTTGCCACGTTCTCTGCTGAGGCAATTTTCTGCAAGGCGATATCATCTCTCCCAATAATTTCTCTGATGAGATGGAAGCGTCTCTCAATGTGCTTGGACTTCTGGTGAGACCTTGGTTCCTTAGCTTGAGCTATCGTCCCATTGTTGTCACAAAACAATGTAATCGGTTGCTCAATTAAAGGAACGACTCCAAGTTCATAAATAAACTTCTTCATCCAAGCGGCTTCCTTTGCTGCTTCAAAAGTAGCTACATACTCAGCCTCAGTGGTGGAATCGGCAATTATGCTTTGTTTGGAACTTTTCCAACTAACTGCACCACCATTGAATGTAAAGACAAACCCTAACGTAGACTTATAATCATTAGGATCTGATTGAAAATCGGAATCATTATAAGCTACAATTTTAAATTCTCCTTCTCCATATATCAAGAATAAATCTTTAGTCATTCGCAAGTACTTAAGAATATTCTTGATTGCTATCCAGTGCTCTTCTCCTGGATCAGACTGATATCTGCTAGTAATACTTACAACATGCACAATATTAGGTCTAGTACATAACATAGCATACATTATGCTTCCAATAGCGGATGCATATGGTATCTTCGCCATCCACTCTCTTTCTTCAGGAGTGTTGGGACACATCTCCTTAGAAAGACGGATCCCTTGCCTAAAAGGCAATAATCCTCTCTTGGAACATTGCATGTTAAAACGTGTTAACACTTTGTCTATGTACGTAGACTGTGAGAGGCCAATCAATTGTCTTGATCTATCTCTATAGATCTTGATACCTAAAATGTAGGTTGCCTCACCTAAATCTTTCATGGAGAATTTCTGTGACAATAATAGTTTTATCGATATCATTGGTACATCATTTCCAATTAAAAGTATATCATCGACATATAAAACTAGAAATGCAATTGCACTCCCACTGATCTTCTTGTATACACAAGGTTCATCCAGATTTTTTATGGAGCCAAACGATTTGACTGCCTCATCAAAATGGATGTTCCAACTTCTGGAGGCTTGTTTGAGTCCATAAATGGATCTCTTAAGCTTACACACCTTCCATTTATCACTATTGGATTCAAAACCCCGTGGTTATTCCATATAGATGTCCTCATCGAGAAAACCATTTAGAAAAGCCGTTTTGACATCCATCTTGAATATCTCATAATCAAGGTGTGCAGCTATAGCCAACATAATCCGAATGGATTTTAACATGGCCACAGGTGAGAAAGTTTTGTCATAATCAATTCCTTCTTTTTGATGATATCCTTTCGCCACCAGCCGTGCTTTGTAAGTTCCAATTTGACCTTTAGCATTCATCTTCCTCTTGAAGATCCATTTACAGCCAATTGGTATAATACCATCAAGTAGGTCAATTAAGGTCCAAACTTCATTGGAATACATTGAATCCATTTTGGATTTCATGGCTTCTAGCCATTGACCAGAATCGATGTCCGACATCACCTCCTCATAGGTTTTAGGATCACTAGGTTGATCACTATCATTCACAATGAATAATGGTTCAATATGATCAACCAAGTGTCTATAACGAGTAGGTGGGCGAGACGTTCTCGCACTTCTCCTAAGAGGTTGTGTATCAGAAGCTCCCACTGAATCAGAGATTGGTATCTGAACTTGGTTGTTTGGTGCTTCATTATTTTCTTCTTATAAGACTATTTTCTGCCCAGCACCACCTTCTTGGACGAACTGATTCTCTAGAAAAGAAGCGTGCTTGCTCACCAAAATTCTTTGATCTGAATGAAAATAGAAATAATATCCAAGAGTTTCCTTTGGATATCCAATGAAGCGACCTTGTTTAGATATTTACTCCAATTTTTCCATTTTCAGTTTTTTCACAAAAGTTGGACAACCTCAAATCTTAATATGATTAAGACTAGGTTTCCTACTATGCCATATCTCATAAGGCGTAGTTGGAACAGATTTGGACAGCACTCTGTTCAGTATATATACAGATGTCTCAAGGGCATATCCCTAAAGGGATATTGGCAAATCGGTGTAACTCATCATAGATCGTACCATATCTAATAACGTACAATTTCTTCGTTCAAATACACCATTATGTTCTGAAGTTCCAGGTTGTGTCCATTGTGATAAAATGCCATTCTATTTAAGATAGTCCAGGAATTCAGTACTAAGGTATTCACCTCCTCAATCCGATCGAAGAGCCTTAATACATTTTCCTGTTTGTTTCTCAACTTCAGCCTTAAATTGCTTGAACTTTTCAAAGGATTCAGATTTATACTTCGTGAGGTATAAATAACCATACCATGCCTGATCATCGATAAAGGTAATGAAGTAATTATAACCACCTCTAGTTGTTTCATTATTTGGTCCACATACATCTGTATGTGTTAATCCTAATATGTCAACAGCTGGCGCACTTTGTCCCACAAAAGGCGCTTTGGTCATTTTTCCTAGAAGACATGCCTCACAAGTTGAGTATGACTCAAAATTTGATGGATCAATATACCCATCATTACTCAACTTGTTAATTCTATCTTCTCCAATATGACCTAATCGGAGATGCCAAACATACTTTTTATTTGGACTGTCTCTAGGGCGTCTATTAGTAATGGCATTTATATTAATTCAATTTTGCTTATTGACATCAGTAATCGCATTACCGGACATTGTAATGGTATAAAGATTATTGGTTAATAAGCTAGAACCAACACATCTTCTATTATGATAAATAGAACATACATCATTAGCAAAAGAAAATTAATAATTCTCTTTACCCAGACGAGGTATAGAGATGATGTTCCTAATAGCATTCTTATAATGCAAACAGTTCTTTAAAACCAATACATGTCCAGAAGGCAAACATAAATGAAAAGTCCCTATAGCGAATGCAGCAACTCTTGCTCCATTGGCAAATGTCAGGACAATCTCATTTCGCCCTAGCATCCTACTTATTTATAGATTCTGCAAAGACATACAAATATGTGACGTTGCAGCATAATCTAGATACCATGAGCTGGATTCAGCACTAACCATAAGATTAGTTTCAATAAGCATAGACACCATACCTTCATAAGGTTGGTCCTTGGGCTTGACCTTCAAGCTCGCAAGGTACTTCCTACAGTTCCTCCTCTAGTGCCCCTTGACACCATAGTAATGACATTTCCCTTTATCAATCTTGGGTTTTGGTTGCACAACAGGTTTGGCAGGCCTCTTCCATTTCTTTTTCTTTAAAATAGTCTTACCCATTGAGGAAGAAGCCTTAGCCATAGCCACTACATTTGGTCTCGTGTTGTGCATTTCCTTCTCATAAACTACTAGCATGCTATGTAACTCAGCAAGAGTTTTCTCCATCTTATGCATGTGGAAGTTTTGGACAAAACCAAAAAAGGAATCAGGTAAAGATTGAAGGATCAAATCCACAGCTAACTCGTTGTCCATAACGAGATTCAGCCTAGCCAATTCTTCAATGTGCCAGATCATTTTGAAAGCATGATCATTAGCAGATGATCCTTCAGCCATCCTCATACGGTACAATGCCATAGATATCTCATATCTAGAGGTTCGACCATTCTCATCAAAGTATTCCTTTAAGTGCAAAATGATCGACCTAGCATCTTCCATAGATTCATACTTCTTCTATAATTCATTATTCATAGAAGCAAGCATATATGACCTAACTTTTAAGTCATCATCACGCCACTTATCATAAGTGACACGCTTCTCTTGGGTGCCACCCTCAGGAAAGGAGGTTGGCATCCTTTCATCAAGCACATACCCAATTTTTTTCTAAATTGAGAACAATTCTCAAATTCCTGACCCAGTCAGTGAAATTGGGTCCAGTCAAACAATTCTTATCAAGTATAGAAGCGAGTGGGTTTGTAGTCACCATTTTCAGAGTAATAATATATCTGTTGCAGAAAATAAATTGTTAGCCGTTGTATCTTTCAAAATAAATTTACATTCGAATCACATACTCCTTAAGATGGGAAGCGGTAATCTTTATTGGGTAAAAATTACTAGTGGGGATTGGAGTCCCATTAGCCCAAAGTCCACCTCACCTAACAGTTATTGGTGTCCTATGAACTTAGTGAGTGAACCAACTTATTCAACACATCATATGTGAGTCCCAATCATAACTTTGGCCTCTAGATCATGACAGCCTCACCTAACAGTTATTGGTGTGGCCAAGTTCAGTAAGTGCGAATTTTGGTTGACTCGTGTGGCTTTCCTAAGTCACATGATTTCAAGCGAAGGAATTTCAGTGGACCCGACCAAGATTGAAGCGGTTATCGAGTGGCCAAGACCGACAACAGTGATAGAGATCAGAAGTTTCTTGGGATTGGCAAGTTATAACAGACAGTTCATGGAAGGGTTTTCAGTAATAGCCATGTCGATGACTAGATTGATGAAGAAGGAAGAGAAGTTTGTGTGGACAGACAAGTGCGAGCATAGTTTCCAAGAGCTTAAGTAGAAACTGACTACTGCACCAATGCTGACAATTCCATCTGGCCCTGGAAGATACGAGATCTATAGTGATGCGTCATCCAGAGGACTGGGTTGCGTGTTAATGCAGCATGGCAAAGTCGTTGCATACGCATCCCATCAATTGAGACCTCATGAGTTGAATTACCCGACACATGACTTAGAACTTGCAGCGATTATTTTCGCTCTGAAGATTTGGAGACACTATTTGTGTTGAGAAAGATTCCAAATCTTTACAGACCATCAAAGTCTCAAGTATTTATTCTCTCAAAAGGAGTTGAATATGAGACAGCGTCGTTGGATGGAACTTCTTAAGGATTATGATTGCGACATCCTGTATCATCCTAGAAAAGCTAAAAAAGTCGCAGATGCATTGAGTCAAAAGTCTTCGATTACACAAATGGTGATTAAAGAGTGGATCTTACTCGAAGGAACTCGAGATTCGATTTTCAAATTTGAGGTAGGCCACCTTTCAAGTCTTATGGCCACCCTCAGAATTGAACCGGAAGTACAAATAAGGATCAAGACATTGCAATTGACAGACCCTGAGATCTAGAAGATTCTGCAGGAAGATACAGATAAGAGAAAGCCTGACTTTTAGATTTCTGAAGATGGAACACTGAAGTTTCGTGGACGATTGTGTGTACCTGATGATGTAGAGCTTAAAGAGGAGATTTTGTAAGAAGCTCATCATAGCAATTATAGCATTCATCTAGGTAGTACGAAAATGTATCAGAATCTGCATCAACACTATTGATGGACCGGTATGAAGGCGGATATTGTCAAGCATGTTGCCAAGTGTCTGACGTGCCAACAAGTGAAAGCACAACATTGTAAGCCAAGAAGACTGTTGCAACCTCTTGAGATTCCCAAGTGGAAATGGGAACACATCACAATGGATTTTGTGATGGGCTTACCACGGAGTCAGCAAGGTAATGATTCCATTTGGGTTGTGGTTGACAGATTGACGAAGTCTACTCACTTCATTGCCGTACAAAAGGACTATGCATTGGACAAATATGCTGAGTTGTACGTGCGCTAGATAGTACGTTTGCATGGAGTACCAGTGACAATTACTTCTGATCGAGACCCGAAGTTTACAGCAGCCTTCTAGAAAAGTTTACAGAATGCCTTAGGAAAGAAGCTGCAGTACAGTACGGCCTATCATCCTCAGACGGATGGCCAGTCTAAGAGGACGATTCAAACCCTCGAGGACATGAGCTTGCATGTTGGACTTCAAAGGAAGCTGGGAGGAACAGCTTCATCTAATTGAGTTTGCCTACAACAACAGTTATCAGCAGAGTATTCAGATGGCACCATTTGAAGCGTTGTCTGGTAGAGAGTGCAGAACTCCAGTATGTTGGGATGAAGTCGGAGAACGGAAGATTACCGGCCTAGAGTTAGTTCAACGGTCAGTGGATGCAGTTGCAGTTATTTGAGAAAGGCTGAAAACTACTTAGAGTCGTCAGAAAAGTTATGCAGATAAGCGTCGAAGACCATTGGAATTTTAAGTTGGTGAGCACGTCTTTCTGAATGTGTCACCAATAAGGGATACTTCGCACTTCGGCAAGAAAGGGAAGCTGAGTTCGAGTTACGGTGGTCCCTTTGAGATTCTGGAGAGAATAGGAACTTTGGCGTATTGTCTTGCATTACCGCCAAGACTGGCGCAAATGCATGATGTCTTCCACGTGTCGATGTTGAGAAAGTATGAACTTGACCCAACCCACTTGCTGAACTTTGAAAAATTAGACGTGGACGACAAGGTGTCATATGTGGAGAGACCAGTTCGGATCGTGGATCGCAAAGAGCAAGTGCTGCGTACCAAGACGATCTCCTTGGTTAAAGTGGTCTGGCAACACCACGGGATAGAAGGAGCAACCTGGGAAAGCGAAGACTCGATGAGACGACAATACCCCCACCTTTTTTAATAAGATTTGTAATGGTTTAAATTTCAATGACGAAAATTTTATAAGAGGGGAATAGTTGTGACATCCTGATTTTTTACCTTGTTTTGATTTAAATGAAGTGAACTTTTCATCGACGGGCCAATAATCTTTTTCTCTGAGCTGATCACTCACGAGATAACTAATCTACCAGGTGAAGCCGTTAAGGGATATAAACGCGACCGACTTAAGAATTCGACAAGAAATCGACTGCTCGACCGTGCTAATTTACAAGGGTCAATACGGCCTCGTTAAAATCAATTAGAGACTGGAGATAGGTCGATACGACAAAGGCATGTAATTAAATTGTGGGTGATTCCACCTAATTACAAAATTCACGTTAAACGGCACTAAACCGATTTTTCTGTCGATTCTGTACCAAGTGCCAATAATTGAAACCTTGAGATTTTTACGACAATTGAGAGTCGCCTATAAGTCGGAGATGCATATTATGGATCGAAAATAATCAACCACGGGTTCAATTTAACCATGAAATTGAACCCGGTTTCAGGAATTGAAAGTTTTAGTGTGTCACAATTTATTTTTAGGACGTCAACTCATCCTTTGAAGAATTTTTGGCAAGCCCGGGATTTTTGGTGAAAAATCAAAATTCGGCGAAATTGGACAAGGAAATTCGGATGGGCCAAATTGA
The DNA here is from genome assembly GCA_014182715.1 of Eucalyptus cloeziana. Taxonomy (NCBI): domain Eukaryota; kingdom Viridiplantae; phylum Streptophyta; class Magnoliopsida; order Myrtales; family Myrtaceae; genus Eucalyptus; species Eucalyptus cloeziana. Next base: position 35,645,564 of record CM024636.1, on the reverse strand, counting down.
GTGCATTTTTTGCATTCAAGATTAGATCAATTGGTGAGGAAAATTGTGGAATTTGGTGTGGGCTTCCTCCTCAGCATTTTGGCCATGAATTGGAAGCCATTTGGTGTGAAATTTGAGTTGATTTAGGAGGGAATTACATGAAATTCGTAGGCCATGGGGAGCTGCAACATTTGGACCTCATTTGTGCCTTGTTTGGGAAGCTTTAGGAGGGAAATTAGCTGTGGATCAAGGCTGAAGGCTGGTGGGGGCAACACTTGAGTGTTTGGATATTTTGGCAAGACTTTTGAGGCCTTTTATGCCCCTCCAACTAGCAACAGCCCTATCTTCTTCCTACTCGGCTTCTTCTTCATTAGAAGTAGCTGCAAACTCCATTCCAGAGCAAGCAACCAGCCAGCCAAGCCCCTTGCCGAAGCTGCTAGCCTCACGCTGCCGTCAGCCAGCCCGCCGAGACTGCTCGCTTACCTCTAGTCGCGCACGTCCATGCCGTCCCAAGCCCGCCGTGTCCCGTGCCGCCCGTGCGCTATCTGCCTGCTCGAGCTGCTGTCCCGAGCTCGCCAACTCGCCATTGCTAGCGCTAAAGCTGCCATTGCAACCGTCTGCCGTTCCAGCCGCCAGCTCGTCGCCGCCTGGCCATCCAGCTATGACATCCTGAATTTCGACCCGTCCTGATAAAATGAATTCGGACAATTCGGAAAATGACGGAAATTCGAATGGGCCAAATTGAAGGGATTTTTGGCCTCCTTACCGAATCATTTTCTTGAACAAAATTGGACATCAATTGGATGAGTTAGTGAGGAAATTCAAGTCCAAAGGTGTGAAATTCGGAGCTAGGAATGGGGGGTGCAACAATTGGCATCAAAGTGGATAAATTGTGGATTTATCTTCAAGAAAGAATTGGGGGATATAAGAGGATAAATATGTGGAATTTTTGGGCTAAGATATGATGAATAATGGATATTTATCTTGACTTTTTCCCCCATCCACCGGCTTCTCACGCACGCTTCTCCTTCCCCTCACCCCTTCACTGCCGACCTCCTTCTTTTCTCTATCTTTCATTTGCCCTTTTTTTAGTTGTTCTAGCTATCGCAAGCTTCATTCCCTTTTTTCCCCAATTTGTTCTTCCTCTACCCAATCCCCACCAACATTTGTCTTCATTTCACTTCTTTGCTCCATCAGCCACTCCACCAAAGCCCTCCAAGCTGCCACACGTCTGAGAAGAACTCTCCATCGGTCAACTCTCTTCTCTCCAACGAAGCCAAGGTTGACCGCTAGCTGCCCCTTCGTTCTTCGTTCTGCTTCATGCATTAGCTAGCGCCCACCAAAGCTGCTCCACTTCGGTTTGTCCCTCTTTCAGCTGCACAAAGTCAGCCACTTCCATTGGGGCTCACCAAAGCTTTTCCCCAAGCTCCTGTCGTTGCCATGTTCACCAACAGTCTTCAACGCCAGCTTCATCAACTTCGCTGCTTCAGCTTGAATTTCGTTTCCCCCCTGCTGCCACGAAGCCAGCCCTCGATTCCTCGCCATCTTTGCTTCGTTTTCCCAACCGGATGCAGCCCACTTTAGCCCACTTGAAGTCCCATCTTCAACCCGCATGTTTCTTCAACCCACCGAGCAGCGCCAATTCTAAGTCCGACTTCAAGCTCCAGCCCAACAAAGGGACATTTCAACCCATCTCGAAGCCCTGCAGTAGCCCACATCTCAACCTATTAATTAGGCTCAACAACCCACAAGCCCATCTGAAGTCAGCTTGTCGAATTAGCTCAGCAGCCCACCTTAGTTAGCCCTCAAGCCTAGCAGTCAAGCCCGCATTTAAAGCCCACTCAAGTTCAGTTTCAGCCTTGATTTGAAGCCCAAGCCCGCGAAGCAAGCCCAGTCCAACTCAATAACAAATCTCAATTTGGGCTGAGATTTGTTGGGCCAAATTTAGGCTCAGTCCAAGCCTGTTGGTGTCATCGCAAGCCTAAGTTCGGTTGCCATCGCGGTGTTCTGGTCTTCGCTTTGCACAAGTGAGTTTTACTCACTAATCCCTACTTAGTAGACTAATGATGCTTAGAGGTTGATTTGATTTAATTAAGTGCAATTAGGTGGATAGATTATAGTAGAGTAATTTAAATTAGTGCCTTAGCAACACATGTTAGGCAAATGATTTGTGATATTAGCAAGTAGACTCGTGTTATTATTTATTGAACGGGTCTCGGGAATTTTCTGGGTTCGTCTCGGCTTCCAATTTGGCATTACAGGACTAAATTGGATTTATTACATTTATTAAATATTTTCCATAATTATTTAATTAATTAATTATTTTCCAAAAATTAGGCAGGGATAGCTAACGATCGGAATTTTATCCTAATTATCATGGTGTAGTCTGTTTATTTACTTTTAGTGCTAAATCATGCTAAATCGATTTATTTGTGATTTTAGGATTTATTCCTAAATTAATTAATTTTGATAATTAATGGAAAAATAACCGGGCATCGGTTGACAATGTCAAAAATATTTTGGTCGACTACAGAAAATGGTGGGATTTGTGAAAAGGAAATTATAGTATTTTGGCTAAAGCCGACCGTGTACTCACACACATGTATTTTTATCAAGCATGATAACAAGGGTAAGTTGATTGTGTTTTCAGAACAAAAATACTATAACGGCTCAATGATTCGTATGTCATTTGGAGCGTGGACGTTATATTATTATAGCTCGATGACTCTCATGTCATCTTGAGAAAGAATTGTTTGTATACCGGCTCGGTGACTCTATATGTCATCTTGAAGATAGGACGGTCTGATTCACCAACTCGATGACTCTATATGTCATATGGAGAAAGAATTGTTTGTGTACCGGCTCGGTGACTCTATATGTCATCTTGGAGATAGGACGGTATGATTTGACAGCTTGATGACTTTCATGTCATCTTGAGAAAGAATTGTTTGTATACCGGCTCGTTGATTCTATATGTCATCTTGGAGATAGGACGGTATGACCCAACGATGTGTTATAACGGCTCGATGACTCTATGTGTCGTCTTGGAGATAGAATGTTATGCATAGATATGTTATAACGGCTCGATGACTCTATATGTCCTCTCGAAGATAGAACGTTATGCATACCCGCTCGATGGCTCTATATGTCATATGGAGATAGGATAATATACTAGCTCGGTAACTTGATAGGTTATCTTGGAGAATGAATAGTATATTATAGTGGCTTAGTAACTCGATTGGTTATCTGGGAGATTGGACAGTATTGAATTGAATGATTGGGGAATGGTGTAATTGATATGTAATCGACTAGGTCGATTGATCGATGTTTCGATCTGTGTTGATTGATCAGGTGCCTATTCGAACTGTATTGAATTGCAGGTGGAATCTAAGGCCAAGGTAAGTCCTCTAATCCGTGTTATGCATAGGCAGCCCTTATAGCATATTGGTTTCCTAATCGGGTCTTAGGGGGTAGAACTCGCTGAGATGTTGTCTTGCTGGTTATTGTATAACCATTTCAGGTCCTTAGGAGGTGTTGGTGAAGGACCAGAAGCCTTGGAGTTAGAAGGTTAAGCCCGAAGAATCGGCACCCTTGTCTGACTAGTTAGTCATAGGACAATTCTATTTTAATGAAATTCGACTCCTTTTTGTTGGCTTTAGTGTATAAACCCGTGTGTTTATAAAAAGGTCTTTTGTGAAAAATTGATCCTACTTTTCTATCACATTATTTTATTGTCTAAGGATTAATTATATGCTTCCGCATGTGTATTAAAATGAATGGGCTGGTGATGCGTCCTAAGACGTCGCAATTATATCGACCAATGAGGGATGGGTGCATTCCCGAGGATTGGGGTGTGACATCCTGTTTAAGTGGTATTAGAGCCAGGTTTGTGTTTGGAGTGATAAGGTGCGATGAGTCATGGGATAGTTAGTAGGAATGACTTTTACTTCATGCCGGTGCATGTGATTGATAGCCGATTGATAGCTTATTTGTGTGGGTCACTCAAATTCTAATATGGTATGAGAATTAGAAAACAAGTGTCTATAAGAGTCTATAGTATGAGTGATCAAGAGCTAAGGACTCCTAGTAAGAGGGTAGTAGCCTTTGTGACTCAAGGTAGAATGCTAAGAAAGGTCAGTACCCGAGGTAGTCGAGATAAGCGCAGGTTCAGAGCAGTGATAATGTAAGTGTATCGCTGCAAGTCGGTACTAGTGTAGTAGCACCGAGCAATCCTAGGTTCGACGGGATCGTTCAGGCGCTACTATTCCTTGGGAACTGGTTGAGTTAGTAGGCTCTAGACCGAGCCGCTATTGTTGCCGCATCTGTTGAGGTCCAACCTAGATTGGTGGTCAGGGATCAGACTTTAGTATCTGAGTCAAGATTCAGTACAAGTAGAAATGGAAATCGGTTAGAGAGAAGACTGATATCGAGAGAAAAGTATTCTATTCCACCCAATAAGAAGGGTGGGATAGTCAAGTCAACACCAAGTCAAATGGAACATGTTGTTTCCGTGCGTGATGATGGAGATGGGCCTTATGTCTTTCCTAAAACAAGAAATTGTTTGGAGTGTAGCCAGCAGGGTTACCTGGTTAGGAGTGGTCCTAGAAGGCCAATGGGACAAATCAGAAGGAGTGCGCCATAGAACGCACCGAGGAGTTTTTGGAATAGGCCTCCGGTACTAGAAAGAGTGCATGATATCACTTGACAAGAGATAGAAGACTCACTAGATGGGTGCCAAAAGTATGGAAGGAAGCGTAGATAAATCCAGTATCCGGGTATGGCTAGAACGTGTTGTGATTATGACCAACATGGCCATCAGGTGAGGGACTGTTAGTGAAAGTCTAAGGTAGCATAGACACCGCTACCGCAGTTAGGATGCCACAAGGATGGCGAAAGGGACAAGAATGTAACCGACCATGCACCAATCAAAGGAAGAATGTTCTTGAGGAGATTTTATCAAAGTAGCGTAGCAGAGCTTTGGACTAAGTTTGTAGAACTTCGGTTGTTGAAATAAAATGAAAGAAAGGGGAATCACTAGCTATAGTTGTGCGTGACTGGTTGCTGAGGTGTAACTTTGACGCCACATGAATAGAGTGGGCTCATGGAGCATCTTGTGGTAATGAATTATGGTCATGGAGTAATCTAGCATAGTCCATTAGCATGTGAAAGTGTCGAGTTTATTGGGAATCAAAAAGAATCTTTGATTTCATTAATCTCGTCGGTTGAAGGCAACTCGTTTGTTAGACGGAGGTTGCCAAGGTTACTTGGCGGTTGTCATAGATAAGACAGGTTGAAGAACTAATGATTAAGGATATCTCAGTACTTTAAGAATTCCTAGAGGTATTTCCATGGGAATTGTCAAACCTGTCATCAGAGAAAAAGATAGTGTTTCATACTCGATATGGCCCTTGTGAGTAAAATGTAATGCCATTGGGTCTGACGAACGTTCCAACTACTATCATGGATTTGACAAATTGAGTGTTCAAAGAATATCTAGATCAGTTGTGATCGTGTAATGTAATGATATTCCAATGTATTCGAGGAATGCTAAGGAGCAAGAGAGACATCTGAGAATGGTAAAGGAATCTCCATGGACCTAGCCAAGATCGAATCAGTTATCAGTGGACCAAGACCAACAACAATATCAAAGATCGGAAACCGTTTGAGTTGGACAAGTCACTATAGGAGGTTCGTGGAAGGAATCTCAACATCAGTGTCGCCATTGACTCGACTCTTGAAGAAAGGAGGGAAATTCATATGGACAGACAAGTGTGAGGATAATTTCCAAGAGCTTAAGTAGAAGTTGGCTACCGCACTTGTGTTGACCATTCCTTATGGTTCTGGAGGATGCGAAATTTATAGTGACGTGTCGCTTAGAGGATTGGGTTGCGCGTTGATGTAACATGGTAGAGTGTTACATACGCGTCCCATCAGTCGATACCCCATGAGTTGAGTTACCTAGCATATGACTTGGAACTCGTAGCAATAATTTTCGCTCTGAAAATTTGAAGATGTTATTTGTGTGGAGAAAGACTCCAGATCTTCGTTGAACGCTAAAGTCACAAAGTGTTTATTCTCTCAGAATGAGTTGAATATGAGACGGTGTTATGAATTAGAATTTTGGAAGAACTGTGATTGTGATGTCCTGCATCACCCTGGAAAGATGAATTAAGTTGTGGGTGCACTGAGTCGGAAGTCTTCAGTTGCACAGATGGTGATCAAGGAGTGGAAATTTACTCGAGAGAGCTCGAGATTCGGTTTTCAAGTTTGAGGTAGACCACCTTTCGAATTTTATGGCCACCCTCAGAATTGAACTGGAAGTCCAGTTTAGAATCGGATGCTTTAGTTGATAGACTGAGATGTACAGATCCTGCAAGAGAATACCAATAAGGGAAGGATTGACTTTCAAATTTCTGAAGATGGAATGCCGAAATATCATGGGTGATGATAGGTGTCAGATGGTACGGAGCCTAAGGAGGAGACCTTATCCGGAATTCACTGTAGCAGTTGTAGTATTCGACCAAACAGTACAAAGTAGATCAGAATCGGCGTTAGCTCGATTGGTAGACTAACATGAAAGTGGATATTACCGGATAGGTTGTAAGTGGCAGATGTGCTAGTAAGTGAAAGTTCAGTAATGTAAGCCAGGAGGACTTTTACAATCACTCGAGAGTTCCGAGTGGGAATGGCAATATATCACGATGAAACATGGTGATAGGCTGACCAATGAGTTAGAGGAGTAATGACTCCACTTTAGGTTGTGATCGACAGACTGATGAAGTCGGCTCACTCCTTGGTAGTACGAAAGGATCTAGGCTTAGACAAACATACAAAGTTGTATGTGCGCCAGATAATTCGTCTACATGGAGTGTTAGTGACGGATCTATATCAAATCTAGATCAAATGGTTCCTATTGAAGCTTGCATAGCAAAATGTACAGAACTTCAGTTTGTTGAGATGAGGTCAGAGAAAGAAAGATCACAAGCCTAGAGTCAATTCAGCAGTCAATGATTGCAGTTGCCGTGATCAGAAACAGATTAAAGAATGCTCAGAGGTGCCAAAAATGTTGTATCGTTGAGCTTTGAAGGCCCTTGGAGTTCCAAATTGGTGATTACATCTTTTTGAAGGTGTCACCAATGAGGGACACCTTGCGCTTCAGCAAGGAGGGAAAGCTGAGTCCGAGGTACATAGGTCCCTTTGAAATTCTAGAAAGAATCTGGATCTTAGCGTATCGTCTTGCATTGTCGTCGAGGTCGACGCAAATGCATGACGTCTTTCACGTGTCAATGTTGAGGACATATGAGCCTCACTCGACCCTCCTGCTGAATTTCGAAGAGTTCGACATGGACGACAGAGTGTCGTACATGGAAAGCCCGGTTTAGCTTGTGAATCGAAAAGAACATATCTCTATGCACCAAGACAACCTCTTTGGTCAAAGTGGTCTGGCAACACCACATGTCAAAATAAACTACATGGGAAAGTGAAGACTCAATGAGACGACATACCCCACCATTTTGAAGAAGAATTGTAATGGTTTAAATTTCGAGGACGAAATTTTTATAAGAGGGGAAGAGTTGTGACATCCTGAATTTTCAACCCGTCCCGATAAAATGAAATGGGCATCTCGTCGACGTGCCTATAGTCCTTTTTTCTCTCAGCTGATCACTCATGAGTTAACCAATCTATTGGGTGAAGTCATTAAGGGATGTAACCGCGGTAAAATCCCTAAAAGCTACTCAGTGGGTCGGATTGGACTAAAATTACGTTCGGTCGATTTTAACCATGAAATTGAATTCAATTTTGGGAATCAGATATTCGAGCATGTCACGGTTCATTTATAGGATGTCGTCTTGTCTTTTGAAGAAATTCCATCGAGTTCGGGATTTTTACAAAAAGTCAATTCGGACGATTCGGAAAATGACAGAAATTCAGATGGGCCAAATTGAAGGGATTTTTGGCCTTCTTACTGAGTCATTTTGTGATGGGGACTTGTAGAAATTTTGTGGGCATTTTCTTCAACAAAATTGGACATCAATCGGATGAGTTAGTGAGGAAATTGAAGTCCAAAAGTGTGAAATTCGGAGCTAGGAATGGACGGTGCAACAATTGGCATCAAAGTGGATAAATTGTGGATTTATCTTCAAGAAAGAATTGGGGACATAAGAGGATAATTATGTGGAATTTTGGGGCTAAGGTATGATGAATAATGGATATTTATCTTGACTTTTTCCCCCAATCCACCGGCTTCTCACGCACGCTTCTCCTTCCCCCTCACCCCTTCACTACCAACCTCCTTCTTTTCTCTATCTTTCATTTGCCCTTTTTTTTTAAGTTGTTCTAGCTGTCGCAAGCTTCATTCCCTTTTTCCCCAATTTGTTCTTCCTCTGCCCAATCCCCACCAACGTTTGTCTTCATTTCACTTCTTTGCTCCATCAGGCCACTCCACCGAAGCCCTCCAAGTCGCCACACGACGTCTTAGAAGAACTCTCCACCAGTCAACTCTCTTCTCTCTAGCGAAGCCAAGGTTGACCACCAGCTGCCCCTTCGTTCTTCGTTCTACTTCGTGCGTTGGCTAGCGCCCACCGAAGCCGCTCCACTTCGGTTTGTCCATCTTTCAACTGCACAAAGTCAGCAACTTCCATCGAGGCTCACCGAAGCTTTTCCCCAAGCTCCTACCGCTGCCACGTTCACCAATGGTCTTCAACGCCAGCTTCATCGACTTCGCTACTTCAACTTCAATTTCGTTTCCCCCCTGCTGCTACGAAGCCAGCCCACAATTCCTCGCCATCTTTGCTTCATTTTCCCAGCCGCATGCAGCCCACTTCAACCCACTTGAAGTCCCGTCTTCAGCCCGCATGTTTCTTCAGCCCACCGATCAACACCAATTCCTAGTCTGACTTCAAGCTCCAACCCAACAAAGGGACATTTCAACCCATCTCGAAGCCTTGCAGCAGCCCACGTCTCAGCCTGTTAATTGGGCTCAGCAGCCTGCAAACCCATTTGAAGTCAACCTGTCGAATTAGCTCAGTAGCCCACCTCAGTCAGTCCTCAATCCTAGCAGTCAAGCCCGCATTTGAAGCCCACGCATGTCCAATTTCAGCCCTGTTTTGAAGCCCAAGCCCGCAAAGCAAGCCCAGTCCAACTCAATAACAAATCTTAATTTGGGCTGAGATTTGTTGGGTCAAGTTTAGGCCCGGTCCAAGCCCGTTGGTGTCGTCGCGAGCCCAAGTTCGACCGCCGTCGCGGTGTTTTGGTCTTCGCTTTGCATAAGTGAGTTTTACTCACTAATCCCTAGTTAGTAGACTAATGATGCTTAGGGGTTGATTAGATTTAATTATCTACAATTAGGTGGATAGATGATGTGGACATCGAGCTATATCGAGGAGGAGGTGCTAGGGACCCATTATCTATTCCTACCGGCCCGATTACTCGAGCGCGGGCCAAGCAATTTAGGCAAGTGTTGGCGTCATGGTTCGTAATCTTTGGCGTGGAGATGACCTTGGATCGAATCTTGAAGAATCTTGGAAATCTTGGCGTAATCTTTGGCATGGAGATGACCTTGGATCGAATCTTGAAGAATCATGGAAATATTGGCGCAATTTAATTATCTAGATATATATATATATATATTTCTTGTTTACGTATATTCTAGAATATTACGCATTAGATTTATAGGGTTGGTTTTAGGGTCTGTGTGGCGACTAGAAGGCCTATATTAAGGACTAGCTGAATTTCTTTGAGACACAAACATATCTTATTTTTGAGTTAAAGAATTGAGAGGTTCTCTTCTATTGTTCTTTTAAGGACTTGACCTTATCAAGATTCTCTTGTGGCAGTCGATTCGACTTATCGAGTGAAATAACGAATTATTTCGCTCGTGGCATCTATAACGTTGGTTGGTTGACACGCGTTCATCAACAGGCCACGTTCATACTGAGATTGCCAATCACAGGTTTGATTGGAGGTCGAGGTTCGCAATTCGTGCTATCCGGGCCTTCGTAGAATGATCTTTCCGCAACGATTCACATCAATAGATTAGAGTAGAGTAGTTTAAATTAGTGCCTTAGCAATGTATGTTAGGCAAATGGTTAGTGATATTAGCAAGTAGACTCGTGTTATTATTTGTTGAATGGATCTTGGCAATTTTCTGAGTCCGTCTCGGCTTCCAATTAGGCATCACAGGCCTAAATTGGATTTATTGCATTTATTTAATATTTTTCGTAATTATTTAATTAATTAATTATTTTCCGAAAATTAGGCAGGGATAGCCAACGATCGGAATTTTATATTGATTATCGTGGTGTAGTCTGTTTATTTATTTGAGTGCTAAATCGTGCTGAATCGATTTATTTGTGATTTTAGGATTTATTCCTAAATTAATTAATTTTGATAATTAATGGAAAAATAACCGGGCATTAGTTGATAGTACCAAAAATATTTTAGTCGACTACAGAAAATGGTGGGATTTGTAGAAAGGAAATTATAGTATTTTGCCTAAGACCGGCCGTGTACCCACACACGTGTATTTTTATCAAGCATGATAACAAGGGTAAATTGATTGTGTTTTCAGAACTAAAATACTATAACGGCTCGATGATTCGTATGTCATCTGGAGAATGGACGTTATACTATTATAGCTCAATGACTCTCATGTCATCTTGAGAAAGAATTGTTTGTATACCAGCTCGGTGACTCTATATGTCATCTTGGAGTTAGGATAGTATGATTCACCAACTCGATGACTCTATAAGTCATATGGAGAAAGAATTGTTTGTGTACCGCCTCAGTGACTCTATATGTCATCTTGGAGATAGGACGGTATGATTTGATAGCTTGATGACTTTCATGTCATCTTGAGAAAGAATTGTTTGTATACCAGCTCGGTGATTCTATATATCATCTTGGAGATAGGATGGTATGACCCAACGATGTGTTATAACGACTCGATGACTCTATGTGTCGTCTTGGAGATAGAATGTTATGCACAGATATGTTATAACGGCTCGATGACTCTATATGTCATCTCGAAGATAGAACGTTATGTATTCCCGCTCGATGGCTCTATATGTCATATGGAGATAGGATAATATACTAGCTCGGTAACTTGATAGGTTATCTTGGAGAATGAATAGTATATTATAGTAGCTCGGTAACTCAATTGGTTATCCGGGAGATTGGATAGTATTGAATTGAATGATCGGGGAATGGTCTAATTGATATGTAATCGACTAGGTCGATTGATCGATGTTTCGATCTGTGTTAATTGATTGGGTGCCTATTCAAATTGTATTGAATTGCAGTTGGAATCTAAGGCCAAGGTAAGTCCTCTAATCCGTGTTATGCATAGGTAGCTCTTATGGCATATTGGTTTCCTAATCGGGTCTTAGGGGGTAGAACTCACTGAGACGTTGTCTCACTGGTTATTGTATAACCATTTCAGGTCCTTAGGTGGTGTTGGTAAAGGACCAAAAGCCCCGGAGTTAGAAGGTGAAGCCCGAAGAATCGGCACCCTTGTCTAACTAGTTAGTCATAGGATAATTCTATTTTAATGAAAGTCGACTCATTTTTGTCGACTTCGGTGTATAAACCTGTGTGTTTATAAAAAGGTCTTTTGTGAAAAATTGATCCTACTTTTCTATCCCATTGTTTTATTGTCTGGAAATTAATTATATGCTTCCACATGCATATTAAAATGAATGGATCGGCGATGCGTCCTAGGACGTCGCAATTATATCGACCAATGAGGGATGTGTGCATGCTCGAGGATCAAGGTGTGACACAGCTCCACAAGCCAAGCCCCTCGACTAGCCTTTGGTTTAGCCACAGAACCGAAGTTCCAGCTTAGAGCTAAAGCTTCATGGGCCATTTTTCGAGCCCTTCCGAGCCTCCTTGGGTGTCGCCGTTGGCCCAAGTCTTGCTCGCCTTCGCGTCGCCGTCGCCATGAACTCATCGGCTTGTTAAACCGGTGAGTTTACCTTTTAAACCTTAATTAGGATGTTAATTATTCTTAGGGGAGGGTTAGATTAGGCTAAGTGGAATTGGTGTAATTAGTTAGCTTGTTTAGTTAAATTTGATTAACTAGTTAGGCCAATTAGGTGGTTAGTTTATTTAATTAGTTAGTTTAGTAGGTTATGTACATCTAGCTTAGGTGGATTAACTTAATTAGTCCAATTAGGTGATTAGATCAGTGTTTATAGCTTAATTAGTGATGTATTTAATTATTTTGCAATTTATTTATTTATTTATTTATTTACTGGCGGAAATTATATCGGGATAGTCGATTTTTAGAATTTCATGCTGATTGTCGTGGTGTAGTTGGTTTGTGTAATTGAGTGCTAATTTATGCAATTGGATGCTGATTGATGATTTATTATTTATTATTTCAAAAATATGGAATTTTGGTATTTAATTAGAAAAATACCGGTTGTTGGTTTTTTATGCCGAAAAGGTTTTAAGTACTATATAAAATCGTGAAATTTTAAAATGGGAGAATAACACACTTTGTGGTTCAATTTGATCGTGTGTCCACGCACACCTATTTTACCGGGTGTTTTTAATATGAAGAAAATGGGCCAAACATATTATTTAAATTGAGGCATTTAAGTGCAAAGCACGATGTCCTTGGCTGAGATTGGATGTACGTGTGATCATTATGAGAACCCATCATGAGCTTTTACGCCTGACGATGCTCCTTCGGGAATGCCCCAAGTCAACGGATGTTGGTCATAGTGGAGGCTAGGCCGATGCTCCTTCGAGAATGCCGTCTAGAGATAGACGTTGCCGTGCTCGTTGGTGCAAGACAATGCCCGATTATACTAGATGACCGCTGATTATTGAGTCGGTTGTGGCCGTTGGGTTGTAATTAATTGGAACACTTGAATGATTGATATAACCACGTCTGATTATGGGACAAAATTGTGTGGCACAAAATGGGACTTGTCATAACAATTCGGTCTTATAATCGGGACCCCTGTGATTGATTGATTTATGAAAGCATTTCAATTATCGAATGCATTTACTACGTACATATGTTATATAAGCTGTACTGACATGCAGGGAGGTGCTGGGGCAGGTAAGTCTCATATAATGTGTGTATAGGCCGCCTCTAGGTGTATTATCTTCCTAATCGGAGTTCAGGGTGTAGACTCGCTGAGACATCGTCTCATCCCATCGTGGTTTACAATTTTCAAGTCTTTAGATGGAAGTACGACAAGTACAATATGGGGTCCTGCAGATAATGGATTTTGAGCACACCTTCTTCCCTATTCCCGGGACCACCCTAACCGAGAGCTAGTTGAGTCTATGGTATGGGTCGATGAGGGCCTACCTTAGTTGGTACCTCACCGATTCATAGCATGGTTCATTGGCTTTCGACGAGGGGGTCGGGAGGGTCCACTTCAGGGTTTCGATGAGCCTCTCGTTGGGACCAGGGAGTAGGAAGTAGGGTATCCTATGGATCTTGACACTCCTGACGGTGTCGTGGTGGACCTGGAGCCCATGGACGAGGTGTCTAGTGCCTAGACGGCTCAGTAGCTCTTTTTGGTTTAGACTCTTTTGTATATAGACCCGATTTGTTTATAAAATATGTTTTGTGAATTGACTGTCCTGCTTTTCTATCTCATGTTTGTTTGTTGTTTGGAAATTACTTATTTCACTTCCGCATGTGCATAAAATGAATGGGTTGGCGACGCACCTGGGAATGTCGCAATTTAATGGACCATCGAGGGATGTGCGCGTGCTCGAAATTCCAAGAATGACACAAAAACCCTAAATATATTTTAGAAACCCAACCTTACCTCTGATGCTAATTGTTGTAAAACAAAACAAAAGCTAACAAATCAAGCAATTCAATATCAAACACACGAGAAAGACAGTACAAGAGAAATCAAGAAGGAACGATCAGGATACTAGAATTTTACGTGATTTAATTTGAGTGTTGATACCTATTTCATGAGAGAGCTAGTCATAAAGAAATCCATTATGAATTCGAAGAAGTATAGAGTTATGATTGTTCTATTGCTGAAGTGTTTCTTAGCCATAGATTACACTTAAAGGGTGAATGATGACCATTCTAGCCAGAAATTGATTTCTGGAAGAGTTTTATTTCTAGAAGAGTTTATAAGCAAAAATAATCGTTTGATAACGACACAAAATTTCTACTCTAAAAATAGAAATTCGTTTGATAACAACGCAAAATTTCTTCTTTTCGGACAGCGGTGGACTAGCGATCTGTGGCATCCTAGAATTAAGGGCAAGTCCTAAGGTGCCCTAGAGCTTTAAATAGGTAATGAATTTACCTATTGGTTTGTGTTTTTTAGCCTTAATTTCTTTCTTAAGGCTTTGTATTTTTTTGTGCCGTGTGTTTTTAATTTAAACCTAAGGTATTTAATAAGTATAATTATGTGATGTCATGTTTGTTATAGATTAATGTTATGGGTTTTTAATTAGGTGTTATTAATTGTTAATTTTAATTTAAATTAGAAAAGGGAGTTGGATTGGGCCTTAGGCCCAATAGCATGGACTTTAGGCCCATGGATGAAAGGCCTAAAGTGGGCCGTGTTGGCCAAGCCCATAAGGCCCATTGGGCCTTGTGGCCGTGCGAAGAGGAGAGGGGAGGGTTTCAAATGCATGCCCCTCCCCAAGTGTCCTAATGCATGGGCCATTTGGCACCCATGCATTAGAGTCTCCAAGGCAATCATTGCCTTTGGGGGGGAGAAAAGAGAAAGGATGGGGGGACGTGGTCGCACGGTGAGAGAGAGAGGGAGAGAGAGATTGCGAGAAAGGGAGAGAGGGAGAGAGAGGTGCGCGCGAGAGAGAAAGGAGGAGGAGGAGGAGCCGCCGTCCACCGCCGCCGTCCATCGTCGTTCTTACTTGTGTTGAGGCAAGTTTAGGTTCCATCTTACTCATGCATGTGTGTTTTGTATGGATGTTTGATCTTTTGGGTGTTTGGAAGCTAAAAACCGAAGCTAGGGTGTTTGGTTGTTGAAAATGCATGCTGTTTTCGCATGAACTAGTGAAGTCAGAAACTTGTGAGGGCTTGCATGTATGTTTGGAGTTCGATTTTGGCTTGGATCTCTTCATGGAAGTTGTAGCTAACACCTTGAACTACAACATACTGAAATTTCGTGAAAAATAATGGAGATTTTAAGGGTCAAAGCCTCATATTTCGGAGACCCTAGATCCGGAGTTGTTTTTCTGACCTTGAGGTGAATTTGTGCTTTGCATGTTGGTTTTTACTAAGAATCTCTCTTTGACTTCTTCATGAAACTTGTAGATCACATCTTAAGGATGAACATACTCAAATTTCAGGCAAAAATAACATGTTTAGACTAGGTAACCAACCTGATCTTGAAGACGATGATTCTGGTGTTGCGATGTGGGTTACCGAGACTTCGTGGAACCTTTTGGAGGTCTTCCTTTGGTTGTTTGGCCTAAGTTCCTTCATGAAAGTTGTAGGGGATCCTTAGAAGTATAACATATCAAAATTTCAGAGAAAACGAAGAAGTGTAGGTGGGTCAAATCTCCATATTTCGGACATAGTTCCCTGTGTGTTTCGGTAACTTGACCAGAAGCTTCGTGGATCTGTAAAAATTTATCTATAATGATTTTGGCCTAGGTTCCCTCACGAAAATTCTATTTTAATGTCTTAACTATAACCTGGTGAAATTTCATAATTTTCTGAGATCGTATGGGTATTTTAATCTATTTACTTAGAAAACGGTGCGTTCTGCCCTTGTCCGAAAATGTGTACGGAATTGTGAAAATATTGTTTTTTTGTGCAGAAATTTGATTGGCCATGCTTTTCTGTGGTGAATTCACTATTTTATGGCATTACAATATTATGTGTTTTGATTTCATGAATTTGTGATTTTGTGATTATTTAATTAATTAATTGCAAAGTAGAATTAAATTAGATTTAAATAAATTCTAAATGTAATTGGCAAGTACATTGTTTTGAGTGGCATGTGGACCTAATTGCTATGGGGAATGCATCTATTTCATGTATGCGTAAATGCTTGATGATACATGTATAAGAAAGATGATCTTGTCTTGCCATTACATCATGTGCATGATGAATTGAGACATAATTGGCAATGTGATCCATGGTAAATGAGGAAGCTGTATGTGGCGGACGAAAATGCCCCGGAAGTATCGGGATGCCCGGGATGAGATGGGTGCCGGATGCCTGAAATGTATAGAGATACATGGCCGGATGGCCCTGGGAGTATCAGGATGCCCGGAATGAGATGGGTGCCGGAAGCCTCGGAGGTCTTTGCCCGCGGGGATGCCTCGTGATGCCAGTTGGGATGTGAGATGCCCGGAGCGTTGGGGGTGCCGGATGCCCGGTGGCCATGATTGGCATAATTCCGGAGGTTCTTCTCGTAAGGCCCGAATAGGGTGCGAGTGTAAAGTATGGGATGGATGATCCCGAGGAAGGGAGATGTGATGATCAATTGAGATTTCAAAGTAGAAATTAAATCATGTGTACTATGGTATGATGATGACATGCATGTGTACTATGGTATGATGATGACATGCATGTGTACTATGATATGATGATGACATGCATGTGTACTATGATATGATGATGACATGCATGTGTACTATGATATGATGATGACATGTATGTGTACTAAGATGACATGAGGACATGTATGTGTACTAAGATGACATGATGACATGCATGTGTACTATGATATGATGATGACATGTATGTGTACTAAGATGACATGAGGACATGTATGTGTACTAAGATGACATGATGACATGTATGTGTACTAAGATGACATGATGACATGTATGGGTCATATGGTATGATGATGATGATCATTTGTGATTGATGCTATGTATATAATATGATTGTGATGACGAGGTATGATGGCACGTACATGGCTTCGAGGTAAGTACATTACAATGTATGAATGACATGTGTATTGGAACTGTTTGTACTGTTTAAATGCATTGAGTGTTGATTGGATCTCTTTACTTGTTGAGTGGTTGTACCACTTCACCCCGGGGACCAACATTTCATTAGTACGATGCCTCTCCTGTTGTTCCACGGGGAGTGTTCTATGGCCTTCCATCCGACGTGGAGGTCGAGGTGACCGAGATAGATTGTCCCACCCCCGGGACTAACCTTTTTGCGTGTGCGCGCGATCGTATCTTATGACGTGGGCCTATGGAGGCCCAGTCATCCAGAGTACATCTCCGTCCACATCCGCCGCAACGGTGTCATGATGGGGATGCTGCCACCTCCACCGCCCGACGCACCGGGATGGGTGTGATGACCTGCGCACGTGGAGTGGGGGTTAGCAACTTTTGGATGGCCGCCACGAGTAGTCCGAAGGGAGATCGTTACACGTCGCATTTTGAGGGTCGTGTGTCTCTTTTTGAGGTTGAAGGCCGAGCATAGATGAGTCTTGGCCTACCCTTTTGTACCGACCCGTGTTGCCCTTCGTAATTATATATGTAAATAAAAGTGGTTCGGCCTCGTGCTTTCTTTTAATCCAAGATGGTGTGTATTGTGTTGTCGTGAGAGAAGCGAAGTGTTAGTGAGACTCGCCTCTTAAATTCCGCTTTGAGCTGCGCAAAATCCTTAAAACCTTTTTAAAGGAAAAAATAAATAAAAATTTTACGCCTAAGCGTTGGCTTGAATCTTTCTTCTATCGCTATATAATTTGTTTTTGTTCTGGTTTCTTTCGCTTGCGGTTTTACGTGGCGACCCTACCGGGTTTTGGGGGTGCCACACGATCGGTAGCATCAGTGGCGGCAGCCGACGGCCGGCAACCGGTGACCGACGGGGGGGGGGCGGCGGCCGGCGATCGGTGGTGACCGGCGACCGGCGGCGAGGACCGGCAACCAACAGCGGCAAGGGCGGCGAGGCGTTAGGCGGCGACCGACGAACGGCGGTTGGCGGCAACCGATGAAGGATCGATTGACAAATGATGAAAAAAAATTTATTTCTCACATAAATATAAAATTAGAAAATTCTTACGTTTGATTTATATTTCAAACCTATTTCTAAAAACCAAAATCTATTTTAGAAATAGAAAAATAAAATAATTTTATCAAACGGATTTCTATTCCAGAAACAAGTTTGGAATAGAAAAATTATTTCTAGGACAGAAATCAGAGGTTGTCATGCACCCCCTTAAAGTAAACCCCAAAAGTGTTATACTAAAATCAGTCACAAAGAACTCAATCAAGAAACTTATAAGGAGAAAAGCCCTACTGCCATGTTTTCTCTAATGTGTAACTTATGAGTAGTATGTCTCTCACCGCACGTGTGTGCTTTTTATTCTAATCCGGGTGGCTTGCTTGAAATTTAAATCGATAAGGATTAGTTGGATAAAACAAATCTAAACATATCCCATGCTTGCTACCATTTGCACTAGGCATGTGGACAAAATAGTTTACGTGCATATGAAGGGATTGGTCGATCCATTAGATAAATAGTCTGATTTCGCCTTAGGCCAGCAAAGTCCTTTTATGTGTCGGCACCACACTCCCAAGAAAATCGATATCTCGAGATCCCTATCATCCGGCAAATTCTCTCTCAACATGTCAACCATTCCCAAAAGCAAGAGCGTTGACCGTTAATAAAGATGCCACTCCTATTGCTCCATGCAGAGAGCAACTTGTGCGGTGACTCCTCCTGCAACTTGTGCTGTGCCCCCATCTCCTGCAACTTGTGCTGTGCCTCCATCTCCTGCGGAGAGAGAGAGAGAGAGAATATGTTCCTCACTTATACCTTCATTTTCTCTTTCTTCCATTATTTCTTCTCCTATATATAGCAGGGGATAGCTCCATTAAGAAGCCATGCAAAATCATGGAGATAGCGTTATCTCCTGAAACAGGAAGAGCTCAGCTTGTGATGATTCATGGTCATAGGGCATTGCATGATTTGTGAAGCGAGGAGAATGAAGCCAAGGATGAATTGCCGGCGACTTTAGGAATTCAATGTGGACGCCTTTCAAGTCTCTCATTGCGAGTCTCCAATTTCTGTTGGCAATTCATTCTTGGCTACGTTGGCCTCTCTTCACTTCATGTCATGCCATGGAGACCTAATTTTCTTGGCTTTCTATATCTCGAGGATTAAACCCTGAGGGAGTGTCGACCCACACCGCACAGGGTCTGCACACCGAGGAAATCTACTACACATGCAAATCGGTCCATCCCAGGACCCCGCATTGCAGGTGGCGTCGCGGGAAGAAGGGCAACTCCTCATCCATCTTGATGATCAATCCAGTCCCTCAATCACCACGCCATTTAATTCGGGTTTCATTCATCTTTCCATGCCAAACAATTAGCCCCTGCCGACATGTCGAAACGACCACTACAACCATTCCCACCACTCCATACCGTTGCGTGAATATCCACAAAGTGCGAGACGGCAAAATTTAGACACATTGGTCCCGGAAGGATGATTGGCGGCATGGCTTGCTAGAACTTCATCTTTTTGGTCTGATTAGCCCAGTCAGAACAAATATCATTTTCCACACACCTTAAGATAATTAACTACTATCAGCTTGAAAAGATACAATCTCATATGTGCAACTAAAGCAGCATCTAATCTTCTACTTATTCATCAAAAAACATTGTTTATAGGAAATATTCAAAATCCCCACGTTTCATATCCGAACATTGTTTATAGGAAATACTCAAAATCCCCACGTTTCATATCCGACAAGCTGCTTATGAATTCCGATCCAGTCAAGCCAACCATTGCACCTACATAGGCCAATCTAAGTACTCTTGAGGTTACAGATTCAAAGGCTTTTCTGAGTAAAAGCGTCCTGGTATGAGAGACGTAAAAAACGATAAGTCATGAATATTGTTACTGCTGAATATCGGACTCGAGGAGAAAAAATTGACAATTTACAGATGCTTAATAACTGCCCTTATTTTTAAGCAACGATCAATTGTAAACATTCGTGTGATGTACAAGCCATAAAGAATTGTTTTAGACCTATCTTTATCTTATTAGAACAAAGATCACGAAAGACTTGCCTCAGAGTTACCAAATTCTTTCTTCTCATCAATGTCGGACTTCTCCTCTGAGCCTGTATTGGCGGGTTCAAGCCGTGTAAGACGCTGAAAATATCTTAAAAACTTCACAATAACTGCAATGGCAGCTTCCTTCCTCTTGTGCACCTTGGTTACAGAAAAAAAGAAGACAGGAAAGAAGAATTCCTCCAACTGAAAAGTTACAATAAAACAAGAAAAGGACTTGCTTATCTGGAAAAGCAGAAGGCTCGTGGGAGAGCATTCACGTTTTAACTCAGATAGCATAAATACAGGTAATGGAAATAAAAAATGGGACTGATACAGATAAGGCAACTTTCTAAATTTCTCTCGAAGGCAGCCAAGACTTTACTGAATAGTTACAATTTTCTGGGGACTAAGATACCCTGTAGAGCATATGAACGCGTCAATCCTGGGTTTCATCTGCATTAGCATAAAAACCTTTCACGTGGTCATCAATAGGTTGTTCAAAATCAAGGACAGAACAGCATGGATACCACAAGCAACACAATCTGTCCCTAGCATCTGTCTTATAATTCGAATTTCACAGAAGCTTTTGACAGTGCTTGGAAGTCACTAACAAGGGCATCTATCCATTTTGTGTGCTGTAGCAAATTATTGTAAGATATATAAACACGAGGGGGACTGTGTATGATTCTTTGATGCGTTGCCTTGTCAATCTTTAACAAGAGAAAAGGCAATTAAAGACATTAGAGGATGATTACTCTGCTTAGCAACCTTATTTAGTGTGTGCTTTCCACTTTTATCAGCACCAATGGTGGGTTCGCCTTTATGGAGGCACACATTATGTCCTGAAATATGGAGCATCTGCTCATATATAAGGACTCAGAGACTTCCAGTTTCTTATCCATATATCTCCCTGGGAACTGCATTGCTAATTTGCTTTTGGAGATTGGTAGATCTCAGAGTTCCTCTGAATCATAGAAGCAATTATATGTCGAGAAATGTTGATGGTCTTTTTGTCCAGGGTCGGGATCAGGATCGAGATCGGGTTTTAGGATTCTGGTAGCAAAGACTACGTAATCCCATAAAGAGTTTGACTAAATCTAAGTCCTATAAGTGCAAATATAATGGTGCTATTTTTTTTTACTGGTGAAGAAAGAGTATCCTTAACATTTACACTAGGGGAACAGATGGTGAAAGCTGCCAGAAGTAATCTACTTCTATCTCTCCTCCACCCAAATCCCTCTTATGATAGCTTACTGTACCTAATTAAAAATTTTCCCTTTTATATGATAGCAAAAAAGAGATATATCAGCGTATAAAGCATAAACACAGGCGACTTTTAAATTCAGTTCTCTTGCCCCCATGTTTCTATTGCTGATCATCAAAATGATTCAAATATATAAGCAAACTTTAAACTACAGTCATACAGCACAGGAATTTGGACTCCTGGCGTAAGCTACATACACACACAAATAAACACAACACTAGCTACCGCTTACATTCACTTCCTGCCACCACCCAAAGCTCCCCTTCCCCGAAATAATTCATCAATCCGAGCCTTGATTTCCTCAACTGACCTATAAGGGTGCTTCCTCATTTCAGCAACACTCTGCAACCTTCCCACAAAAGTTTCATAAGCAGGCACCAGCAATTTTGTCACTGAGATCCTCAAGTCCTCCCTTAGCTGCTCATCAAAGATGACACAAGATGATTGCACTCTACATGTATCCTCAAAGTAGCCATTGAATAACCTGACTTTTTCCTTCAGAGACCTCAGGTCTGCATTGGGAGCTAGAGAGGCATTGTCTAGGTTCAACACACCCAAAACCTCATTCCATGAGCTTCTGATATAGTTCATCTGATATTGCCGCACCTTTGCAGTGTGCTTTCTGATCCAATCCTCCCCTAAGAGTAAACCCAAATCATTGCCTTTCGCCTTCTCTACAAGGTACCTTCCATTATTCATCATAAAAATAGAACAGAGAGCGGAGTCCCTGTAAATCTTTGATTTGGCCTCTAAATTACTCTCCAGAAGTTCCATGATCCATGCCATTTGGACTGACAGGGAGGATGAAGAGGCTCGACTGTCAAGATCTGGATATTCTTTAGGAGACACAATATTCTCCTCAAAAATTTGTTCAAGGATCTGCCGAGATCGGCATGCGGCTCGAAGATAGTTCATTACATATCGAGTAATTGGATGCAGCCCTCCACCGGGAACAGCAGCTTTTGCTGGATCTCGGCGGATCAAATTCTCTAATTCCATGAATATCCCTCTAATTGCCTCTCCTAGCCTCTTCCAAATAGCAACAGCTTCATTTCTAAGAACCAAACAGTACTGATCAGAGAACAAAGACTCAAATTCAGGCATCAAGTCTCTCATCGTCTCAAACACGTCAAGAACTTTAAACAGGCGCTCAGGTGCCCTCGACCCAATCGCGACTGCATCAGCAAAGTTCAGGAGTTGAATGACACAGCCCCGGCACACCTCCATGAAGCAGAGATCGGCAGCTGAAGATAAGCCGAAGAAGACACGATCGCAGAGGCGGCGCTCGCTGGGGAACAGGATATAAAGAGACACTTTCATGGCCTTCATCCACCGGTCTATCTCTTCCTCCAAGTCCTGCCATGGCAATTTCTGGGCTTCCTCGATGCTCAATTTCTGTAAACCCAACCTCGACATGCTCTCCTCCAAGAATTCCCTCCTGCAGCTGCTGTAAACGTGCGAGCACTCCTTCCCAAACCCCGCAGCCACCATGCGCTTCGCGATCTCATGCAAATCATTTATCGTTCCCGACGGCAACGCGTCGATCACGATATCAAAGTCGTCCCCAAGCGGCTGCGCCACCGGAACCTGCCGCTCATCTCCATCGCCTCCCTGTTCATCGTCATCCTCATCCTCAGAGTCGAACGAGAGGTCCCCGTTCGACTCGCCGCGTCCGTACGGCCGGCTCAGCTCAAAGGACTCCCCGCCCACCTCCATCAGAGACCTGAACTCGTCCTCGAGACGGAACATCGCCTGCTGCATCAGATCGTCGGCGCGGCCCAGGCAGGCCAGGACGGCCTTGTCGGCGGCGGGCGCAGAGGCCCAGTCCCTGACGGCGCGATCAGCTCGTCGACGGCGTCGAGGAAGGCGGTGGCGTCGGCGGTGTCGGCCCAGATGGGGTTGTCGGAGGTGACGAAGTGCGAGATCTGGCGCTCCAGCACGTTGAGGTTGCGGTCGAGCGCCGCGTAGGCCCGGGGGTCGCCCTCGGCGGCGGCGGCCTTGTCGGAGGGGGAGAGCTTGTCGCGGGAGAAGCGGCCGTCGAAGTTGGAGAAGATCTGGAGGATGTCGTCGGCCATGGACTCGTCGCGGCCGAGCGTCTTGGCGATGTGGCGGGCGACGGCGAGCAGCTTCTCCTCGCCGTTCTCGGCCATTTCGAGGAGGCGTGGAGGAGGAGACCGGCTCGAACTGCGAGAGAGAGAGAGAGAGAGAGAGAGAGAAGAGTCTTCAGTCAGTTATGGAGGAAAGGAGGTAAAGGCAAGGAAAAGACGAAAAGAGAAAGTCAGATTCGACGTGGAAAGACGAAGGCGAAGAGAAAGGAGAAGAGAGAGAGAGAGAGCTCTCTTGACTTTGCCCTCCACGTGTCCTGCAATCAGACTCTAGGTGGCCATTGGTGGGGGCGAGAAATCCCAACTTTGCCCCTGCTTCGACTCTCAATTTTCAAACCGCCCGTTTCGAATCGAAAATTCGCACCGAGCAACTGGAAAAGAAGTCGTGGCGTGCTTCGGTCGGAACGCGAGAAAAACCATGTATTTTTCTCCCTCGTTTCGTGTCTGTCGGGGGGTGGAAATTAGGGAATGATAGTGGTGGTCAACAAAGGCAGAGAGAGCCGTGGAATTGAAGTCGGAACTTATCGCTCTAATTAGTTTTTTATACGCGGATGATATTCATAGGTTGAAATTCATCGATCAGAAGCTTAATTGGATGAGATTTTCTCCGATCAGAGATGGAGGAAAACATGATATGTAAGAGGGTGGTAACCAAAGAAAATTTTCAATGCGAGTTGAATGGAAGTCTGACCCCGTTTTGGTCTAGATTCGAGTCAAAGTTGAAGTCCTAAGCATTTGAAGCAAGCGAAAAGATTCAGAGTGCGCAAAGATACATTTCGAATGTCCTAAATCAAGCAATGAAATTGTGGCTGACTACATACGCTTGGACTTGCTGGGGCCTTCTCAAGTGTAGTCAGAGGGAGGCGTCAATAACTATTTTGTCTTTTATAGAAGATTCTTTTAAAGAAAGTCTAGGTCTATTTTCTCAAGCACAAGAGTGATATGCTTGGTTAGTTCCCGGCGTGGAAGGTAATGATCGAATAGCAGATAGAGAGGAAAATCATGTGCCCGAGAATTGATTAGAGGGTCGGAGTTCTATTTATAGGAGATCAAGTAGTTTTATGCAACGATTTTGTCTATTATTTAATGAATAGATCACAACACCACCTAAAATTGTGCAAAGAACTCTAGAGAAACCATGGTTAGGTAAGTGATGGTACTAGATTGAAGGGTATGATGCTTGGTTATGCTCATGTAAGTGATGGCATGCCATAGCTAAGGGCAAGAAGGTGCATACTCCTAGGTCATGCACTTGTAGTGAGGAGACATAGGCTATTGTGCACAGGTGAGGATTCACTTGGGTTTATGATAAGCAACGATGTTATCTTCAACAATCTGCTCTGTTTCCAAAGAGGAGTGAGTAATCAATCGTAGAAACAGATCTCAACGATATCCAAAAATAGGTAGAACTTCATAGAGAGCCTAGAGAAGAGGAGAGTGCTAGAGATGTGATGCAGATGAGAGATGCACGACTTGGGTACGAGAATCTAGAGAAAGTTGACTACTAGCGTATTTAGAGTCTACTAATCCTTTATTTCAATTCATGCACATATGGTTCAACTTTATAATTCCCTAATAGATTCACAATCCTATTAATATGTTATCTTCCTCTCACTCTCTTCATTGTGACTTCCAAAAGATCCCTTTGTATGCAAAATGTTAAATGTAATTAAAATAATGTACAAAGTAAATCCACATAATATTTCCACCAAAAGAACATACCTACAGTATGCAATGTCATCAAAGATTCATGCATATGTCAGTTTTTTGAAATGCGATGAAGTGATTAATATGAGCCTAATACCCTAAAAAAAACATCAACCTTTACTTGAGTCCCCAAATCTGTTCCATTAATTCTCCATCCAAAATTTATTCTTAACAATCAAGACATGGAAAACTTGCGAACACAAGCTACTTGAGTGTCTCAAGGCAAGCCAAGTCAAGTACGAGATATTGAAGACTGAGTGCAAAATCAAAGATCCCAAATGAGATGGAAGGAAAACTCCCTTAAGAGTAAAAGTATTTGCAGAAAACCAATCCTACTTGTTCTACTTTTTACCCAAATTTTAGATCCAAGAATATGTCGTTTGGGCTAACCTGGAAATTTATCTCTAAAAGATGTCTTTTTGAACATGAAATTTGGGAAAAAAAAACTAGAGCAATGATGTTGAAATGACATAGAGGATCACTAAGGACAATTTTGGATGAAGGGTAACAGGATAGATACAAGACTCAAGTAAAATTTGATAACATTTTATGAGACCAAAAAAAATTAGGGTAGAATTGAGAAGGACCTAAAGTTGGAGGCTTTTTTTAAAGAAAAAAAAAAGTTTAAGGTAAAATTGGGATTGGAATTAAAGTTGAGGTTTTTTTTAGAGTATTAGGCCATATAAATGTATCTATTTATTCCTTGATTCGTAATTCTTAAAGGCTGCATTTGGTCATCTAGATTTGGATTATGATATGATAGGATAAGGTGTGATTAGAAATCCTCTAATTATTCTCTGTATTGTGAAAAATCCAATCATATGTTTAGCGCAATCTAGGATAGGATAAGACTATGATTCTTTAGTTTAAAAAAAAAAAAAAAGTCAAAATATTGACATGGAAACTTCTGGGCACGAGAAAGCAGAAATGGTTTGTGAAAACAAATCCAACAAGAAGAGGAAGGTTCTTGACGAGATTAGAAAGTGTTGAATTGTCGCAGAGTGGTTTGAAGGTCAGTTTTATGGTCTTTCCCAGTGGGAGGAGGCTGAGCCTAGCCCCTTAGAAATTCATTAAAAATTTTCAGTTCATTTTTCTTGCCTTGAGGATTCACAATCGATTTTAGAGAGTTAAAAGGGTAATAAAAATGCAAGACGTGAAACCACAGCACCACGGCCCTCTCACAGGCAGGAACTGCAAGCTCTCAGGCGTAAGCAATTCGGCAAAGGCCGTGTTGATGGGGACGAAAAGGATGATCCTGGTGCTGCCCTCGTCGGCCTCGAATTCCTGGACGATGCCGGAAGGAGCGACGTTGAAGTTGTGACCGTCAATTAGGGCTTTGGTGATGTCGAGGTCCAGAGGAGGGGAAGTCTCGGAGGCCATGAGGTCTAAAGCTGTGGGTGATGAGGAGGAAATTGACGATGAAAGTGGAGAGATTGTAAGGGACAGTATTGATGGGCTCGAGAGTTAATTTAAGAAATATATATGTACATCTAATCCAAACTTATTCCACTCCCTTTCCTGAATTTCTTATTCTTATCGATATTTTATCTAGGTATATCCAAATTTATCCAATCCAAATGCCATTGCCAAACACCCTGTAGGATTCAAATCCAGACTACCAAATATAACTTAAGAGTCCACACGACCAGCAGGGGTAGGTCTAAAAAGGATGGGTGAAATGAGATTTTTAATATGGCAACACTCAGCAGGACAATATGTCGGGTTGACAATCCTGTTGGGTTGACGGTAAGCCTTAAGGACTTAGATCTTCATGCCCATACAAATTATTCGTGGGAAGTGGAACTTCATCTATACCGATTAAGAGGCAGTGCAGCAAAAAGGTCGTAATCTTTTGACAAATACAAAACTGATTTCATCAAATGAATCGAAATATAATTTTGGGAGGAACAATGATCAGAGATTGGCTACTTTAACATGCATTGTGGACCTTGATTGCAGCAAGCATTTCAAACGTGCGAATCCTGATTTCCTTAATTTCTGGGTTTCCATCCTCACTGTACCTGTATCTGATTTGGAAAATTGCACAGTTCCGACGTTCAAAGAGTACCAGAAACACTTTCAATTGGCGATCAACATATAAAATCTCAATTTTGGCATTGCTTATAGACATTTGATTTCACTTCTTCAAGCGAATCTAGATTTTCAAACGGTCTGCAATTCGTCTGGGGTAAAGCAATTTTACTGACTCTAAAGGGCAAATGGCATAAACCGATGAAATGGTATATCTTGTATAAGCCCACAAAAACAAATTATCAGGGTGATTTTGCTCGGAATGAGGACTTCACGAGGACATACAGTTGATGATCAATGGAATAATAAGCGGATTTGCAGTTGACATACCCAGGCCAATCCAGCACCCTGCAGATCCATATTGTCGAAGACTCCAGCTTGTGATTCCTATTGTTGAATTGCTGGTGCTCTGGCATACACATTACAGGAAGCTAGCTAGTTTCCAGCTTTAGTTGTCATCCCATTACAGATTAATAAACAAAAGAATAAACAATGGTGCAAAGGATAATGTATTTCATGCAATGGGTATGGCCAGAAAACAATAAAACATGACGTAACAAGCCAATGCAAAATGAGTGATTCTAAAATTTAAGAGCAAGATAGAATGAGATGCCATATCATGCCGGCAATGCAATTAGTTGATGTCATCACCACAACCATATTAACCAACATGGAAAATTCTCTCTTGTACGAAAGACAAGACCATTCTAGATAAACTATTGGAAAGATATGTTGAATAGATCCCAATGAAGAAGGCTAACCAAGAAAACTAACGAGAATGATTAAACTGCTGCAACATATAAGTACTTCTATGTATGCATAACAATAGGACCTGCGACTTATCTGCATACTTCTATCTAGTGTGCATTGCAACTAAACATCAGAATTGCAAAATCTTCATTTGAGTAGGCAGATTACCCAAAAGTTCTGACTGAAAATTCAGATGCTCAGTCTTCCTTGTCTCCTGGCCTGTATTCTTTTCCTTCATTGTCCAAGGAAGAGCTGCTTGCTTGATCTGCCTCTTCTCGTGTACCAACTCGCAAGGGCTCTTCTTTGTTGATGCTTCGGATGAGCATAAATACACAAACCAGGAATACGATTATGTACACAGTTCTGACCCCAATAAGTGAATTGATGTAGCCCATAAACGATGGGCCGCCAATTCTTTTCGCTTCTGTTCTTCCTTCCCTGAATCCTTCAATAAATTGTGTGATTTGAGATGCCTGATCCTCCTCATTGATCACTTCAGAACCAAACACCTTTCAAAACAAAAAGGGTTGTATGGATCAGTACAAGGCATTACTACTGTAACCCAAAACTCGGAAGGAGCAAGCTAATTGAATAGTGAAGTAATAAAGTCAAAATTCAATCATCACTAGATTTGGCCAACTCCCTTGGTTTTCATTTCGCTTGGTGGGAAAGGTTAGCAATAAGTCCAAGGGACCGGTTAGAAGTTGTCATTATTTGCTCAACAATGGAAACCATGGAAACGTACATGTAATACCGACAAAACCTACATAGGAAAACAGACTAGCCCACGTAACCTGCATGAAGTAGATAAGAAATACAATGAATTCTATGCATAAAACTGGACAGTGGATATGGAGTGACTGCACCTCACCTTAAAAAGAATCATTTTCCCAGATGAGTCCACTTATTTTAGGCAAATATTCATGTTTATCCACTGTGTCAAACTAGATAAGCCAAATGTAGAGGCAAACCTATATAGTTTTAATTTCAAGAGAGACCTTAAGGATTTCAAAGAAGAAAACATTCTGCAAAACTATAATTTCTCTTAGGAATCTAAGGAAAGCAAAGGAAAATAACCAGCCTTGCTGCTTTTACCCACTAGAAGCAATGGCAAACCAAAAAGTGTCTGGATTGGTAAGCAAATAAGGCACGGAGAGAGCATCAGCACCAATCCCATTCTATTTTCCCTCTATTGGCTACTTAGACTTCACAGGAGAAGAAAAAGCAATATTTGCTGCCCAATTACTTATTGTTGTCTCAACTCCATGTCATCAAGTTTGAGTAAGTACGTATGCAGATATAACACACATAAGGTACTTTTGAAGCTTTTCTTCAGCCTAAGATATCAATCAATATCCACCTATCGTCTCTTGACTTTCATGTCATTAAGAGCGCATAATAGCCAACTCAGCAATATTCAGTTAGAAAAATCCAAACCATTAGATGGTTAAATTGTTTAGAGTAAAAAAAAGGACTACTAAATATGTAAAGCAAGGAAGCAAACACCTTCCAAATTGTCAATAAGACTATCCGAAACCAAGAAAGCGAAGTTCAAAGGAAACTCCAATCCAATCCTCACTTCAAAGAACTATCTCTGTCCCATCCAAAGCAGATGCCCCAATGAGATCTCTATGTCATCTAAAATTAAACTTCCTATATATATTCCATCAATTTGACACGTTCCTCATGAACACCATTGAGAAAGCTAAAACCCATTTCACTGTTCAAATATAAAACACAGAGGATGCCAGACTTGTCAAAGTCTTATGCAGTAAAATACAGTTCCTACAGCTGCATCTTCATCAAGGTGAAAAAATTAGCCAAAGCTCCAGACCTTGTCTCAAATGTTTACTTGCAAAGGCGTAATAGACTCTTCCTAACTTCTCTATAGTACAATCCATTGCCAAATCAATAGTTTTGTCAAAAACAACTGAAGTCCAGTAGATGACGAACAAGGGGGTGGAGAGAGATCCTTGTGAAATTTAAGCAACTTAATTGACATTATCAAGTTAAAGCTAAAATCACTACCAATCATGACTAAATTATTATATGCAGCTATTCAGGCAGATACACCTCTGCCAAGTGCATTACAAATTCTGTGTACTTTGACCAATTCCACAAATAAGAGGAAACACTCTGCATAAGTGCTGGAATAATTTGAGCTGAAAAATAAAATGTGCTCGAGTCATTGTCTCCTAGCCACGTTTTTTAGCATCTGTCAGGTGTGAAATGTGGAATCATGTTCCACCAGCTCTTAACTTTGAAAAGACAACAGATACACGAGTATTATAACTTCAGAAATATATAATCAAGTTGCATCTTCAAATGTGTCACTACTTCAAAACTATATACTTACCATAAAGTACTCTTCATTGCCATCCCAAACAACCATTTTTGGGAGCTCAGACTTCTTGTTGACCCCAAATGACTCAGTAAAGTCATCAAACTGTTTGAACCCAACATAAGCAAACACCAAGTCACGATTGGCACTTGCAGCAGCCTTCAGTAATTGGACCAATTTCTTTGATTTCTCTTCATCCTCATCTTGCATAATTGTCAACACAATTTTCCGCTCATCATCTTTCAGTAACTTCAGTGTATCATAATTTATTGGCAGAGGGGAAGGAATAAAATTCTGCTTGATGAAGTCTTCCAAAAACTTTTCTGTCGATACAGAACAAGAGAACTTGATGTTAAGCAACATAGGAAATACAATTCCATGCAACTAAAAGATGGACCGATCACAGATACACACATTAACTTTTCATGTATTTAGAAACAGAGCACTTTAGGCAATAACTAGAAAAAACATCCAGTACTGAAAAGAATCTAAGCAAAATGAAGGAGCACCAGAATGTATAATGTAGAATGAGTAAGAAAGGATAGCAGAGATGGCTAGCAACACTCCTTCAAAGATAAAATTGAAAACAGGCGAAATTAAGTTGTAAAGCACCATAGCAAGAATCAACACAGTCCAAGTAAGGTAATTGAAGCAGATTATAGACCTACTTTGGCAAAAGAACTCAGCTTAATCAGGATGGAAGGTCAACACCATATTTACCTTCAAAGGGACCATAGAAAATGTTCTGTTCGTTGTAATTCGGATGAAGGGATACCAAAGAAGGTACTTTGTCAAAGTTGTACACCACCATTATGTCCTCGGAAAAATCCTTTGCCACAGAAAACCATGCTTTTTTCTTGTATTTTTTTCCGAAATCTGAAAGCAGCGACTCATTCATGCCAAAACCGATGAATATAGGAAAGTGGGTGCCAGCAGATTGAACAAATTCACCAACAGCAGAGTCTGAATCCAGAATGGAGACATCAGGAGCAACGAACTTCTTCAGAAAACGAACGAGTAAATCTGCTTTTCTCGGCCCATTATATTCCATTGGGACACCATGCATAAAAAGTTTGAGGGTAGGAAAACCACTGCATGCAATCAAGTATATCCATTATGGTAAAAAAATTCTGGACACTATGACTAGTTATAAAGTAGAGGAGGCATTAAACAAGACGGAACACTGTGATTACAACAGTGGAAACATCATCACAGTATACACATTAACCATTTTCCAGGCATCAACTACAGAATGATTTGAGTCAAATTCTGCTAAGTAGATTAGTAAATGTGCTATTTAAATTTCCATTGTGGCAAGAAGCCAGTAAGATAGTGCCATACTCTATGTCATGTTTGACTGCAAGACGTGAGTACTTGTCAGCATTAACTTTTGCGATCACTATAGGCTCTTTCAATCCAGCAAGAATTGGGGCAGCTGCATCTAACTGCAAGAGAATAACTAAAGTCAATTTTCTGTCAGCTCAATGTACCAATGGACCAGCATATTAAGACCTGCTGTACAACTGCATTGAAAGAGGTATGCATAATGTTGAAAATCAAATAGAAGCCATCACAATCTCATAAAGATTAATCAGCCAAAGGATACATTCACTCCCCTATGAGGGCCAAAATAATAAGCATCCATCAACCAGAGTTGACCAAGCAGATCATTCATTCATTTCTATTTAAATTGGTCAAATGGAGGCAAATCCAGACACGTACTACATTCAATGACATTGCACTTGTCTGTGATTCATCTCAAAGATGAAACTGAATGGGTTCAACTGCAAACATCAGTACCCTCAATCAGCAAAGACTCAATTTTTCTTCAAAAAAAGAACATCTACAGCCACCAAGGCTATTCCAAACATGACTTTCAGAGCATCTGACCAAATATTGTACAAACACAATGAACAAGAACAACTACGCAAATAAATGAAAAATGTCAAGTGAAAATATCACACAGCCTAGAGCCTCAGACAGCACAACCCGGCTTTATATTAGACAAGTACTACAATTCTACATTATTACACATGATGGCTCTTTTCCCAAGTTCTCGCATTAAACAACCAGCAAAAGAAAGAAACCTCAAATCAATAAATTAACATGAAAAGGAGAAGGACCTCAGGGGCAAGGCGCTTGCAGTGGCCGCACCAAGGAGCATAAAAGTCAACTAAAACGTAATCAAACTTCGAGATCGCCGAGTCGAGATTCGATTCATCCAGCTCCAACACTGTCCCAGCTCTGGCCGAGTTCTCGAAAGCCGACGACGCCGACAGCGATTGCCGAGAGATTGCTAAAATCAGCACAGCCACGACAAGAAACACTCTCATCTTCATGATCAGGCGATTTACACGCAAACCCACCACAATTCCAGACGACCCTTATTGACTCGCGACCTCCACTGTTTTTGTTCTCTACGTTCCGGTCCTCCCGATGCGTCTCTGCTGCAATCTGAACATCAAACGATTGAGCTGCAGCTCAAATTCCAAAACAACAAGCCAAAAAACTCGCACTTGCTGCCAAAAGAAAGAGTCCTGATGGCATGAGAATCAGATCCGACCCAATGCAAATCAACACCAACAGCACCCACAAAAGCAATCAACAGATATAAAGCTCTAAAGGGTGCTGAGAAATCGCTGGAACGGAGCGAGCGAGACCGACCTGTGTAGATCTGCAAGTGAAGCGATGTATCGCTACCGGCTCGCTTGTTTTCTGCTCCTTTTGTATTTGAACTCGTTCACTTCTCGTCTGATTTTCGAAGTCGTTGCTTCCGGGAGACCCAGACCGGGAGTCGCGGAAAACGATGATCTTCTCCTAAAAGAAGGAAAAATTTACATTTTCGCCCCGGATTTTATGAGTCGTCGTAATTTCCTCCTAAAGCAGATCTGAGAGAACTTCATTTTGTTCCCGTGCTTTTCAGTTTGTCACAATTTTGTCCGAGGTAGTTGAAATATTTTGCAATTTGAGCGCAAATCCTTTGATTCGCGTTTCTGCTGTTCCCCCAACATTAATAGTAAAGGAATTATAACTGAGGAGAAAATATTGAACATGGATAAAAAGAAATCTTTTAGATTAATATAGTTTTTATAGCAGAATTAGGATTGCGATATTAACATGAGGATATAAGCCTAGAATCTAGGGAGTAAACAAGTCTTTTATTCTCCTAAATTGAAAAAGGGAGCTCTTTGAATTTTAATAAATGTTTTAATGACGAATAAATTTCAAAGATTTGAAGTGTTGTTGACTTAGCTAAAATGAGAGTTGTCATCTAAGGAACTTCTGGTCATATTATACTGATGGTGCGTTTGTCTGAAGGAAAGAGTTTTCTGAGAATTGATTTTTTGGATTTTCCCAAAAATGATTAGTTAACCACAAACACTTTCTGGTTAATAAAAATATTCTTGCATAAACTTAGGAAAGTGAATTCCTAAATTTAAAAGGTGAAAACAATTTCCAAAATTGCTTCTATCAAATTTTTTCATATTTTATATTTTCTTTTTTTTTTTTTTCTTTTTCTTTTTCTTTCTCCTTCCTTCATCAATCGCCAACCTCACCATGTTTGGCGAGCTCAAGGCCATGGAGGAAGGGCAAATAAAAAGGAAATAAAAGAAAAGAGAAAAATAAAAATAAAAAATAAAAAATAATTAAATTTTGATTTTGATTTTTTAAAAGAAAATATATAATAAAAAGAGAAAAATAAGAAATAATTTAAAATTTATTATTTAAAAAATTAACAAATTAAAAATTTTGAATATATATATATATATTTTTTTTGCTTGAGATAAAATCATGAGATCCAAATGTTAGGAAACATTTTCGATCATATATTATCAAATAAAGAAAAAATAACCGTATTATTGAATAATACATTTTTCAGAGAACATTTTCTTATCATTGTGTTTTTCATAAAATAAATGCATCCTAAAAGTCATGTTAAATGTCCCGAAACCGAAAAATCTTATGCTCTTTCACAAAGCGATGATGACAAAAGGGCTCACATTGTTATTGTGAGCTGATGAAGGGTTGTAAGAAATACTCTCCTTTCTCAAGCCCAAATTGGTGGCCAAAAGTCAAAAGGAGAAATAAAGCAAGAAGTTCAAGTTGCCAAGGACGTTTGAGGCGGTGAAAGATCTATTAATAAGGCTTATGGAGAATTTTTTGAATGGAAAATTATCAAAAAGAAATTAAATTAAATCTATTGTGCTTGTATCAATTCAATTCAAAAAATTTTTAGAGAAAATTTCAAAAAATGGCTTAAAGTATCTTAATTTTCTCAAATAAGGGCCAAAAGCAGACATAATTTCAAATAAGGGCCCAAAGTGGATATTATTTTAAATAAGGGTTTGAAGTAACTAAATCATCTCAAATAAGGGTTTTTGGCTGATAGTGACTTTTCTAGGCATCAAAGAAGGGGTATTTTGGTAAAAAAATTGTAACTATATTTTAAATTTTAAAATTTATTTTTTTCATCCTTTTTTTTTTTTTAATTTTTCTTTTTGTTTTCTTTGCTTTTTTCCTCTTCCCTTCCCAAAACATGGCCATCAATGGCCGATGGAGGTCACCCTCGCCCAACTCAAGCAAGGCTTGCCCTTGCCCAACGTCAGCAAAGGCGACCTCCACTTAGCATCCATGGAGGTTAGTCATGCTAGGTGAAGGTTGAAAATGCTAGTACTACCATTTAGAGGAGAGTGAATAGGTGTTAAAAAAAATTAATAAGTAAATGCAGAATAAATTATGTTGCACAAAGTTTGAGGAAGAGTCAAAGTTTAACTAAAAGTGCTACCAGACTTCAAAAGAAAATTCAGACTCAAATAACAATGGTTTAGAATTTTGAGAAGTTTTAAAAGTAGATTGCAATGAATAAAGTTGAAAAGAGTTAAGGGAAGAGAAAATTGCACACGAGATTTAGAGTGGTTTGGCTTAGATCAAGCCTACGTCCATTTTCCCACACTAACAACTTTCTGGTTGAAATTCACTAAAGTATCAATAGAGAAATACAGTGGTTCGAGTGCAAACACTTAGTGGAAGATTTCTTTTTCTCTCACTAAGTCACTCTTCTTGGTTTTTCTCTACTGAATACAATTTGTAAGAACTCATGCTGAAAAACAAGTGGTTGGAAAGGCTTCAAATTTTGGAATTTCAATTTTCACACACTATCTCAAATGGACTGAATGACCTCCTTACATGCTCCTCTACGCTTTTCTAACCGTTGGCATTCTCCAGAGGAATTTCTTTCAATCAATCCATTGGACATAATCGATTAAAGAAATCTTATAGCCGTTTGAAAATTAAGATGAAAATCCGATGATTCTAGTCGCCCATACAATTAGAATCTCGATTTTCATAAGTAAATGCTTCCCAAAAAGAAACTTGTCTTAAAGATTGATTTCATCAATTCTTAATTGATTCCATCAATGTATTTATAAAAAGTAAGTGAGATTTTTTGCCAAAAAGCCATATATTAAAAATAAATCTCTATAATGTTCATACTGAATCCTTGTTGTAAGATCAATAATCCTGAGTCTGATTATATCTTTGTTCTGGACTTGGTTTTAGTTTGGATTACGTTAGAGTGGGAAAGACTTTGAGAATAAATAGACTATGACAAAAGTCTGCGATTTAGCTTAGAAATTTATTATTCTTCAGAATAAGAACAAGAACAAGAAAGTTTTATCAACTTCAAAACTTAATAAGAGTTTTCTCAACAATCTACCCATTTTTTTATGGTAACAAAATTTTAATGTAGATTTAAGCATAATATGAAAGTTATCCTGCAAAACAACACTTTAGTAGTGCATGATAATTGATAGAAATAATAGACAGTAAACACAATAAAGTCTTGCACAAAATACACATAGTCTGCATCCACAAAACACATCAATCAAAAGTTTGCATAAACCACAACAGTAAAGAAAAAGTCAAACACAAGTCAAACACAATGCACCAAGTCAAAGCTTTAATATGCATAAACTCTACCCAGTTTTGTCAATAGCAAAAAGAGAAAATCAAATAAGCATAAATAAAAAGAAGTTGGGTTGAAAAGGATCAGGGTTGTCTAGAAACACGAACAAGTCAGAAAACCTCCAAGGTCTAAATGGTTTCTTCAAGCTTAGTCAGGCATTAATGAAAAACAGTCTCAACTTTCGCCAAATTCTGCAATATTTGCTGATTTATAGTATGGACTTTATCATCAAGAGATTGAACCTTTGCATTGAGAGACTCAGAGGTAGTATCAAGAGCAGCATGCAATTTTTGGATTTCAAACTCCATCACATATTGATGTGCCTTAATCTCCAAAAGGAGTTCCACTATCCGAGAATAGTTTGATTCTTGTTCAATTTGAGCAATAGCTTCTGCAAAATGTATCGGTGGAGTATCCAAAGGTGAAGGAACATCAACCTAAACGTGTGAAATTTGTTGCTCCCCCTGAACATTAGCTTCTTTATCCTGACCTCAGGTGAGACTTCAGGGAAGTGAGATGCATAAATATCTTCAGCATCTAGAGTAGATCGATTGATACTATCACTAACAATTGGTTCAATAAGAAGAGTTTTCTCACCTACTCCCCTATCTTGGTGGCTTCAGTCTGAGAAATAATTTATTGTTCCTGAAGTCCTTCTTTTTCAGCACTGGGTTGTTTATCAATTCCCGTCTCCTCAATATCTTGTGCATCAATTTCCCTTGTATCTTCTCCTTCCTTGCTAGTGTCCTCTTGTTCCTTGTTCACATTGGCACCTCCTTTATGATCTGAGTCATCATCCTCACTCTTTTTTACTACAGTTTCTTCATCATCACTTTCTTCTTCTAGTTCTTTCTCACTTTCATCATTTTCTTCTTCCTCAGAATAAGCTATAACTCCAAGATCATGCAAGGCAATAGCATGATCTGTGTATGGTAGTTATCCCTTCCCCTTCATAATAGTTATGTACATGTACAATAGGATTGTGTGAGGAAGTGAGAAAACAACACCATTGCAGATGGCCCACATCATTTTTGCTTCGAATATGGAAACATTAGTTTTTGAAGCAGCCTTGGGTTTGATGCAATTAATGATGATCTTATGCACCAAATATTAGAAGCAGACATTCTAGAGTAAGTAATGCTTCCCCTAAGAACCTTGTCCCTCACCAGAAATTTGGTGACCTGCTTGTTAGACATTTTGATAGGCAAGAATCCACTCCTTTCTACCCCCAGAATGTTAGACAATAGATTAACATCAACATCAAACACTTTATCACTCACGGTAAATTGAATGTGAGTGGGATCCAAGACAGACAGGTTGGAATAAAAGTAAGCTATCAATTCGGGGTAAACATCAGATGACTCCACATAAAACCTCTCAATCTGAAGTTTGGCAAACTTTTCTCTCAAATTCACCTTGATGGAATCCAATAAATCAAAATCTATGGTACGAGGGTTGATGACCCCTCTTTTCAGCATCTAAGAGTAAACTTTCTTATTATCCTTTGACCGAAACAACTTCCCTTTTTCTCCAACGATTTCTGCAACAACACCCATTTTTGGTTGAAAATTTTTGAACACCCTTTCATCACTATCTTCCTTTTTGCTCTCAATCTAATCCTTTGTGCCAAAGTGAGGATCAGCAGGAAAATTTGAAAATTCATTTTCTGCTCTTCCAGCCTCTACTAGCGCTAAGTTTTCCATGACTCTCAAAAACAAGGTTTCATTTCCGTAGCCATTTTCTTTCAAGAAAGAACTTATGAAATTCATATGACTTCCTTCATTTTTCAAAAACTCATAATGCTTTAGAAGTACCTTAGGCTTTCTTACCAAAAGAGGAGTTGCTTCCTGAGTAACTTCCTCTTCCACTGATCGGTGAGTCGAGCTTTGAGGCGAATCATCCTCGGTGAGATCAAAATGCGTCAGACCTTCAGGGACAAATCGAGGCCTTTGACTAGGAA
Organism: Eucalyptus cloeziana; assembly: GCA_014182715.1. NCBI lineage: Eukaryota > Viridiplantae > Streptophyta > Magnoliopsida > Myrtales > Myrtaceae > Eucalyptus > Eucalyptus cloeziana. The sequence goes on along the minus strand of CM024636.1, from coordinate 35,607,467 downwards.
TACGAGAGGATTTCCTCTGATAGGACATTGAAGCAAACTTGGAGGACTTTGATGACATGTTCGTGTGTGATCAGATGGGAAATTTTGTAGAGAATGTGAGAGTAGATCAAGAGAAGCAAGGGTTTGAGACTAAGATTAGGGTTTGAAGTCAGTCTGGTTATCGTGAAAAAAGAGTTGAAGATTTTATTTAAAGAAAATGAAGCAAGGCAATCGAATCGGCAAAAAAAAACTTTCGTTTTTTTTTTTTTAATTAAATTTAAAAATATCATTATCAACAATTTTTGAAAAATTAATTTCCAAAAATCAGCAGAGATATGAAAATTTCAAAAAATATAAAAGGCAAGTAATAATACGAGAATAATAATAGAATGAAAGAAACTTACGTGCCAAAATTTGAAGTAAAACTACCCGAGTTTGGAAGGGCTTTCATAAGGATGTATCTTCCATATGTTGAATTAATGAGTTTGCTCATCCATTTTAGCTAGATGCAAGAGTAATATTCAGCTTTTCACAGATGGACTCGAATAAGCCTTTCTCCAATGGCTTGGTGAAGATATCTACTAGTTGATTCTTTGAATCAATAAATTGAACATTGATTTTGTCACTTCGCACATGGTCTCTTATGAAGTGATAGCAAATTTTAATATGCTTTGCCCTTGAATGAAGAATATGATTTTTGATAAGATTAATCGCACTTGTGTTGTCACATCTGATTTCAGTGCAAGGTTCTTCTATTCCAAAGTCCTTTAGTTGTTGCCTGATATAGAGAATCTGTGAATAGCAACTTCCAAGAGCAATATATTCTGCTTTTGTGGTTGATAGTGCCACAGTGTTTTGCTTCATTGAAAACCAGGACACTAACATTTGTCATAATAGTTGGCATGTTCTTGAAGTACTTTTCCTGTCCACTTTACAACGAGCTAGATCAACATCAGAGTAACCAAGTAATGTAAAGTCTCCTCCTTTTGGATACCATATACCTAACTTTGGATAAATCGCAATACATTTAATAATACATTTGACAACACTAAGATGAGACTCTCTTGGGTTAGCTTGGAATCTAGCACACATGCACACATTGAATAGAATATCAGGTTGAGAGGCAGTGAGATAGATAAGAGAACCAATCATGCTTCTATATGTTTTTGGTCAACTTTCTTTCCACCTTCATCCTTGTCAAGTTCAAAAGAACTTGACATGGGAGTCTCAATCTTCTTATAGTTTTCCATCCCAAACTATTTGATAACATCTTTGACATATTTCTCTTGATAAATGAAGGTTCCTTTATTTGATTGTCTGACTTGTGGACCCAGAAAGAATATTAACTCACCCATCATGCTCATTTTGATTTCTTCCTTCGTAGACTTTGAGAATTTCTTGCACAGACTTTCGTTAGAAGACCTAAAGATTATATCATCTACATATATTTGAACAAGTAGAAAGTCTTTTTCTTTCTATTTTATAAACAAGGTTGTGTCAACCATTCATTTCTTGAAACCATTGCTTACTAGAAACTTACTTAGTCTCTCATACTAAGCTCGAGGTGCTTGTTTCAGATCATACAATGCATTCTTCATCTATAGACAAAGTATGATTTTCTGAGTTCTTCAAATCCTAGTGGTAGTTCCACATAAACATCTTCTTGTATGAATCCATTTAGGAAAGCACTCTTGATATCCATCTAGAATAACCTGAAATTATGAAAAATGCATATGCAAGCAATAGTCTAATGGCTTCTAATCTGGCTACATGTGCACATGTCTCATCATAGTCTATTCTTTCCTCTTGCGTATAACCTTTTGCAACAAGCCTTACTTTGTTCCTGGTTACTTTGCCATTTTCATCCATCTTGTTTCTGAACACCCACTTTGTTCCAATCACAGATTTCCCTTTTGGTTTTGGAACTGGCTCCCAAATATCATTGATACTGAATTGTTTAGGTTCTTCTTGCATTGCTTCTATCCAACTTTTGTTAGATAATGCTTCTTCTACCCCTCTATGTTCTATTTCAGAAATAAGCGCCGGTGCACTTGAGTTTCCTTTTGCTTTGGATTTGGTACGGATTTATTCTTCGATATTGCTAATGATGAGTTTTTTAGGATGGCTTGATTTGTGCTTCCAGTTACTGTTAGGTCTTTTGCTTCTCACAAGGATTTGCCGATTGTCAATTTTCTTTGATTCTTCTGATTTTTGTTCTACTTGACTTTGATCACCAGAAGACTAAAGTTCCTCGGGGGAATCAGACTTTATTAAGTCTGAAACTAGTTTGAACTCTTCAAGTTGAGTCTGATCTTGTTGGTTCTAAATGCTTTCTTGAAATATGACATTCATGGATTCTTCGAGAATTTGTGTATTCTTATTGAAGACCTTGTAAGCTTTGCTTGAAGTAGAGTAATAAAGAAATATTCATTCATCCGATCTTTTTTCAAATTTTCCAAGCCAAACATTTCCATTCTTCAAAATGAAGCACTTGCAACCAAACACATGAAAATAAGAGATATTTGGCTTCTTCCCTTTATACACTTCATAGGGGGTCTTCTCTAGGATGGACCTTAAAAATATCCTGTTAATTATATAACAGACAGTACAGACTGCTTCTGCCCAAAAACGAGAAGAGACCTTTACTTTCTATTAGAAGAGTTTTGGCCATTTCCTATAAAGATCTATTTTTCATTTCTACAACTCTATTTTGTTCTAGAGTGTATGGAGAGGAGAAAACATGTTGAAGACCATTCTCGTCACAAAAATTTGTAAAGTATTGATTTTCAAATTCTCCCCCATGATCAGTCCTTATGCTTGAAATGACATAACATTTTCATTCTGAACTTTTTAGCAACCTTTGAAAAATATGAGAAGGTTTCGGTTTTATTTGTCAAGAAGAAAACCCAAGTGAATCTTGAATAATCATCCACAACTACTAAACAATATTTCTTACTACCAATGCTCTGTGTTCTAGTTGATCTAAAGAGATCCATATAAAGAAGCTAAAATACACGATTAGTGGAAACTTGATTTACAGGTTTAAATGAGCTTATGACCTATTTTCCTAAGATATATGGAGTACACAACTCAGACTTTTGGTATACCATTTTGGGAAGACCTCAAATCAGCTTCTTAGATGAAAGTTTAACAATCTATTTCATACCCAAATCCAAGCTTGCAATACCAGAGATATGCTTCATTTTGAATTGAAATAAGATATTGAGAGCTCTCTAGACTTATGTCCAGAAGATAAACATTACCATGTTTTCGCCTAGTGAAGAATTGAGACAAGTCTCTACTAATTCCAGAACATACATCTTCTTGGAAATTGATTTCGAATCTTGTATCACATAGCTAGCTTATGCTTAGAAGATTGTAATTCAAACTTTTATGAGTGAAACATTGTTGATGATTAAACTTCTAATCCTCATTGTTCCATGTCCAATAATTTTTCCTTTGCTATTCCCATCAAATGAAACGTTTCCTCCTTTTTGTTTCTCTAGTTTTACAAAACTGCTTAAATGTCCAATTATATGTCTAGAATAGCCACTGTCCAAATACCATTTGCTTTTTCTTTTAACAATAATATGCAATCAAAAATAAATCTTAAACTGGTATCCAAATTTTCTTGGGTCCTAGCAAGTTAATTTTAAAGACAGCCTTAGCTCAATCCTTCTTAACAGGTCTCTAAAATTTAGGACATTCATTCTCAAAATGTTCTGAGCTATTACACTTAGAACATTTAAGAGCATTCTGGCCAATGGGTTTCACAAAACTTTTTGAAAATGATTTTTGTGAGAAGATTTTGGAGGTCCTTGTTTAAGTCTCCCATTAACTTTAGGAAAATCGATCGAAGGAGTACTTTCATTATTCAAACCCAAACTAGATTTGTTAAAATACGGTATTTGAGCTGAAATGATTTTCTCTAAAGTTTTTGATCATTTGGAGAACTTTGTAGAAATATCTGAAATCTCATTTTTCAAAAATTCATTTTCTTTCAAAAGAGAATCAACATTTTCTTTCAAACCTTCAAAATCATTTTTCAGACTCTCAAACTTTTCTCTCCAAGAATTATCCTATTACCTGAGCTTTGAATTTTCATTCTTTAGTTCGGAAATTCTTTTAAGAGAAGATTTGAGGTTCAAGCAAAGTTCATCTATATACTTATAAACTTTAATAGGAATTTTCGAATGACTTATCTTGATTTCCTTGTTAGATTCTGAGTCTATGTCTGAGTTTGACTTTGATTCTGAGTTTGATTCTGAGGGAGTCATTAAAAAGATATTTGCAAACTCCTCTTCACTTTCCTCACATTTTATGTTACTCTAGGTTTCTTCTTTAAGAGCTTTCTTGTATTTTTCATATTTTCCTTTCTTCTTTTTCAGCAAGGGACAGTTAAGCTTGATGTGTCCCTTCTTCTTACACTCAAGCATATTATATCCTTGCTTGTTTTAACATCTTCCATCGATCCTTCTAGGAATTTTGCTTGCTTTGCTTTTTCTAGTTCAATCTCCTTCATTTGCTATTCAGTTTTCTGAATTTCTTTATCATAAGAGCTAGCTCCTCGTCGTCCATGTCATCGTTTGTGTCTGTATCATCAGAATCAGCATTAAACTTAAGTGCAATTGACTTCTTATCTTTTTGGATCCTCTTCATCATTGATCTGTTCCATTTCATACAATTGAAGAGTGCCTATTAACTCGTCAACAAAAAGAGGCATAATCCTTTATGTCTCTCGAATTGATATCCTCACATGGTTCCCATCCTTTGAAAGTCCTCGCAATAGTTTGTTGACCTTTATTGAAGAAGAAATTGGTTGACCTTGATATACCAATCTATTTACAATTTTTGTAAAATGGCTAAACATATCTCCAATAGACTCTCTAAGCTTCATTATGAAAGATTCATATTGGCCAAGTAAGATGTTTATTTTTGTCTCATTTACACGATCTATTCCTTCATAAGTGAAATGAAGCCTATCATAGACTTCTTTAGCTGTTTCACATGAAGAAATTCTATTATATTTAGCAGAGACAATGCGCAGGATAAAGAATAAATAGCTTTTTCATCAAGAGCCTGTCTCTTGGTAATTTCTGCTTGGTTGGAATCCTCAGCATCTTTATCTAAGACTTCTTTTCCCTTGTCTGAAGCTGAAGTTGCCTTTGGGTTGATCCCTCTTTCTACAACATCCCATTCCAGAGGATCTCTAGATCTTAGGAACTCCTTCATCTTATTCTTCCACACACTGTATTCTTTTCCATCAAAATAGGGTGGCCTAGTATGACTTTGTCCTTCAATCAGTCTTGATGTCAAGATACTAGCCATAGAAGATCTTTACCTTAGAAGTAAAAACACTTCAATAAAACGAGCACCAACGCTCTGATACCAATTGAAAATGCTAGTACTACCATCTAGAGAGGGGTGAATAGGTTTACTAAAAAATTAACAAGTAAATGTAGAATAAATTATGTTACAAGCAAAGTATGAGGAAGAGTCAAAGTTTGACTAAAAGTGCCACCACACTTCTGAAGAAAATTCAGACTCAAATATAGATGGTTTAGAATTTTGAGAATTTGTAAAAGTAGATTGCAACGAATAAAGCTAAAAAGAGTTAAGGAAAGAGAAAATTGCACACGAGATTTATAGTGGTTCGACTTAGATCAAACCTACGTCTACTCTCCCACACTGAGGACCTTCTAGCTGAAATTCACTAAAGTATCAACAAAGAAATACAGTGGTTCGAGTGCAAACACTCAGTGGAAGATTTTTTTTTTCTCTCACTAAGTCACTCTTCTTATGTTTTCTCTCTTGAATACAATTTGTAAGCACTAATGTTGAAGAACAAGTGGTTGGAAATACTTCAAACTTTGGAATTTCAATTTTCATGCACTATCTCAAATGGACTAAATGACCTCCTAAATACTCCTCTATGCCTTTCTAGCCATTGGCATTCTTCAGAGGAATTTCTTCCAATCAATATGTTGGATAGAATCGATTAAGGAAATCTTGTAGCCATTTGAAGATTGAGATGAAAATCCGATGATTTTGGTCGCCCATATAATTAGAATCTAGGTTTCCACAAGTAGATGCTTCCCAAAAGAAACTTGTCTTCAAGATTGATATCATTAATTCGTGATTGATTCCATCAATGTATTTATAAAAGGTAAGTGAGATTTTTCGTCGAAAAGCCAGATATTAAAGATCAATAATTCTTGTTGTAAGATCAATAATTCTGAGTCTGATTATATCTTCATTCTAGACTTGGTTTCAGTTTAGATCACATTAGAATGGGAAAGACTTCTGAAATAAATAGATTTTGACAAAAGTTTATGATATAACTCAAAAGTCTAGTATTCTTCATAATAAGAACAAGAATAAGAAAGTTTTGTCAACTTCAAAACCTGATAGAAGTTTTCTCAAAAAGGTCACCAGGCCTACGTGACAACCGGCGACCCTTGCCCAACTTTGGGAGAGGGTCGTTGGCCCTCCCCCAAGTGCCGGTGATGTCACTGGCCTTCATCGTTGCCCTACCAACGATGGGGCGGCAGCCACAAGCGGGAGGGAGCCCTCCCACTCGCTTTTTTCTTTTTTTAGTTTTTTGAAAGAAACAAGAAAGAAAAAAGAAAATTTTAAAAATAAAAATAAAAAGACAAGATTGGTATATGCACTTCAGGCCATTCTTTGAAATAAGGCTCACTTGAAGTTTTTATTTGAGAAAATAAGGGCACTTTGGGCTTTTATTTGAAACAATGTCCATTTTAAGTTCTTATTTGAAATTTCTTTTTTTTTTTTTTTTTAATTATATTTATGCCAACTCAATCTATCTAGTTAATTTTAGTAAAAAATCACTAACATGAACATCGGTTATTCTATGTGGTGCACCTAGTGCTAAAGTAGACAATTCTTAACAATTTTTAATATTTTTAAATTATTTTTTTACTCTTTTTTTTTTTTTCTTTCTCTTTCTTCTTTTTTCTTCCCTTCCTTGGTGACCTAGAGGTGAGGGCTGGTAATGATGAGGCTTGACCTCGCCTAGCCATTGGTGAGGTCATCCTTTTCGGGTTGGTAAGGTCAACCTTGCTAGGGAAGCAAAAGAAGAGAAATAAAATATAAAATGTAAAAAAAATTAAAAAATTATTACAAAATTATTGTCAACTATGTCACATAAGACTACTAATGTCCATGTCATGATTTTCTCGCCAAAATCGGGTGGATGCACTGAATTGGCATAAATGTAAAAAGTTGATTGGCAAAAAATAAAGTTTAACTTGTATTGGTACAATTGTAATGGATTTATGATTTTTTTTTTTAATAATTCTTCCAGTTTTTGAAGATATCACGAGATGCAAAAGGTAAAGTCAAAGAAAGAGAAAAGTAGCACGGCCTAAGGAGGGGGGTGAGGGGAGAGAGTTGCTTTTCTATGAGTGTGAGAGATAAACAGATTAGTTGAGAGTGTCTCTATATAAGCAAGTATTGCTTTTGAGTGATTTGAGTGTGGTATGAGAAAATATATAAATGGCCGTGTGAAATAATTTTTTAGTGTTATACTTGTAATGCAATTTGGTATATTAAGTGTGTTTTGAGTTGTCTATTACAATTCAATTAATAATATCGATAACTAACTCAAAAATGAGTTGGTAATCTAATTAGAGAAAAGTTGATAATCACTCTTAATTGGGGTAGGTAATTTCAAAAAGAGTTGGTCAATTTAAAAAATTTCAAGCAAGGCAATTAAATGTGCTAACTCAAAAGAAATGTTGTTAAATTAAAATAAATAAATTTGCTAATAAGCAACTCAAATTAGATTAACCAAAACTAATTAGTAATTTAATTGGAGAAAAGTGATAAGTCATTTAGATAGATGTAGGTTATTTCAATAGAAAGGTAGTTTATTTCACATAATAGATGATGATTTTAAGTGTTGGTAAGAAAGGTAAAGAAAAGTTTATATATTATAAGAAAGGTTTTTTTTTTTTGTCAAATATTAGAGAAGAAGATAATTTAAAAACAAATAAATAAACAATGATAATAGACTTAATTAAGAATTTATAACGTAAAGCTTATAAGTAGCTCAATCAAATAAAAGTTGGTAATTGCTTCAATTATTGTTGATAATTTTTTAAATTTTTTACAATTAACGGTTTGGTAAGCAAAGCAAATGAAAGTTGGTAACTCAACAAAAATTTTGCTAAGTCTAGGAAAAAACCAAATAAGCCTTAAGTGAAAAACAATTCAAAGGAGACTCAGTATACTAGAACTAATTAAATTAGTCAGTTCATGTGAGAGTTTATAAATTTGAGGCATTTGCAGATAACAAAAATTGATAAATCAGAATAAACAAAAGAAAACATTGGAAAATAACTCAAATAAGAGTCAATCACTCAAAACTAATTCATATTTTCATCGGAATAAAAGTTGGAAATTACTCAAATAGAGATGGAGAAATTTATGTAAAATGGTAAATTAAGGCTCAGATGAGAAAGACAAATAAAAGTCAGTGAAAGATTAAAAACAGAATAGTTGATGATTTGTAAACTCTAAAAAAGAGTTAGTAATTTCATAAAAGTGTTGGCAAGTTTCCAACAAGTTACCGGGAAAATGGGGTCATCATTTAACCTTTTTTTTTATCGATAGTGTTTTTTTTTGGTTGACATTTACGGACTTTGAAATCTACCATAACGGAAAAAATCGCTTTTTTGGAACGAAAATTAGAATAGTCGTCCTCCAGTAGCTTGCAGTTGATGTTTTATGAAGTTCACGTGCAAGTGACGACGAAATCAATCCGTGTCTTCATTTTGTGACCCCTAGATGCACCATTAAAGCAGACGTTACGAAGGCTAAAGTGATTTTCTTTTTTGTTCTGTGGAATCTCTCGACTACAATTGGTGTTCCCACTGAATTCATGCATTTCCTAGATACTCCTATACTGTTAGTAGCGAGCTTGCTGGCTATTGTAGAGGGCAAATGGATCGAGACAAGATGATCCTATCTCATCTGTTTGTGGTGACGGTGGACGTTTTCCTAAAATTCTGCAGCAGAGAAAAAGCAACTTAGATTTCAACCTATACATAAAAAAATCGAGCTTGCTTACTTATGCTTCTGTTTGGCCATTTACACAACCATACTACAGCCCCTCTCACTGTAAAATTTGGTTTTGAGAAATTCTACTTTTATCTCCAGTCAGAAACTCGATCCAGGAAGATTGAAGCAGTTGACTGTAAGTTGGAAATTTTTGTCTGCTATGTATTTCATAAACCGCCTCGTTCGACTGATGAGAAACTTTTTCATGCTGGTTGATTACGAATCATTAGCATTGTAACCCATGGAGTAGTAAACTATTGGTGCAATATTTTCATCTTGCCCGGGAGAGTTAGAACAGATCGAGCAGAAGTGTGCTGCCTTCTTTTGGAAAGGCTCTATTGTACATGCTAGAGGGGCTAATGTTTATTGGAGAATGGTGTGCCTACCCATGAAAGAAGGAGGCTTGGGGTTAAAGAAATTACTGGATAATGCTTGTATCCTAAGATATGATTTGGAACATTTTCTTGAAGACCAGTTACCTATGAATAGCTTGGATGAAAATCACAACGTAAAAGGGAAGCTTTTATGGTCTTTGGAGTGGCACCTTGATGGGTTTAGTCTATGACTTGATGGGCCTAAGTGGGCCCATCCTCTCATGTTGGGCCTAAAAGCCTGGCCCGCAAGATAAGGGCCCATGGAGGAACAGTTGTGATATGAAAGGTTGCGTTGTTTAGATATGAGGGGTTGTGTTTATTGGAGAAACGTTTTACGTTGAAGAGATGCGTCCTTTGGAGGAGACGCTTCAAGGGAAAGTAAAAAAGGAAAAGGAACGTACCTTTTGGGGTACGTACGTGAAAACGCTTTTTCCCCTTCCAGACAACATAAGACAATAGAACGCTCCAAGAAAGTCTTTTTCAGAGTTTTCTCCCCCTAATAGCAACAGTACACTCCTCGGTAGACTGTGATAAGAATTCTTCCTCGAACTTCAACATTGGTGTTTAATCTGTGGAAAATAAGGTACGCTCGATTCTATAGTGTAACTTTTGATCGGTGATACATGTGCTTCCAGGGCTCGTCTTCCACATTCGTTTAGGGGTTCAATTGTGTATCGAATCGGTTTTAGGGAATCCGTTATTCCCAACATTGGTATCAGAGCCATAGTTCATGTTTCTCGATCCCCTTCTTTTTATGTTATTGGATTTGTTTTTTGGTCAAATTTCGAGAAAAGCCGCCACCGATCGATCGGGGATGGAAAATCCCAACACCGTATTGTTCCCCGGTAGCTTTTGATTTTTTGTAAATCAAAGTTCGTTTTTGATAGCGTAGGGTTGAAGGTCTCGTCGATATAAGAAAAACGAGTAGCGGATCGCCGCCGAAGGCCGTCGGACGCGCCACCACGCGTGGCCAGAAGGAACCGGTGTCGTTGGCACGTGCGTTGCATGCGTCGATTCGGTCTTCCCTAGGTGCGTGTGACACATGCGCTATTTCGATGCCAGGCGCGTGCGACGCACACGCACGATTGCTGGTGCGTGCGTGATACGCGCCAGATGACATCATCGTGACGTCATCCGTGCACGTGTGTGGCACACGCAAGTTGACGTCAGCTCGTGCATGCCCGTGGCATGTGCCGGGTCGGTCGATTCGACTGGACTCGACCTGTTCGCCCCGACCTGGTTGACTCGACTCGTTGACCTCGACCGGTCTGACCGTTGACCGTTGACCATTGATTGTTGACCGTTGACTTTGACCGTTGACAAAAAAAAAAAAAAAAGGAAGGAGGAAAAGAATGTGTTTCCTTTTCCAATTAAGTCTACGTGGATTATATGTAATCCCTTATTTGTTTTGCATTTGTTGCAGGAACAATGTCTCCTCGTAAGGCACGCACACCTATTTGCGCAATTACAGATGAACAAAAAGAAAGGCTTTCAAGGTTGATAGCTGAGTTGACTAATTATCGATGGGAGAGTGGTGACTTAATCGATCATGTTCTCGAGGTCAACAGGAAAATACAAGAGGTCATATGGAATGGTCGTCCCATACCACAATCTAAGATGGTGCGATTTTTCATGAACACTCTTCCACCGATATGGCAAGAAGTGTTGAATCGCCTATGGGAGGTCAACAGAGCTACTCGGTATAGGAGTCTAGTAATGACTTTTATAGATAAACATTATCGGAATGAAGCCACAAAGACTGCGACCCATGGAATGACTTCAATCCGGTAGGGGATGAATGTGCAAAAGAGAAATCCTAAAGGATACCTGTTTATTTTACCATGGCTGCCTAGAATGTATGAGGAATTTAAAGAAGACAATATCAAGAAATTGAACAAAAATGAATCTTTCCCAGTTCATATATTGTCTTGGCATTAGATGTTTTGACTGGTCTTTATTTAGTATACATTATGAACATCTTATGTAAATGTTTTCTACCTAGTTGTTGTCGGTGTAGCAACTGATATATTAGTTGCATTTTTGAAAATATTATTATTCTATCATTATTGGATGTCAAATATTATTTGCTTATGTTAATTGTTAGCTGTTGTGGATAGTTCATAGAAGTTTTTGTAGCTTCAAAGAATTTATTTTGCATAGAATATTATATTAATAATAATTCCAAGTTAGGATTTTTTGATGATGATTGGAAACATGATGACTTTTTGATTTTGAAACCTTACTTGAAATTATTCATTAATATGATGGGTTTGTGCAAAATGGTGCATAAATGATAGGCATTAATAATTCGTGCATATGTGTCTAATATGTTTAAATCGATGGCTTCAGCCATAAAGAACATAGTCGTTGAGCTGAATAAAGGTGAGAAGCTCAATGGCGATAAGTATGAAATATGGCACATGAAAATCTAATATGTGCTGGAAGAGCAAGAGGCATTAAAGCTCTTAACCTGACCATGGAAATACCTGAAGATGGAAACACTGCACAACACAAGAGAGATAATGATGCATTTGCTGCATGGAAAAGAAAAAACTCTCTTGCTCGCATTACGTTGTTAAGTAGTATGGAAAATGACATCATGTGAGAGTTTAGGCGTTTTGAGAATGCCAAGGAAACGTGGGAAGCATTGGCAGTAAGATTTGGTCATACTTCGGTGACTAGACTGAGACAGTTCACTATTAGGTTTGACTCTTACAAGAAGCCTCATGGTCAGACCATGAAGTAACACCTTAGAAAGATGTTAAACATGATTAATGAGCTGAAAGATGTTGGCCATGTCCTGACTAATGAGCAGCAAGTGCAAGCAGTGATTCGTTCCTTGCCTCAAAGTTGGGAGCATATGAAGGTGCACTTGACTCATAATGAGAATATCAAAACCTTTGAGGATGCAGTGCGTCATCTTGAGCTGGAAGAGGACAGCCTCTTGGCGGCTAAGCCGGAAACTAAAATTTATCATGCTGGTTCCAGCTCACATATAGCTTCGAGCTCCAAGCGCAAACGTCCTAACTGGTTCAATAAAAGGAAAGGTAAGGGAGCAAGTGCTTCAGGGAAGAAACCAAAGGTTGACCAACATGAAAGAGGAAAGTGTCCTAGAATAAAGAAGCTGACAAGGGTGAAGTGTTATAATTGTGACAAGAAGGGTCATTATGCTCGCGATTGTTGCGAGCCAAAGAAGGTACGCAACCCCTGTACATTTCAGAACTTTGCTTATATGTCAAGTTATGTATTCTTAACTGAGTCTAATCCTTTGTGGACTGTAGATTCAGGAGCGACAGACCATGTAGCGAAGGATAGAGAATCCTTCATGGAATTCCGACGAGTATCAACTAGAACTAAGTGGATCTATATAGAAAATAACTCTAGAGCAGAAGTAAAAGGAATTGACATCTGTCAATTGAACATGCGTGGTGGACACACTTTGTTCCTACATGATGTGTTGTATGCTCCGGAGATTCGTCGGAATTTAGTGTCTCTTTTAGTGTTGGTTAAGCTTGGTTTTAATATGAACTTCCATAATAGTGGTGTGAATTTGTATTTGGATACAAATTACTATAGTTGTGATTATTTTCTAGATGGTTTCAATGTATTGAATGTTGACTATGGTAATGCCAATATTTGTTATTCCCTTTTTACATCTCCTAATTCATATGATAATGATGTGAATGTGTGGCATGCTAGACTTAGTCATATTGGCCAACAACGTATGAACAGGCTAGCCAAAGAGGGCTTGTTGGGCAACATTGAAAATGTCAATTTGCCTATATGTGAGCATTGCCTAGTAGGGAAAACGACAAAGAAACCATTTTGAAAAGGTAAAAGAGCTGAATTTCCGTTGCATTTAATCCATTCTGACGTCTATGGTTCGATGGATGTGAGAGGAAGGCATGGGGCTATTTATTTCATTACATTTATAGATGATTATACTTGATTTGGATATGTCTATTTGATTTCTCATAAATCTGAAATATTGAGTTATTTCAAAAGGTTTATGAACTTGGTAGAAAATCAATTAGACAAGAAAATAAAAGTATTGAGATCCGATTGAGGTCGAGAATATTTATCTAATGAGTTTAGAAAATTATGTGATGAAAAAGGAATAGAAAGACAATTGTCTATTCCATATACTCCTCAACAAAATGGTGTTGCGAAGAGAAGGAACTGAACCTTATTGGAAATGGTTAGGTCCATGATGGCGCATGCTAACTTACCTATTACTTTTTGGAGTGATGCGCTATTGATTGTTGCCTATATACTTAACCGAGTGCCTTCCAAATCAGTTACTTCCACTCTATATGAGTTATGGATAGATAGAAAACCGGACTTAAGTTTTCTTAAACCGTGGGGTTGTGCTGCCTATACTCATGAATGGGGTCCTAGAGGAAAGAATAATATTTTCATAAGATACTCTGAACACTCGAAAGGGTATGTGTTCATAGGTGAGCAGGAAAGTGGAAGTATAACTGAATTCGAATCACGAAATGTCACATTCTTAGAGAATGAATTTCTTAAGAAGGGCAAAATAGGTAAGGATTATTCCCTATTTGAAACATTGAATCCAGATAATGATTTTAGTGGAGTTCGTCCAAGTGGGAGTAACATGAGAAGTGATGAATTTAATTCAACTCACTCTCAATTACAACCACATGATGAGACAATATCGTCATTATCTAATCCGAGTGGGAGCATGATAGGGAATAATGTGCAAAGTGTACAATCTCCCAAACGGCGAACAAGTCGCAAAAGTATTCCCCATCGACATTTTAACATTGAAGGGGAAACTTTTATGATTGCTCCATAAGATGAGGATGAGTCAAGAAATGTTAATGAGGCTCTAAATTGCCCTAGTAAGGAAAAATGGATGCATGCAATGGAAGAGGAAATAGAGTCAATAAAGTCAAACCGTGTTTGGGAACTGGTTGATCTTCCAAAAGGACGCAAAGCTATTGGAAACAAGTGGGTTTTCAAAATAAAACATAAAGCTGATGGCTCGATAGAAAGACATAAAGCTCGCATTGTGGCGAAGGGGTATAATCAATAGCAATGAATTAATTATGAAGAAACATTTTCTTCTGTAGTAAGATTTACCTCGATTCGCATTATTCTAGCAATAGTAGCAAGTATGTATCTTGAGTTACATCAAATGGATGTAAAGACTGCTTTTCTCAGTGGAGAATTAGATGAAGAAATATATATGGAACAGCCTGCTGGTTTCATTATGGAAGGCCAAGAAGAAAAGGCATGTCGACTTTTGAAATCGATAAATGGCCTTAAGCAGTCGTCAAGACAATGGTATATACGTTTTCATAATGCCATAATGGTATATGATTTTACAATGATTGATGAGGATCATTGTGTATATATCAAAATATCTAAAGATCAATTTGTGATCATATCATTATATGTTGATGATATACTAATTGCCAGAAGCAATATATAGTTTGTTAATACTGTCAAAAGTTGGTTATCTTCCAACTTTGAGATGAAAGATATGGGTGAGGCTACATACATTCTTGGAGTTAAGATTTCAAGAGATCGTTCGAAGATGTCATTATCTCTTTCACAAGAAACATACATAAATAAGGTTCTTGAACGATTTCGTATGCAAGATTGTAAACCCATAGATACTCCTATTGTAGAAGGTAAAGGATTGAGCCATAGAATGTGTCCAAGGATGCCACAAGAGAAGGAACAAATGAAACATGTTCCTTATGCTAGTGTTGTTGGGAGCTTAATGCACGCTATGATGTGTACAAGACCTAGCATATATATTTTGCAGTTGGAATGGTGAGTAGATACCAATCCAATCCAGGTCAAGCACATTGGAAAGCCGTTAAAAGAATACCGAGGTATCTTAAGGGAACAATTAATTACAAGCTAAATTACCAAGGAAATGATCTGCAACTTGAAGGCTATTCGGATGCTGATTGGGGAGGAGATTTAGATGAAAGGAAATCTACCTCTGGATTTGCTTTCTTACTGAATAATGGTGCGCCATATCATGGAGTAGTAAAAAGCAAACGTGTATAACCTTGTCCACGATGGAAGCTGAGTTCGTGGCATTATCAGTAGCAGTACAAGAAGGAGTTTGGCTTAAGAGATTTTTGGATCATTTAGGTATTATTGAGAATGCTGCAGACTCATTGCTAGTTAACTGTGATAGCCAAGCAATAATAGCGTACACCAAAGATCCAAAATATCATGACAAGACCAAACATATAAATACCAAGTATAATTTTGTCAAAGATATAGTTGCACGAAAGGATGTGAACTTATAGTACATATCTACGCATAGAATGGTAGCAAATCTTATGACAAAGCCAGTACCTAGAGATGTGTTTTGTGATCATGTAAAATCTCTAGGACTGCGTATAAATTGATGTACTGAATATTTTAATTTCCCTGAAGTGTTCACATTTAATGAATTTGTGTTTTTTCATTATTAATGCCTATGAATCTTTGTTTGACGTTTATGCATCTTAGTACTTAGTGCATTATATAAAGTTGAGAAAGTATGTCGAACAGATAAGAGATTAGCCCACTTACATGAGTAATCACCTCTATTTACTATGTGATAAATAGAGATGAGATGATTTTTAAGCTTATTATTTATGTGATAATCGAGAGCTCAACCTTAAAATATATATGTCACTTTAATTAAGTATTAAGATGAGGACATGATATTGATTATGTCCGAAAGTAAAATAACCTACATATTTTACTTTATCTGTCTATGATGCCAGATGTGAGTTTTGATGAATTTTGTGTATAAGTAGATATGTGAACTCAAGTTAGACATTGGGTATGTCTGAACTATCATCTGTATAGTATTAAAGGTGTAGACATACGCTCCATAGGAAATGAGTTAAATACCGTAATACGTATTTCATACTACGTATGCATGAGACGACCAACAAAAGTGACAAAAGTTTTGATCTCAACTGTTATGCCATGTGATACTCTTGAGGAAAATAGTTCCTCAATTTAGTGCCCTCATGACTTTTACTTATTCTCAAGATTTCTATTTAGTGTTTGCTATCTTAGGATGTTGCCAATGATCATAAATTGATTCGATCTAATGGGACATTTCTAGAAAAGCAAGTTGAACTGAAATTGAGAGTTTCAAATAAAAAGGAAGATCGAATTTGGAGAATTACATTCTAGTTTTGTATTCACTGGTCGACCAATTGTGATTGTTTTATGGGACAATCATAATTGTGAATACAATATATCATCATTTAAAAGAGATCAAGGGAGATATAAATGTGATCGATTGATCTAGGGTACTGCATACTAAATCTACTTAGAGTGTGATGCCCATTATGAGCCACTATATATTCCTAACAGATGTATGGTAACGAGCTCTCAAAGTATGCTAGTCACATAGATTATTCACCTGGCATGAATGTTGTAAAGAGGTAAAAAGGATCCCGTTTGGCCCACTATGTGTGAATGGGAGATGATGGGTTTAGTCTATGACTTGATGGGCCTAAGTGGGCCTGTTTGCCCATGTTGGGCATAAAAGCCCGGCCCGCAAGATAAGGGCCCATGGAGGAACAATAGCGATGTGAATGATTGCGTTGTTTAGATATGAGGGGTTGTGTTTTTTGGAGGAACGTTTTATGTTGAAGAGATGCGTCCTTTAGAGGAGACGCTTCGAGGGAAAGTAAAAAAGGAAAAGGAACGTAACTTTTGGGGTTTGTATGTGAAAACGCTTTTTCCCCTTCCAGACAACGTAAGACAATAGAATGCTCCAAGAAAAAAGAACATACATCTTTTTCAAAGTTTTCTCCCCCTAATAGCAATAGCACGCTCCTCGGTAGACTAGGATCAGAATTCTTCCTCGAATTTCAACATTGGTGTTTAATATGTGGAAAATAAGGTATGCTCGATTTTGTAGTGTAACTTTTGATCAGTGATACATGTGCTTCCAAGGCTCGTCTTCCGCATTCGTTTAGGAGTTCGATTATGTATTGGATCGGTTTTAGGGAATCCGTTATTCCCAACACACCCTAAATCTTTCTTTCGTTCAATTACTAGTCCATGGAATGCAAATAGAGAGGAGTAGTTTGTAGTTGGCATAGATGTGTTTGGTGCTACCCTTGTACGATTGAACAAGTTGTGTATTGAGATAGGATCTCCTGGTAGGGCTAAGTTTCTATTCCTTCTTTTAGCCCATGGATTCCATGTTTTATGTCTTCTACACTTGAAAAGTGATATAAGGGCAGTGTCTTATTGAAATATATAGTTAGTTTTTCATTGGCTTATCCATATTATTAAACCTACCACTATTAAGGACAAACCTCGAATTCACTCCCCCATTCTAGAACAAGACCGTATAGCATATGAAGTCCCACGAGCTTCTCTGAATTGTGAAATGTTGGAAAGAGTGTAGAAGGGTATCCGAGCCATTCAAACCACCTAAACTTTGGAGCAAGACATCGCTCAGATCCATCGGGAAAGCATGCATTGCGAAGCATCAGCACTCTTAGCCTCTTCAAATTTGCTAAACAACCAAGACTAATGGACAAATATTCTTCTAGGTTATGCTCCTTCAATCCAATTGCTTTGATTGCAATTGATGTTAGCTGTATGCCCTAAAACAACCATGTAATAGTTACATGTTAGAGATTATTTAATGGCAAATAAGTTTTCTCATTCATTGTCCAATTTATATGAATGAGGTCCATAAGATTAGCTACGATTGAATCTATTCTTAAGGTGTTAAGAATATGTGTGACGGGTTACAGTTATGTTGAATCTTTAAATAGTTTCTAGTCGATGGATCATTAAGAAGATATTTTTATCCCGTTGAGACCGGTGTGTTCTCAAGCTTCACTTTAGTATTGGATACTTGAGGAGATGATGAGTCACAAGTCATTGGGTATTGTGATATCCAAGCTAGAACACAGGTGCTTGTATTGGATAAGTTCACTGAACATGACATACATAGAACGATTGGCGACGTGGAAGCTTTTTAGCGAGGTCAATGTCTGATTGTTCATGCTTTGGTTAGGTGTAAAGATCCTTAGACTTGAGGCACGATGCTGACTTGTGTGTTAGATGGCTTTGGTTCACAAGTGCACATATTGACGCTTCGTCGAACCTTCTCTATATTTGATGGTCATAGTTTGTTCACATACGAAGACACATGTGTGTGCAATATGGAATCTGTCTTCTTGTTATACAAGATTGATGTCCTATAAGATCTACTCGTGACATTGTATTGAAATCCTTGGCCAGGGTTATAACCAAGAATGAATGGTTCATATCTCGAAGAATACATGTCAATTAGATTTGGGCATATGATCGAATTGGTGGCTTGACCAATAGTTCCGTGGCCTTTGTTCGATCGGGACATGGTGAGACAAAAGGATCAAATTACATGGTCACCAAAGCTGACAGGTTCATTATGTTTTGAGACATTTCACATTGTCTGGGTAGCCGTGATATATTGCTAGATGTCACTCATGGTTTGCAAGAACAGGAGATTGATTTGGACAATTAGTTCTCTTGGTTGTGCTAATGTGTTAATACTAGTCCTGCTACCAGCTCAGTAATGAACCTAGGGATGTCACACACCATAACCAATTAGAATGACGTTTGAACGAGAGAGAGAATATTGCAAATGTGTTTGCAATTGAGCCAATCAGATTGAGTCGGGCTAGAAATAAAAGTTCTGATGAAGGGGCATAAGAGTCTATAAACTCTGAAGCGGGTTTCAGACTTGACGGCCGAATCAAAGCTCTGAAGCATATTCAGATTTAGTGATCGAATTAATAATATGAAGTGAGTTCAGAATTAATAGCCGTGTTAATAATCTGAAGTGAGTTCAAAGTTAATTGCATCATTAATGATCTAAAGTGAGTTCAGAGTCAATAGCCAAATCAATGATCTGAAACAGTTTTAGACTTAATGGCTAAATTAAAGATATGAAACGTTTTTCAAATGTAATGGTCACATTAAGTTCTGAAACGGTTTCAGAACTTAATGGTCACATTAATGATCTAAAACGGTTTCAGAATAAATGGACAGTTTAATGATTTGAAACGGTTTCAAATTAATGACAAATTAATGCTTTGAAACAATTTCAGAAGTAATGGCCAAATTAAGTATTTGTGACAATTACAAAGTTAATACACAAAATAAAGACTTGTAATAGTTATAAATAAATGTCTGGAATAATGCTCTGTAACAGTTACAAAGTTAATGCCCGAATTAGTGTCTGTAACAGTATCAAAACTTACACCCGTCAAGAGTTACAGCCGAATTAATTCTAAAACGGTTTAGAGTTAATGCGCCGATTTAAAAGTGATTTGCATTGTCTATAAAAGATAATACAAAGAGCATATCACATGATGATAGACGATTGACAACCGACAATCGATAATTGAGAGTGCTGATACTGATCAACAAAACACTCACATGAGAGCAATTGCTAGCACAATTGCAATTGTGAGATCTCTCAATTTCTCTCTTCTATTCAATGTGAGAATTGGTGGTGTGTCTGAACTAGAGACCCAACACTTATGGGGTTGGATCTGAACAACGTCAAAGCGTGTGAAGAGATCAGACATTCTGCATGTGAAGAACGTCAGAACTAGTATTACTAGAAGGTGTCAGACGTTCATGGTCAAGAATCTAAGAACATCAAAACCGGTGTTACCAGAAGGCGTTAGACGTTCGTGGTTAGAGTCTAAAGAACGTTAGAACTACTACTATGCGGACATCAAATGTTCATGCTCAAAACCCAAAACTAAACCAAATTTTGGAGCACAGTACAAGGTTAATATGATTAGCCCTTTTAGCCCTTCTATGCGTTTTAGTTAAAATGCACGTAAATGCTATGGGAACACATGTATAAGTGTTTTTACTTCCATTGGATCAGACTTTTGGTCTTAATTTACTTATGCACGTATGCTTGTTTATCGAAATAAACACCAACGGTTGATTCCTGTAAAAGAAAGATATAGCAAGCCGAGATTATGAAAAAATGAAACACCATAATGTCTTCAATAGATTTATTTGATTCATTCTATAGTTGCAACATGTTGGGCATGCACAAAGTTTATACATATTGGTATTACCGTATCTGTTGTGGAAAATGAGCAATTGAACAATAAAATTAATATAACAAAAAAATAAATTGAACATTGGATTTACGTAGTTCAATCGTAGTAACTTATGTTCACAAGATGAGCAGCAATGAATTCCATTGTAGATCAAGTGATGTAACAGAGATTACAATCACACTTAAGTCACTTAAACACTCAACATTTTCCAAGTCCCAATTACACCAAATAACTCATGTAGTGTTTAGCCCCACAAGTTCTCTCTAAATAATCTCTCAATCTCATGGAGGAATTATACACAAATTTTTACCACAAGAATTTAATTGACTTCAACACAGAAAAGCTATTGGTGTAATTGCACAAAGAAAGCCCACTATCAAGCACTCGATGAAACGACTCTTCAATGACCCTTGGATATTTTCAAGGTGCAATCCACAAGCAAAAGCTCCTTTTTGATGCACTTCACAAAGAACATCCCCTTCTCAAATATAGACAAGAATCGAATCCAAAATAGGATATATCTTTTAAATAAACCTTCTCAAATTAGGAAACCTACTTAAATTATGAAACTTTTCATTTTCAGACTCAAATTTAAGACATATTTTAATAGTATATGATCCCAATACTTCATGAACATCATCATATGACCATAACCTGTAGCTTCTACTTGTCTCCTTTGGGCATTCTTGATAGACACTATCTTTGGTCATTAATTGGAGTAGGTCATGCATTTGAATCTTCCTTACCAATACTAATCAAAGACCTCTCAACTAGAAATTGCACGTCAATGATTGGTTCAAAGCCACATGCATTAAGAACTTGGTTTACATAATTTTGATCCTACCCTACAAAGAAACAACCAATATTGAGAAAAATTTCCTTCTGTTGATAATCTAGGGCGTCAAAGCTGCTCTTTAGGAGATTATTGATCATTTTGTTTGTGTAGAAAGAAAGTCGGCGGAAGAAACAACTAACCTCTTCGATGCGTAATAAATGAATTACCCAAGAATGTACGTTGAATCATGAGTGAATGATGGACGATACAACTTCACAATGGTCTGAATGCAATTACGAGGAAAGTATTCACGTTCCATAGTATTAATGTCGATTGTTTTCTCAAAACAGTAATGGAATGTATTTTGTTCTTTGATGGAGAGAGGAGAAGAAGAGAGAATAGTTTCTTTTATAACTTTCTTTCTGCCAACCATTCTAACGGTTATTTCCAAAAGTTATTTATATATAATTCCCTCACACTCTTTCAAAAGGTGTCTCTCTATTATGTCACATCAAGACGAATTGGTGCGTCTTAATCACACTCCATCATGGACGTACTAATATGAAAAAAACAAAAATAACATCGCTCATTTAGACATGATAGGCTTGATAGTTATCTATCAAGAATATTAGACATTTAACATTCATCTACTTTATAAACAATTCATACAAACAAGAAGGCCATGCGTGTCACGCCCCGAACCCCGAGTATGCTCACATCCCTCGGCGGTCGATTAAAAATGTGACAGCTCAGGACACGTTGCCGACCCATTTTTTTTTTCTTTCAATTAAGCACATGCTGAAGCAAATTAAATACAACACTCAATCAATCATCAGAAACAAGGATAGTAGAAACACACCACAAAAGTTGCCGAAAACAACTTATTTATTTAACTATTGTTGTTCCTAGGAAGTTTAATGATTTACAAGTCCTTACGCTGGCAACTTCCAACCGACCCTCTCAAAAACCTTCAGGGACTAGGGTCAACCTAAACTTTACTAGCAACAAGGCTAGCCAAAAGGTATCGCATCTCGCGCCCACCAAATCCGCACTCAGCAGATCTCCACGCTACGACCCTTAAAATGTTTAACTACGACGAGGTGAGATAAATCTTAGTGAGTCAAAACCCTAAACCCCGATTAGGACGCAAATCTGCCTCGAAGGCGGTCTTAAACATGCACCATACAAAACTCACCTCGCCTCGTCACGTCCCTGTATATTAGTGCATCACATATGCATTTATAGATACAATAAGCATAGTCAATAATCGAAACACGTAATTTTCATCTTTCAAACATTCATATGGGTCCCAATTATAAGGTAAAACCATTTTGGCACGTCCCATACCATGCCTAACAATTTTGCCCCATAATCAGGCGCAAAATATAACAACCATTTAGGTGTGTTCCGATTATTACGACCCATCGGCCACGGCCAACTCAAAAGTTGGCGGTCATCCGACGTAACTGGGCATCGTCCCACCTCATTGGGCATGGCATCATCCCGCGTATTCATACACATTAGGACAACATTCCAATAAGGAGCATCAGTCCGGCTTCTACCGCGACTCGGCATCCATTGACGTGGGGCATCCGAACTTAATCAGGCATCGTCTCGCATATTCATACGCATCAGGATGGGTTCATTACCTTGCATATTCATACGCATTAGGGTATTTAGGGGATCCCACGAGCACACCATCACTCAAGTCCATTGTTATCTTTCTCATTAGCCAAGAACACAAAAATCTCTTTCAAATAATAAGCCTTGCAACTCTTTTTTTTTTTTTTTGTTCAAAGCTTTTCGAAATAAATTCGTACGTGGTCACATACTCAAAATCAAACCGTCAAACTTTGCACATTTCTACTATAAAACCTCCTTATTTTATTGAGCACATAAAATTTGGCATCCAAACCCAACACCTTATTTATTTTCTATTTTCTTTTCCAACCACCCCTTTTAGAACTAAACTTGGGTAATCCCCATTTTTTTACTTTAAAACTTTTGGAAAGAAATTTGTAGGTGCTCACGTACTCAAAATTAATCCGTCAAACTTTGTATGCACCTATTTTAAAACCTTATTGTTTTGTTGAGTAAATAAGTTTTGGTGTCCAAACCCGACACCTCATTATTTTTCTATTTAAAAGCTTATAATGCCATCTTTTGCAATAACGATCGGAGCCAACACAGAACAACCAATATCCTAATATCACGCATAAGTTCTAAACAAGCCAAAAATCAACCAAGTCACAAAATATACATCTTCTAGCAAGCAAGACACCAAGAAC
The DNA here is from genome assembly GCA_014182715.1 of Eucalyptus cloeziana. Taxonomy (NCBI): domain Eukaryota; kingdom Viridiplantae; phylum Streptophyta; class Magnoliopsida; order Myrtales; family Myrtaceae; genus Eucalyptus; species Eucalyptus cloeziana. The sequence continues at coordinate 35,583,877 of CM024636.1, read as the reverse complement.
AACCACAAAACCACAACCTGCCCTCATCGGCAGAAACCGGGTCCACCCACACGTCTCCAAGTTTAATTCCAAAAACATAACCAAATGAATTCAGAAAATTCTCAAATTTGAATATGTTATAAAGGACACTTAAACCAACACTTTTCATGAAGACACCTTGACCCAAATCTTTCTAGAATAAGAGTAGCAAATCACCCAAACAGTTACCAAAATTGTGTCCATGTCCAGAAATTACATTTTCCAAAACTAGCTTGGTTCGAGGTCCAAAACTCATCCGTTTGAAGGAACTCTTTCGAAAATCAAACCCTAAGAGTTAATAAAAATCATTTAAACACCAAAAGGTCACTGGTTCTAACACCAACCGAGATTCTGCTTTACATGTAACAAAATTGAAATCTTGTTCTTTTAAATTCATAAAATCTTGAGTAAAATATATGTCATAGCAGAAGATGTTTAGAAAATTTTTCAAGAATGAAGCAATCTCAAAATCGTAGCACATTTTAACCCATGAAAATGGCAAACGGCGAGTGTCCAGTAAACTAATCTAAAGATTAAGCTAATCCATCTTAACACTAATCTAACCAAGCTAATTAATACTAATCTAACCCCTTAAGTGCAATTAACAACATAATTAAGGATTATGGAGTTAACTTACCAGAATTCAATGGCGGTGGGCTCACGGCGACGGCAACGCGACGGCGGTGAGAACCCGAGACTACCGTGTCTTGCACGAAGGCCCAACGGTGGCTGTTATGGCCCTATGAATCCTCGGCCAAGGGGAGGCTTGGCTCAGCTGCTTGGGGGCTGGTGTGTGGCCGCAGGGCTGCAGTAGCTAGGATAGGGTGGTGCTAGACGCTAGTGGGGTTGCTGAACGTGGAGTTGAGGTTGGCAGGTGGTGGTGCAACAACAAAGGAGGAGTTGGAGGTGGTGTGGAGCTGCTGGACGTTGGGCTGACGGTGAAGTGGTGATGGTGGCAACAAAATCAAAGGGAAAATAGAACCTGAATCGGATGAAGAAAGAGGATGCTGGTGGTAGTTGAAACGATGGGATGATGGATGGTGATATGGTGGTGGGGAGGGTTAACGTTAGAAGGAAGGAGTTAGTGGGGAGGGGAAGGAAGAACGTGAGGGGAGAAATGAAAAAATGAAAGGAAGAAGTAGTCTGCAGAAGGGAAAGAAGAAAAAACTTGAGGGGAGGGAAGGGGCTGGTTCACGCATGAAATGAGAGAGAGAAATGGGAGAGAGAGAGGGAAAATGAAAGTCAATTGATAAGCCAATGAAAAGCCTTGAGAAATATCCAAACACTCATTACATGTCCCCAAAGTCTTCATCCTTCAAAGTCAAGAGTCCACCCAATGGCCATTTTTCCTCTATTTTCTCACAAACAAAGCCATTTTGGTGTAAAAAAATGCAGTTCTTCATCCCCATCCAAATTTCCTTTAATTCTCTTATTTGTCCGAAAATTGTTTTTCCGCAAATTTTTCGAACTCGACGAAAATTCGCCGAAAGATGAGATGACGTCTAATAAATGAATCGTGACACGCTCGAACGTCTGATTCTCGAAACTGAAGTCAATTTCGTGGTTAAAATCAACCGAATGCGATTTTAGTACGACCTAATCTATTATATAGCTTTTAAGGATTTTAGCACATTTGACCCGTGGTCAATAATTTTTTATCCACATTTGTGCATCTCCAACTCGTCGACTCTCGATTGTCATAAAAATCGCGAGGTTTCAATTACGTGTCCCGAGTATAATTTCGATAGAAAATCGGGTTATAGCCGTTCGACGCGAATATCGCAATCGTGCGGAACCACCTGCAATTCGACTACGTACTTCCATCAAATCAACTTATATCCTTTTGCTAATCGATTCATAATGGTGTCATATTGACCCTTGCTGATTATTATGGTCGAGCAGTCGATTTCTGATCAAATTCTCTAGTCTGTTGCATTTACATCCCTTAACAGCCTCACCTAATAAATTAGTTAACTCGATAATGATCGGTTCCGAATAAATTAACCATAAATGCGTTGACGAAACAACCATTTCATATATTCGAAACGAGGCTAAATTTCAGGATTTCACAATACGACTAGTGAGTATACTTGCACTTGGAAACTCAAATTATGCACCTGTTATGGATGACATAATGGTTACAACTCCAAAAAGAAATAAACAATTGATGTCTCACAGCACCCCAAACATATTTTTCTACATTAGTCCAAGTATACCTATCCCTTGAAAGCTATACTTGACTATTCTCATAATACTATGTATTTACAATTATATCCAAAACCACATAGGGTGATATAATTATATCCAAAACCACATAGGGTGATATAATTGGTTGACCGATAAATACATGTGATATATGACAACAATAATCTTCCTTCACACTCATGTCTCTCTTTATTTCAGAATAACTGCTTTCTTAAACACGCTCCATAAAGTCATATTTATTCATGATTGCCGCTAAAGTAGCAACATCGTTCTTTCGCTTCAAGAACATAGTGAGAAGTAACATAGGATACAAAAGGAGGTAAATTGTAAGTTACCTCAAGGACTCACATGATGATAAATCAGAATAATTTTACTCATTTTCCCATATCAGTCGTATAATGCACATGTAGTATGAATTACATGCTATAGTTGATTTCTTTTTCTATAAGAGCACATGTCATTTATTAAACACATCTACTGTACATACATGTACTCATGTTTAGCTTGAGTGCTATATTAGCTCGCTTTTTAAAATGCCCAATTAAGCACTCGCATCCGGTATCCTACAAGTATACATGATTGTGGGACTATCACATTCGATCCTATCACATATAAATCATAGATCTCATCTTAACTCCAATTAAGGACGTAAAATATATTATGTACTAAACTTGCTTTTTAGCATTTATAGTACATAACGTCTCATTTCAACATGCTAAGTATAACACTTCAGGTGATTACTCGTGTGAGTGAGTAACCGGGACTGCCGGTGAGCCACAGCATCAAAGGGTCGTCCTTGGGGCTCGTCTCGGACTCAAAGAAGTAGTAAAATAGCTGCACTTCCTCCAACTTTCCTACCCCTACATATCTATACCATTTTTGTTTCGCCACCATGCAAGCAAACATAAAAAAAAGAAACGCACATACACATGGTTATAGCTGTCGGAGGTAAAGAAAGAAAATAGCAAATCAAGTCATTTGCTGAATTTTAATTGCTCATAAACGTGTGATACGAACTGACCTAGTTTCGAGTTTGAAGGGAAGATCTCCGGCGAAACCTGGCAGTCTCAATGATGGCTGAATGTGATTGTACAACGTTGGAGATCAACAGGAGTAACAGAAGTAGGAGATGCAACATCCTTGGCTCGTCGAACCAAGGCAAATGGAAAAGAAAAGAGAATAGGCAAATTGTGAGATTTCTACTTCCTCTGGGTGGATCTCCAGGGGTTATATGTGCTTAGCGGCCTTTCAAACTGTCCATTCCCAGGCCAAAAGAGTAATTCTCTCCATGGTCTTTCATGCCCCACAAAAAAGAAAAATGGGCATTTGGACTTCGAAACAAAACGAACACGTTAGGCATAAAAGATTGACTCATAAAATGATGTGGTAAATTCTAATTTGACGTTTTTTTTTTTATAATGTCATTTGAAAAGTATACACTTAGAGTTTCTCCTGTTTTTTTGTACAAGAACTTTGTAAGCTAATCATTATGTATTTGGTACCACCTCACTGAAGCGCTCAATAGAATATAAAGGTTTGTCACGTTGACTCACTTTTACACATTATCTATACTATTATGTAAAGTAAGTAGAACTTCCTATTTTTAAAAGGTCATTCATTTTTTTTCCCAAAATATCATTACGTTTTTCTATTATTAACATTGAATCCAAGGGCAAATGCAAAATTAATAGTTTTATATAGTCAGTCACATGTTTTAATATCGAAAATTGGATAATTTCTATCCAATAATAACTTTCTTAAAAAGAATTCAAATCTCGAAATACTTGAATCTTTCCGCATATATTTACGTAGGGAAAATGGCATTAGAAATATCCTAACTTTCGTATGGCTCTTAGTGATAAAACTTTCCAGATGATCACTCGAGTGTTCTATTGGTTGAAAAAATAATCAATTAAGTGCCTCTAGCAACAACCGTGAGATATATGCTACTTGAATTTTTTATTAAAACTTTATGTTCAACGTGCAATTTTAAAAAACATTGAAGTCCAACGTAGACAAATCTTGTTGTCAAATCTTCATTTGCAGACTGGCATACCCCTTCTTCTTTTTCATGTTCGTCTTCATCTTCAACTTCCTTGTTCATGTTCATGTTCAACTTCTTCGTTTATCTTCATCCTCAGCCAACAAATTTACATTTTTCTTGTTTTTCTTCTCCAATTTTTTTCTTAACCACCGTCTCATCCTAAGGCGATCAACAACACCAAAACAAGATTAAAAAAGGAAAAAGAAGTTTTATTAAAATCTCTCTCTTTCTCCGAAGCTGCAACACATGCTTCGTGAATCTGCAATCGAGAATGATAGAGCTCCAGTGAGTCTGGTGGATTACCTCTATGGGGTTGTCGTGATTCGCTGGTGTGTGGTCCTCATTCCGCGATGGTTGGAGACGGTCCACGATGAACTTTAGCTCCAAGGAAGCCCCGGTTGCAACAACATTGAAATTTGTTTTCCTAACCAAAAAAAAAAAAAAAAAAAAAAGGAGCAAAAAATCGAAAAAGAACATAAAAAATCAAGATCAAAATGATTGTTTCTCACTCTTCATCTATTAATTGCCCGAAAAGTTCAAAAGGTAAATTGCCCGAATTTGATGTATCAGGGTTATAGTTCACTTCATACTGGATATGTTAGGAACGCAAAAACCCTTTCAAAATCAAAAAATGGGAAAAACTATGGTGCAACACTAGTTGCAACTATAAAAGATATTGCCCCTATATGTAGTAGAAGTCTAGGGCATACATAGTTATGATAGAAATTACATGTATGCAATTGGCAGCAATAAAAACTCTATTCTCTACTTTAACATGAAAGTTACATATGTGCCATTTACTATAAAGTTTTGTGTTTAGATATTATTACCTTTCTCTATTAGACTCTGGCTATTTATTTGGACAATATCTTTTTTTTAGTTGCAATGCTGAAACTTGTAATGCTAATATTGATACTGATAGTAAAGAGATTACCTAGTGCAACAATGTGGCATTTTCGTTTTTGATTTTGAAAGGGTTTTTAGCATAAAAATTCATTTGTTATTTTTTCTATGTTTTCTTTTCAAAAATTCGTGCTCTTAACAATTGGTATTAGAGCAAATAGATGGCCCAATGACATCGGACTCCACAACTAATAGAGAATAGTACTTTTCTCTAACAAACTCCACAACTCCAACTAATGGAGACTATCCATTGTCAATTGTGTACTTTTATCAATAGTTGCATAGTTATTCAAACGTAATGATATTGTCTTAATCTTTTAAATGTTGATTTTTTGGCATACACGCAACTCTTGTGCGCATTTGCTAGCGTTTTTGTTGTAAACATTACTTTTGTATCTGCGATATTGATATACTACTGTATTTATTGTCTCGAACACAAGCGGCCCCTCGAGATATTGACTTCTCATGGACATGCTACTTTAAGGAACTAAATTATTCTTTCAATCCATTTTATTACCCTACATTAACTAAGTTGAGCGACAATTTCTTTCCAATGAGAGAGAAAGAGAGAGAGAGAGAGAGAGAGAGAGAGAGAGAGAGAGTTTATTTCGGATTTACGGTGTTATGGGTAGATGGGTCCAAGCTCTTCATGTGCCGTACACATTCTCCCTAATTAACTTTTCTCAAAATGCATGATAGGCAGAAGTAGTTAACTTATCAAACGAAGTCATGAAATTCCATGCACAACCACATCTGCAAATAAACTAGAGACATTCATCAACAAGCATCGTTTTCCAATTATGATCTTTACAAGTCATTATAATGAACGGATGAACGGATACATAAAAACATATAGGTATACATATAGAAGTTCTTGACTAATAATTAATATAACATTGTCACAGAAAAAATCCATCTATTGGGTAGCAACAAACCCGACTTAGTATAGATCACTCCTATGGAGCGGCATTGGTATGTACTTAGCCATATCAAAGATGTTTGCCCGGTGATGAAACACTCGTCCAATCTCACAATAAGAGAATAGCCAAAGTCAGGATTATTGCTATTTAGGGGCATCCCTACGTAGCAAACTTGAGTGTGATCGAACATCACGATTCATATTTCATGGTGATTAGGGATGAGCACGGGGCGCGGAGAATCCGTACTCTGCGCTGCCCTATCTCAAACGAAGCAATACTTTGTCATGAAAAGTGCCCTGGGGCGTTTGACGAGGAGCAGGGCCGGGCAGGCATTAGCCTCACGCTGCTCCGTTACTTGGTCCCGTTTGTATATTTTTAAAATATATTTATGTTAATTGCAAGAGGATAGGGGGATGTTCTGGATAATAGGACGAAGTTGAAGTCGTACGTGGGCTCTGCCATGATTGATATGTATGGGAGATGTGGAGATTTGACAGCAGCGAGGAAATTTTTTGAAAATATGGTAAAGAGGGATGTAGTTACTTGGAATGCTATGATCACAGGGTATTAGTCTTTTTCTCTTGCTTGCTTGCTTACTTTATGAAATCACCAGCTATTACCTCATTTCATCTGACATCATTGTAGTCTAATTGCTATAGATATGTTTGTAAGAAATTATTTACATAAACAACTTATTAATCAAGAAGAATCAGATCCATATATGACTCGAAAACACCGAGATCAATAAACATAGTGGAATTAAAGTGTATTTGTTTGAGTCATTGCTTCACTTGAAGAAAAATAGATCACTTTGATAATCATAGATCTATTGAAATACCAGATCTTCTTCTTTATGACCTATTTCAGTATAGTAGCTTTCAATGTAATTAAAGCAATTGATAAATATAACCCATCCTTTTATAGGCTAGAGAGGGACCTAGCAAACCCTAATAAATAGCGTGTTATACGGGCTTCAGTTAAACACAATTGCCTACACTTTACTGTTCAACTATGCTTGTTATTAATAGATACCAAAACCCATTTCAATAAGATTACTCTAGGGTTTAACAAATATTGGAATATCCATTAATCCGATTAATTAAAATAGAAAATTAATTAATTAATGTAAACTATTATAGAAAATTTTCAACATTCTTCCACTTGGGCTACATTAATTAACTTATTTTTATTTTGAAAATGATTTATATTGAAAATGACACTATCGGGTTAATAACTGAAAATTTTGTTTTATGTGCCATAATTTTAAAAAAATAATATTCCAATAACGGCATTTCAAAACCAATCCAATCCTGTATAACCTCAATATAGGACTATGGAAATCAATGTATTAAGAAAATACCACGACACATGACCTTCCATAATCACATATAATAAGTATTATATTTTTATGAATCATGGGCTTAGTAGTGTAGTAAGAAATAATGCCAATATGTGATCAAAATATACACTATTTCTTATCGGTCCTCAATGCAATTTTTCAACGACATGAAACTACATTAACCCAATTTCTAAACAACATGAAATTGCACGACTATGTCACAATCCAATATGAGATCTTATAATCAATGACATCGAGTCATCTTTAAACTAAAATTTGTTTAAAGATACTGTTTTATACTTCCATTTCTCAGTCAACAAGAGAAAATATAGTAATAGAATCAACAAGGATAATCATTCAAAATAAATGCTTTAATAGACATCATAAAAGCATTATCAGTTTGCATATAACTATAATATCCAAAAATTAAGGGTGATTGGTTCCCGGTTTAGTCCGATTCAAGGTGGAACCGGGAATCAGACCGGGAGAACCGGATTCCCAATTTTGAGAACCGTGGACCAGACTGTTTGGTCTTAGGACCGGGAACCGGATTGGCCCATCGATTCCGGTCCAACAGAATCGGCACTTTCTTTTTTCACTAAAGAACGACCATTCACTAAAGAACGACCATGCTCTGGACCGATCAATCCAATTCGGTTCCGGGCAATCTAATAAAACTACTCACACATGTTTCCATGTGTAAAATAATCAAACTTCACTTGCATGAATATTAATCAAAGTTTATGTGTTTCATGCTTAATTTTAAGCATAAAAGCCATGAACAATTTGATTAAAAATTGTGCTTGGCTTAGGTTTTATAGACAATCTCTCTTCTATGCTTTGAATGTTTAGTTGATGTGGGATTCTTTGAGGCCTGAAGTGCCTTGTCGTTTGCAAGTGAGGGGAGCAAGAGAGAGAGTGTGAGCATGAGGAACTCCTAGAGCCTTGTCCCACATCGAGTAGAAGATGAAACTAACAAGTAAGTTTTCTCTATAAATAAAGAGTAACAACAAAAGCTTTGGTGGTATCTTGGCCACATAAGAGGATGTTACCTCAATCGCAATTCCGATTGCAATAAGTTTCATATATAATATTCATATATTATATATAAAAATATTTAGTCCGGTCTGGTCGGTCCGGTCCCCACCTTAGAATTGGGAACCTGACCAATCAATCGCCGGTTCCAAGATTAGGAACTGGGAACCGTATCGCCGACCATGGGAGCCGCCCAAAACTGGCTGGTCCGATCTGGTTCAGTCCGGTCCCGGTTCGAGCGGTTTTCATTGCACACCTCTACCAGAAATACAAATTATATAGCTCCCACTAACAAAAGAAATCAAAAGAATCTAAAACACCCATATTCTTTACATGTTCTTTAAACAAAATGGGTTGTAAGCTTCTTGTTAGAGAATCGGCCAACATGGACTCAATTTTGATATTTTCAATTACAATGTCTCTCTTTTTGTCCAAGTCTTTAACAATATAATATTTTTTATCTAGTTAACATTTCAACTGTGGCATTATTGTTGTTTACAGTAAAGGTAATTGTTTGTCACATATAATGTAATAAGATCAATTATGGACAATAAGCAATTCAACAAAAATAATTAATACATTATAAACTCCCCTTTGGGCAAAGTGTACAATGCACCATTATTTTTCACAACATGAAGTTTTTAAAGCAACAACAAGCAGAATTACATATAATTGTCAAGGATCAATCCCCTTTAGGCAGACAAATCATTTAAATTATACATCTCCATTATCACAACATAGAAGGGAATTACATATAATTTTCGAAACATTTATCCTATTTTGGCAGATAAATATTTTTCAATTATACATCCCCATCTTTTAAATTTGGGAATTAACCTTCATACTATTTTCCAAATTAACATACACAATAACCTCCTTTGGGCGAGTTATTGTATATACTAATTTTTTATTAATAGGGAACTCCAAAAAATTTATGCCCAAAATTCATCGAACAATATGAAACACTTTACAACATGTGCTTCCCAAGATCATATTGCATTTATCAAGCAACAATTTTTTGTCACAAATTTTTATTATTTTTTAAAAATTTATTTTTTATTATTTTTTATTATTTTATTATTTCGGACCCTCCCGCGGGCCCTCACCTGTGCCCGGCCCGCACGCAAGCCACTTGAAATGGGCGGGCCACGAATTAAAAATGGCCCACGGATTTAAAACAAATAAAAATAAAAATGGGCTAAGCCCATGTATTTTGGTTCTAGGCTGTTTTAAATGGCCCAAGAAATGGGCTGTTTTACATGGCCCACGAAATGGGCTGTTTTATTTTAATGGCCCAAGATTCTGGGCTCACGCCCAGAATCATAAATTTTAAAAAAAATATGGGCTTCACACCCATATTTAGGCCCAGGCCTGGCTGGAGGTCATCTTCAACCTCCAGCTGGGTCCCGAACTCTGCAAAAACGGGCGTATGACCCGGTTTTGACCCGAAACATGAAAAAACACCAATTAACTTGATCTTTGATGAAATCTCTCCATGGGTCTTGCATATAACATCAATATAATTTACTAGAATGAATTAAACGAAGAAAAACGAGTAAATCTTCCTCATATAAGCTTCAAAATTTCGGATCTAAGCCTCCCATGGCCGAAATTCAATTTTCTTAAATTTAAGCCCTAAAAATTTACATTAATGCAACAAAAGGATGCTAAAACATATATATATAACAATACCCATACAACAATTTATAACGAACATCAATCAATTGCAAGTAATTTGAAAATTCTAGAACTTTTTCATGTATAAACCCTAGAATTTCAAATTTAAAATTTTCACTCAATTGTCAACGAAATTATACAAATAATAGATGGTTGGAACTCGACATGAAAAAATAACGCCCATATATGGCTCAAAGAGAAAAAAATTTCGAATTTGTCCATAACTTTTTTTTTTTTTTTTTTTGGGTTCTACAATCATATATGATTTGCTCTTATACCACATGTAGAAAATTATTCACATAAACAACTTATTAATCAAGAAGAATTGGATCCATATATGACTGTAAAACATCAAGATTAATAAACACAACGGAATTAAAGCGTACCTATTTGAGGCATTGCTACACTTGAAGAAAAATAGATCACTCTGATAATTAGAGATCTATTGGAATGCCAAATTTTCTTCTCTATGACCTATTTTAGTATATCAGCTTTTAATGGTATTAAAACAACTGATAGGTATAAGCTACTATTTTATAGGCTAAAAATGTGACCTAGCAAACCCTAATTAATAGCGTGTCAACTAGGCCATTCCCATTATGGGCTTCAGTTAAACACAATTGCCTATATTTTGCTGTTCAACTAAGCCCATTATTAATATATGCCAAAACCCAATTCAATACGATCACTCTAGGATTTAACAAATATTGGAATATTTATTAACCCGATTATTTAAAATAGAAAATTAATTAATTAATGTAAGCCCATATTATAGAAAATTTCCAACAATGTTGAGATAGAAATTGTTGTATATTTTTATTAAGCTTAGCTGGGGATTCATATACCCAAGAGTACAATAAAACTTTCACATTTGATAACCCTAATACCTCCCTCAAGCAAATCTTCAACTTGTCTCATAAAAATGCAAAACGTGCTTTAGGAAGAGCTTTGGTGAGAGCATCGACCAACTATAGAGATAAACTACATGCTGAATTGTCGTTGGGCGATGTGATCGTGGACAATGTAAGAATAAATTTCAATATGTTTGGTACAAGCATGGAAAACCATATTTGTAGACAGATAAGTGGCACATATATTATTAGACCAAAGGATGGGAGAACCTTGAAGAGGGAACTCAAGCTCTTGAAATAGTGACTCAAACCAAATGAGTTCTCTACAAGGGCTTTATACTCAGATTCTATGGAAGAGTGCGCTATGGTTTGTCATTTTCTAGAGTTCCAAGAGATCAAGGTAGGACCAAGAAAAATAGCATACGTCCCAATTAACTTCATATCTTAAGTTACTAGCCCACTTCGCATTGGAAAAGGCTTGCAAGCGAGTGTCATTGGATTGAGAAAGAAGCAAACCATATGATCTTGTGTGTTTGAGATAGTGCAAGATGCGTTTCACCATTTGCTAGTGGTCTTTAGTCGATGCATGCGTGAATTGACAAGCTTTATTAATAACAAATGAGATATCTGGTCTTGTCAATGTCACATATTGTAGGGCACCAACTATAGACCAATGCAAAGTATGATCAAATATTAGAGCATCCCCTTTCTCAGATGGTTTTGTAATCATGGACATAGGAGTTTGGACAGGTTTGTACTCAGACATCCCAACCCGATGAAGAAGATCAGCAATGTAACGTCATCGAGAGAGAAGTAACCCATTGGGGTGACAGACATCCTCTATTCTATGAAATAAGTGAAGCGAGCTAAGATCCTTAATTGAGAACTTTGCAGATAATTCCTATAATATTGCATTGATAATAGAAGATGCATTACTTATAACCATAATATCATCAACATGGATCATAAAATAAATGACATCAGTGCCTCTTTGATAGATAAATATTGAGGGATTTGTTTGTGACGCTGAGAAGGTGTAGTATGGTGTAAAGACCACCATTACTTGGGCCGGAAAAAAGAATCGCCTTGGTCACTAGATCTTTAAAAAGAAAGCGAGTAGGATAAAATTCAAAGAAGACATTATTGTCATATGCAAATTTTTGAAATGAAAGTAAATGCTTAGAAATATCAAGGACAAGAAGAACATCATTTAACGTAAATAAAGATTTGAAATAGGGGAGGGAATAGAAGAAGTACCAATATTTGTGATTTTGAAACCCTTACCATTTTGACATGTAGTTGATCCAATCCATTAATAGTTTTATAGGAAGAGGGGGATTGTATATCAAGCGTGACATGGTGGGAGGCACTTGTGCTAGGGTACCAAGGTAGGGTGTTGGTAGGTGTAGATAAAAGAGGGGGAAGTGCATGGCTCGAGTTGGCATTGGGAGAGTAAGAGGGTTGACAAGATGAAGTTGAAGAAGGGTATGTGTAGGAGGTGAGTAATACAGCATACTAGGAGCGATAGTAGATTGTAGCAGTAATGTGATTTGTATGTTGATAGATGGAATACCATAAACGACCTTGTTGAGCACCATCGGCACCATGACCACGGCCAAAGCAACTGCCGTGATCCCCATGACCTCTAGACTAACCACAGTTAGAGAAAGAGGAACCATGAGGGGTGGAGGCATTTCGTTGAGCATAGTTGGCTGTAGCAGAGTTAGCTTGAGAGGAAGGCTTGAAGATTTGCAACTTTTGGAAGGCCTTAATACTTTCGTGACTAAGGAGAAGACCTTGAAGATCCATAAATGAGGTTGGTTCAAAATGACCAAGTAATTTAGGAACAATGTCTTGTAGACGAGATTAGAGACCATGTAAGGTGTGGACATTGAAATCCTCCGATTCAAGAGTCTTGCCTATAGCACCCATCTCATCGATAATGAATTCAGCATGTTAGACGAAATCGATAGCTAATTAGTCTTGTTTTTGTTGCAGACTTTGAAGAATGAGATGAAGAGAGAGAGCATACATGTAGTGGACACCTATGTGTCTCGTTGTGGCTTAAGGTGTGATGTTTATGTTGGTGCTGCTTCAATTGATATGTATGCCAAGTGCGGAAGTTCAGACAATGCTCTTGAAGATTTTGAAGACATGCCTCAGAAAAGTGAGGTATCCTGGACTGCTATCATTTCTGCCCTAGCTTTTCATGATCGAGCAAAGGAGTCATTAGCACAATTTGATCGCATGTTGAAAGAGGGTGGGCATGTGTGCCCAAATGACATCACATTGGTCAGATTGCTCTCTGCATGTGTGCATGGTGGTCTGGTTACTGTGGGGGGTAGAATATTTGCTCTGATGTGCACATCATTTGGATTTAAATTGAGCATTATTCTTGTATGGTCGACCTATTTTCTCGTGCTGGACTTTTATGAGGCGTGGAGCTTCATTGAGAAGTTGCCTGAAAAGCCAGATGAAGTTGTTCTGGGATCATAACTTGGTGCCAGTCAGAAGTAGCGAAATGCAGATATTGGTGAGCGGGTGATGCAGCTGCTTCTGGAAATGGAACCTCGAATTCTGGGAACTATGTTATATCATTAAAACTCTATGCTGATGTGAAGAACTGGGATGAATCGGCGAGGATGAGAATATTAATGAGACAAAGGGGTATAAATAAGACACCTGGTTGCAATAAATTATGGATTGACACTCAGTTTCATGAATTTCATGCTGGTGATGGTTGGCATCATAGCACAGTGGAGATGTATCAAGTATTGGTGGATGAGACGAAGAGGGAAGGTTACTTCACGAAAGCTAATGATACAATGAAACTGAGGATCGATTAATTGGGTAAGTCTTTGGTAACTCAACGTCTTCTTTATTTCTTCCCCATTCTTAGACTGGTGATTTGTTGCAGATTTTTTGGTATTTGTCTTAATATCTTATGTGCACTATTTGCTTGTGCAATTTCTTTGTTGGCTATTATATTTTATTTCAAGCTCTTGCATGATGCATGCTGAAGGGCTTTTCGTACTGTCCTTCTGGATAATTTGCACAAATCAGTTTCAAGCATTCTTTCCCTTCTTTCATACTGCCATTGATCTTTAATTTTTCTGCTTAAACTAACATATGGAAGTCCATCCAAGAACTGCTGATTTTTCAGTTCTCATTCGTCCTCTTCTATCCTGTTGACCACCAACGTTACCCAATAACTTTTCAAGTATTTATAAAGAGATGTTAATAAAATATACTTTCGAAGTAACTTGCGCAAGAAATGTTTCTTGAGATACAGTTTCTTGACCCTCGTCTTCATTGTTATTATCGATCCTTTTGAAGTAACTTAATAAATAGAGTTTTGTTTTGCGCACCTTTGTGGCCAGTGTCACGCCCTAAACCTCGAGCGCGTGCACATCCCTTGGTGGTCAATAAAACTTGCGACGTCCTAGGACACGTTGCCGACCAATCGATTATTGCATATGCGGAAGCGAAATAAACAAATCCCCATACAACACAAATATGGGATAGAAAAGTAGGATACAATTTTCACAAAACCCTTTTATAAACAAACTAGTCTATTTACAAAAAGATCGGCTTTAAAAAAGAAGCTGTTCTATGATCTACTAGTCGGACACATTTGCCGATCCTTTAGACTCCACCTCCATAGGCTCTGGGGGCTTTGGGTCTTCCACAACCTCATCAGGAGGGTCAGTTGCACCCTCGCCAGGAGCGAGGATATCAAAACCCTAAAGGGGACCTTCCCTATACCCATTGAGCCCATGGCAAAGTCACACCCTGAATCGATGAGGTACCCTCTGAGATAGGCCCTTATCGACCGGATAGTGGTCACAACAAGCTCATGAACCCAGTGACTCCCGAGAACAGTGACATTTATACTCCACTCAGAAATCCCCCGAGGCTGTCCAAAACGAACGGAGGGACCGCCATCTAAGGACCTGAAAATATTGAGCCCACAACGGGGTGAGACAATGTCTCAGCAAGGTCACCCCTTAAACCCCGACTAGGAAAAAAATACGTCTAGAGGTAGTCTAACCACACATCATAGAAGACTCACATCGCCTCAATTCCTTCCTACATGTCCACAGATGCATATAAGAATTGCACACATCAATTGGAACGTTTCACTCAATCTAAATCAATCATAGGGGTCTTGATTATAGGGCAAAATTGTTATGACACGTCCCATTCCGTGCCACACAATTTTGTCTCATAATCCGGCATGTCTATCTCAATCAATCACATGTTCCAATTGACTACTACCCGCATAGGCAGTTTTACCCGACGCACATCGGTCCTCTGGCATAGCCAGGCTTCGCCTCATCCCTTGAGTGCGACAACGTCCACCTGACACACATCGGGGACGGCATTCCCGAAGGAGCTTCGGTTCGACCTCTACCATGATCCGGCATCCATTGCTAGGGCTATCGCGCCCGATTCTCGGGCACGCATCCATCCCTTACCTAGTCGATATAATAGTAACGTCTCAGGACGCATCGCCGACCCAATCATTTTAATACGCATGTGAAAGCATATAAATAATCCCCAGACAATAAATCAATGGGATAGGAAAGTAGGACTACAAATTTTTCCAACCAAATGGTCTTTTATAAACAAACATGTTTATATACCATATCGGGCTGTTTACAAAATATCGGCTTAATAACAATAGGGAATTGTCCTATGACCCACTGGTCAGACACGATTGCCAATTTTTTGGTCTCCACCTTCCCAGACTCAAGGGTTCCCGGTCCTCCACCAACACTATCTAAGGACTTGAAAATGGTTATACAATAACCGGTAAGACTATGTCTCAATGAGTTCTAATCCCTAAGACTCAATTAGGAAGCCGATATGCCACAACACGAGTCAAAGGACTTACCTTGGCCTCAAATTCCACCTGCAATTTAACACAGTTCGAATAGGCACCCAATCAATCACCACAGATTGAAGCATTGATCAATCGACCCAGTCGATTACATGTCAACCCGACCATTCCCCGGTCATCTCAACTATTCAACCTCAACACCGAATTACGACTCAGTGAGTACGGCTCACATGGTCATCTCAAATACTCAACTCAATGCTGAATTACGGCTCAGCGAGCATGGCCTACATGGTCATCTCAAATACACAACTCAACGCTGAATTACGGCTCACTGAGCACGGCCTACTAAAACTTTGGCGGTAATGCTAAATTACGGCTCAACGGGCATGGCTTACTAATTCTTCGGTGGTTAATGCTGAATTATGGCTCAGCAGCACAACCGATTCCAAATTCGGTGGTAGATTACGGTCCAGTGGACACAACCATATTTTGGTGGTAATGCTGAATTACGGCTTAGTGAGCACAACCTAGATTGTGTGGTAATGCTGAATTACGGCTCAGAGAGCACAACCGATTCCACATTCGGTGGTATTCTCGATCTAACCCACATCATCACACGATTATTCACCTATGGCCAACAACATTACTCTTCTCAACTTGATTCCTTAATTAACAAGACCTCTTGGTCTATTTCCCTCATTTTAAGGGTTCCTGATAAAAATTATCGTGTGTGGATACACGGTTAACCTTAGCCAAAATACAATAATTTCACTTTGATCCTCCCACTTCTTTCAATGGTCCAAAAATATATTTTTGGCACTGTAGACCGACGCCCGATAATTTTTCAATTAATTACCAAAATTATTTAATTTAGGAATAAAATCCTAAAATACAATTCATGCACAATCAACACAAATTAAAACTCAATTAAATAAATGGACCACACCATAGCAATCAACATAAAATTCCAGTCACCAGCTATCCCGGTCTAATTTCCGGAAAATAAATAAATAATTATGGAAAATATTAAATAAATGCCAATAAATTCAACTTATGCCCGTAATGCCTAATTGGAAGCCAAAACGGACTTGGAAAATTTCCGAGTCACTCTAGATAAATACTAGAGCTCATCTAGGCCCTAATTGCACTAACTATCCACCTAACATGCATCGGTAGATAATTAAATTAACTAATTTAATCTAATCTATCCACCTAACCATACTTAATTTAATCTAATCAACCCCTAAGTATAATTAACCTACTAAGCAAGGATCAGTGAGTTAAACTCACTTGTTTGGCGAGCCGGTCGGTTCAAATCGACGAAAACGCGAAGGGGAACAATTCTCTCCAAAGCGGCCCTAACTTTTGGGGCCCGGAACCACCTCAAAACGGGCCTTAAAGCTGCTGGAAACCCACTGCACTTTGCCTCTATTTTGAGCTGCAAAAGAGAGAAACTAAGCTGGTTCGGCTTCTGCTTTTACTTGTTGGACAGAGGAGAACCAACAGTTGAACGGCGAAATAACAGGTTGATTAGAGCTCCGACGAGTGGGTGGTCAGCAACCAATAGCACCTAGGGGTCAAGGGGGTCTTGTTGGAGGTTGGGATGGGCAAGGAAGGGCTGGAATTGGAGAAAAATGAAGAAAAATGCAAAATAGGCGGACCAGTGGGCGGACCGACGGATTGGCGACTAGTGGCTTGCAGTAGCCGTACGGGACGGCCGGTGGCTTTGTTAGGGTGAGGTCGGGCTCTTTGGAATGGTGTGGATGTGCTGGTCACGGTGATGGGTGGATCGTTGGCTAATTCGTTCAGGAAGATCACTTTCAACTCAGATCTTTGGCGAAAGGTCAGATGGAGCAGAAACTGGCAGAAGTGAAAATAGAGGAGGAAAATGGTCCGGTGTGGTGTGGCTGCTCCGGCTGGTCTTCTTGCTGGTTGAGGTGTTTGAACAAGGCAAGATGGAGGGGAGGAAGAGTGTTGGATGGCAGCTTGGAGAGGAAGGGTGAGAGAGGGAAGAGATGAGAATGGGGGGCCACTTTGCCTTGTTTTTCCACAAGCTTGTTCCCTTGACCTCATCCTTAGCCACCAGCACTTCCTTGGCTGCAATTCAGCCACTAAGCTTCATTTTGCAACCTTTGAAGTCGTCCAAAAATGGCTAGGCAATGGGGCATACGAATTTGCAAGCCTTCTCTCTCAATTGGACACCGATCTTTGCTTGATTCAACCCAATTCGGCCTCAATAAATTCCATTGTCAAGTCATCGATCAAATATATATTTTTCCTCACCAATGGATCCCACTTGCTTCCTAATTTCGTGATAAAAAACGGTCCCAGCCTTTTTCTGAACAAAGACGGCCGTAGGACGACTTTTCCCTAAAAAGTCTCGGGTTGTAGAAAAATCTTTTGAGACCGAGTCAACGCTCCTAGAATTAATTATGACACAAAAGAACTTTTAATTTCTGAAATCGGACTCAAATTCGCGGTTAATTTCAATCTGGTGCGTTTTTAATGTGATCTAGGCTACCGGGTAGGTTTTAGAAATTTTAGTGCAAATGACCCGTGGTAGATTTTCTTTGAGCCACAATGAACCCACTCGACACATTGATGACTCTCGGTTGTCGTGAAAATTTTGAGGACTCAGTTACAGATATAGGGTACCAAAACGATAGAAGAAATCAAACTAGTGTTGATCGATGAGAATTTTGCAATTTAATGGGATCACTCACGTTTAACCATTCATCTCAGTTGAATCTACCTATCTCTGATCTCTAATCGATTTATATCTATGCCGTAATGACCTCAACAAATGAACACGGTCGAGTAATCGATTCATGGTCAAATTCTCAAGTCTATTGTATTAAAATTTCTTAATGGCTTCCCCAGATAGTCTAGTTATCTCGAGAGTGATCAGCTTTGAGAACAGCTCTATAGGCACGTCGATGAAATGTTCGATTAATTTAATTGAAAGTAGAAGTGAAAAATCCAGGATGTCACAACTCTTCCCTCTCATAAAAATTTTGTCCTCGAAATTTAAATCTTTACCAATCTTGACAAAAGGTGGGGGTATTGTCGCCTCATTGAGTCTCACTTTTCCCAATTGCTTCTTCAGTCTCGTGGTGTTGTCAGACCACTTTGACCAAGGGACCTTCTTGGTTCACAAAATCCAATCTTTCTGATTCACAATCTAAACCGAGCTTTTTATGTACAATACTCTGTCGTCCACGTCTAACTTTTCAAGATTTAGCATGTAGGTCAAGTCAAGCTCATATGTCCTCACATCGACACGTGAAAGACGTTATGCACTTGCGCCTACCTCGGTGGCAATGCAAGACGATACAATAGGATCCCGATTTTTTCTAGAATCTCAAAATGACCTACGTACCTCAGTTTTGGTTTTCCCTTCTTGCCAAAGTGCAAGGTATTCCTTTTTGGTGACACCTTCAGAAAGATGTCCTCACCAATTTAGAACTCTCAGGGCCTTCAATGCTTAACGATTCAATTTTTCTAGCAATTCTGAGCGGTCTTTAACTCGTCACTGATAAATGCAATTGCATCTACTGACTGCTGTATTGACTCCGGACCTAAATCTTTCTTTCCTTTAACTTCTTCCTCACAACTGAAGTTATGCACGCTCTACTATGCAATGCTTCAATAGGAACCATCTGAAAGCTCTATTGAAACTAGGAATCCTCAGGTCTAGATCTGATATAAATTCGTCATTGGTACTCCATGCAGATGAACTATCGGATGCGCATACACTTCTGCATGCCTATTCAAATTGAGATTCTTCCATACGACGATAAAGTGAGCCGACTTCATCAGTCTATCCACCACTACCTAAATGGAATCATTATCCTTCTGACTCATCAGTAAACCTGTCACAAAATCCAAAGTGACGTGCACCCATTCCCACTCGGGAATCTCGAGAGGTTGTAAAAGTCTTCTTAGTTTGCATTATTGAACTTCCACTTACTTACACATCTGACACTTGTAACCTATCCGGTGACATCTATCTTTATAGCGGTCTACTAATCGAGCTGACGCTGATTCCAACCTACTTTGTATTGTTTGGTCGAATACTGCAACTGCTACAGTGAAATCCTGACAAGGTCTCTTCCCTGAGTACTACATTGTCAGGTACACATAATCACTCCTAGAACTTGAGTGTTTCATCCTTAGAAATCTAAAAATCAGCCTCTCTCTTATCAGTATCCTCTTGCAGGATCTTCCGAACATCCCAGTCTGTCAACTGAAGCGTCTGATTCTAACTTGAATATCCGGTTCAATTTTGAGGATGGCCATAAAATTCAAAAGGTGGCTTACCTCAAATTTGAAAATCGAATCTCGAGCTCTCTCGAGTAAATTTTACTCCTTGATCACCATCTGTGCAACCGAAGATTTTCGACTCAGTGCACTTGCAATTTAATTTGTCTTTCTAGGGTGATGCAGGACATCACAATCCAAGTTCTTTCGAAGTTCTAACTCACAACGTTATCCCATATTCATCTCCTTCTGAGAGAATAAACACTTGAGACTTTGATGGTCAGCGAAGATCTGGGGCCTTTCTCCACACAAATAATATCTCCAAATCTTTATAACGAAATTTATTGTTGTGAGTTCCAAGCCGTGCACCCGGTAATTCAACTCATGAGATCTCAACTGATGGGACACGTATGTAATGCTCTACCACGTTACATCAACATGGCGAATCACTATAGGTCTTGCATCCTTTAGAACCATATGGAAAGATTAGCATAAGTGAAGTAGACAGCTTCTACTTAAGCTCTTAGAAACTATCTTCACACCGGTCTATTCATATGAATTTCTCTTCTTTCTTAAGGAGTCGAGTCAATGGTGACGCTAATACTGAAAATCCTACTACGAACCTTTTGTAGTACCCTGTCCAACCTAAACGGTTTCTGATCTCTGATACTGTTGTCGGTCTTGGTCAACTAACAACTACTTCACTCTTGGATGGTCCACAGAGATTCCTTTTGTGATAACCCAAGCGATGGTGAGTGGGGAGGAGGGATGGCGGTGCGTCCGCGCCTCGGTCCCCGGACGTGCGCAAGGAAGGGGAAGGGTCCTTCTCTAGTCCCACATCGCTTAGGGGGGAGTCTTGGGATTGTTTATAAAGGCTTGGGCCTCTTCAATCTGTGTAACGCATTTTAAAGCCATGAGGACTCAGTGTCCAAAGTGGACAATATTACACAATGGGGCTTGGGTTGTTACAAATGGTATTAGAGCCGACTTTTGACCGCGTGTGGGGCCATAGTGAGGACGTTGTGCTCCTAAGGGGTGGAGAGTGTGACAACCCAAGCGACGGTGCGCGGGGAGGAGGGATGGCGGTGCATCCACACCTCGGTCCCCGGATGTGCGCAAGGAAGGGGAAGGGTTCCTCTCTAGTCCCACATCACTTAAGGGGGAGTCCTGAGATTGTTTATAAAGGCTTGGGCCCCTTTAATCTGTGTAATGCATTTTAAAGCCGTGAGGACTCAGTGTCCAAAGTGGACAATATTACACAGTGGGGCTTGGGTCGTTACAAATGGTATTAGAGCCGACTCCTGACCGCGTGTGGGGCCACAACGAGGACGCTGTGCTCCTAAGGGGTGGAGAGTGTGACAACCCAAGCGACGATGCGCGGGGAGGAGGGATGGCGGTTCGTCCGTGCCTCGGTCCTCGGACGTGCGCAAGGAAGGGGAAGGGTCCCTCTCTAGTCCCACATCGCTTAGGGGGGAGTCTTGGGATTGTTTATAAAGGCTTGGCCCCTTTACTCTATGTAACACATTTTAAAGCCGTGAGGACTCAGTGTCCAAAGCGGACAATATTACACAGTTGGGCTCGGGTCGTTACACCTTCGCCTGAAATCACGTGGCCTATGAATGCCACACAAGTCAACTGACACTCGCACTTGCTAAACTTAGCATACCACTGATGAATCCTTAGGGTCTGAAATACCATTCTCAAATGGCTCTCATGTTCCTCAGCACTCCTCAAATACACCAGAATATCATTAAAAGACATGATCACAATTGATCTAGCTATTCTTCGAACGCTTGGTTTGCCACATCCATGATAGCGGTTAGAACGTTCGTCAGACCCAATGGCATTACAGTACTCTCGTAATAGTTGACTCGAGTATCAAACATTGACTTCGATACATCCTTATCCTCTGGTCCTCAGCTGATGACATCTTGTTCTCAAGTCGATCTTTGAAAGTATCGACACACTTTATAATTAGCCCTTAATTAATCTAATCTAACCACCTAGCAATCCTAATTAAGCACTTAAATAACTAATTACAACTAACTAACCACTTAAGCTATATTTAGCCTAATGTAATTACCTATTAAATGTCATTAACTCCTTAAGCAAAGTTTAGCAACTAAACTCACCAGATTAACGAGCATGTGAGTCCACAGTGACGGCAACGTGATGGCAAGTGACACACAAGCCTATGGCAACACCAAGCAAGGTTGGACGGGCTCGAAAAATTCCATGAAGCTCACAGCTAGGTTGTGAGGTTTGGCTTTGGTCGCGGTTGAAAGGGGTGGTTCGAGCGGTCGGCTGGCGTGGAAAGGGGCACGGTGGGACGGTGGTGGCTGTAGCGGTTGACGGCGAGGCTTCGGATGACTAGAATGACGATGGCGGCATCTTGGCTAGCTGGACGGAGGGCTCAACAGTGGCTTGGGCATGAGCAAGAGGCGGAGCGGCAGGGACTCGGCGACGAGCTTGCGGGCATGCGACGGACGGATGGGCGGCGATCGAAGGTGCAGGGGGCTTGGCTGGCTGTTGGTTGGCTTTCTTTGGTTTTCTTGAGCTCAAATGACACAACAACAATGGAGAAATGAGTGAGGAAGAGGAAGAAGAAAGCTGCAGTTGGAGAGGGGGCCACAAAATATCCCAAACACTTGAGTTTTATGCCCCACTAGCCCACAGTTGCCATCCTCAGCTAAAAACCTTCCTCAAGCTTCCCAAACAAGTTTCCCAAAGTGTCTAAAATGTTGCTCCCCCCTTGGCTACGAATTTTGGACATTCCCCATCCAATTTGAGCTCAATTCCTCTCCAAATTAATCCAATTGATGTCCCAAAATTTCAGCCAAGGTGTCCACACTTAATTTCACATTTTTCCTTGCCAATTATTCCAACATGAACGCCAAAAATGCAACAAAAAATGGTCCTATAATCTTCCCGGTTCAAAAAGCCTAAATTTGATTTTTCGCCAAAAACTCGGGTTTGCAGAAAAATCTTCGAAGGATGAGTTGACGTTCCTAAAATAAATTGTAACATAATAGAACTTTCAATTTTAAAATTAGGTTTAATTTCGCGGTTAATTTCAACCGGGCGCAATTTTAGCGTGACCTAACCTACCGAGTAGCTTTTAGAAATTTTTAGCGCATTTGACCAGTGGTCAATTATTTTCGAGTCACATCGTGCATCTTCAACTCATTGGCAACTCTTGGTTGTTGTGAAAATCTCAAGATTTCAAATACAGGCACATGGTATAGAAATGACAGAAAAATTAGTTAGTGCCGTTCGACGAGAATTTTGCAATTAGGTGGAATCACCCACACTTTAATCACATACCTCAGTCAAACTGACCTATCTTCGATCTCTGATCGATTTTGACAGTACTGTATTGACCATTGTAGATTAGCACGGTCGAGTAGTTGATTTTTGGTCGAATTCTCAAGTTTATTACGTTAAAATCCTTAACGGCTTCACATGATAGATTAGTTATCTCGTGATTGATCAGCTCAAAGAAAAGAACTATAGGCGCGTTGATAAAAAGCCCAACTCATTCAATCGAAAACAGAATCAGAAATTCAGGCTGTCACAGCCTAGTCAAGTTCCACCTTCATTATCTAAGTGGTATTGAAAATGTTCTAACTCTTCGAGTCTAGATTAAGCAAATGTATTCGTTGCTGTTTGTTTTAAGGAAAATATGTTTTCTATAAAATCACCATTTGTCTTATAATTGAATGTTTGTTCTTAACTACCTCTGAAAATTGTTGTTCTCCAAATGAGCGCTATTTTACTTCTCTCAATTCTCCCCCTTTAAATAATTGGTCATTACTTTATTACTCCCTCGAAGTCATTTACATGTTTTAAAGTTTAAGCTCCTAATTTTAAGGTCACTGGTAATTGAATGCTAGATAGAACTTAATGTTTAAATTCATTATTGGGCTCTTCTCTACTCTTCAATTCTATTCTAGATAGCTCTTCAACATACATTTCTTCCACCTAATGTCTCAATTTAGGGATCAATGCAGATTTTCTATTTTTTTTTTTTTTTATTTTTACATATCTTATTCATCTTTGAGGGAGTAAAATAATTTATTATGAAATAAGATACTTCTTGTTGGTTTTACCTCCTTTTATTGTCAAGAGAATAAAGCGTTATGTCTAACAAACAGTAAACAATTAATTTAAGTTCATCTACTCAAGAATTACTTATAAGTGCCAGGGAATATTGTACTGAAAATCTGCTAGAGGATGTTGTGCTGCTATTACTGAACATTTTCATAGTAGATAATGGTTTGCTTGGTGATGCAATAGTATTGAACACTTCCATAGTTGATGATGGGCACCTGCTTTATGCATGTAATATCCCCTCCTATGTATCTGCTTCAACATTAAAAAGGTGCATATTCTGTGCTCCCGGTGGTTACCTTTTTACCTTGAAATATGTCATCTTCAACTTCCATGGTGACAATTGGTGAGAAGTTTCTTTGGGCGTGCACAAATAGAACCAAAAAGTTAGCTCAAGATAATAAAAGTGGCTGCAACAGGAAATTCTTTATCAAATAGCTCTAACCAAGCAGTTAATACTGATGGTTTGTCTGAATGTAATAGCTTCTGTAAATAGCATAGTGATCAGAATATTTGGTGTAAAGGAGAAGTTTGACCAGTTAATGTCATTACAGTCGTATTTCTAACTAGCATTATTATAGTTGGATTTATTTATATACACGTCATTATGATGGATATGCACTGTCAC
The DNA here is from genome assembly GCA_014182715.1 of Eucalyptus cloeziana. Taxonomy (NCBI): domain Eukaryota; kingdom Viridiplantae; phylum Streptophyta; class Magnoliopsida; order Myrtales; family Myrtaceae; genus Eucalyptus; species Eucalyptus cloeziana. The sequence goes on along the minus strand of CM024636.1, from coordinate 35,559,044 downwards.
AGGTGGTGATTATTGCATGCTTAATGATAAATGATAGCAGACATGGTTTTCAGCACATCAAAAGAAAGAAGAAACTGCACATGATGAACCAAATGATGCTCTATCATAGGGCATATGATACCAGGCAAAAGTTTTTTCTCTCAAGGACATAATTCATGGAGCAAAATAGGACTGGTATTACTAAAGATTGAGGCAAGAGCAACTATTGTCAAGAGAATTAGAGTTTATGGAGTAATGTTGGAGACTGAATACAAACAGGGCACTAGGAAGAAAATAGTAGCCCCTTTCAGAGGATATGATGTTAGATATACTGCAATTGCAGAAGGCACATTTCATCTGGTTTGTTTGCATGACATCTCGCTTCTGACAGTTCAAACATCTTTCTGTGCTTATCATGGCATGCACACATGAACCTACTTATTTACTAGCTCGGCAGAGACTCTAATCAAGTTTTGTCTGATCTCTGCTGCAGCAGTGTTTTTCTTTGACTAAATAGGTAATCCTATTTAGTACCTGCATTTATTATACCATATCTCTTTCACCTTTATAAACATCCCAACACATGTAAACAAAATGTGATGTTGATCCTTTTAATTGTGACCTTGTATTGATATGTTCTGCAAGCTTCTTTCTCAATCCTCCTTTTGAATCACAAATAAAATATGTCGTTTGTCGAGATTGGCAGCTTTAATAGGAAGTTTGTACTGGAAAGTGATTAATGCAGTTCACAGGAAATAATTACAGTGCATGGACTTGCAATGCCTTGTGTAGGATCTTAGAACAACCCCTGGATGACTGAGATATGGTGATTGTTTAGCATCTGTTCCTGCAAGCTCTCGAAGCACTTGGAACAGAGGAATTTAATGGTAACTCCAAGTTGGTTTCATTGATTTATATATGTATTTTTATGATGTGTTGAAAGACAGTGCTTCTGCGTGGTTCATAGCATACCTGCTGTTTGTCGGTCGTCAATCTGGGGTTTCCTTTGGAGAGTGAGAGCCCAAGAAATCAGACGGGGTATTGAGTGAACTGTACATATTTGTTTCTGCATTTGAATTATGCATCTAGAGCCCAAGAATCACAGGGGCCTTTCAGAATCCCAGGTGTGGCTATTCTACCCTTAATCTTATACTTCAGTTTGCAGCAAGTGCCTTACATAAACTCGAATGACTTACTAATGATGGAGCATTTAGCAGATGGAATTTTACATTTTATTGAGGCCTGTTGTGGAAGTAATTGAAATGTCCAGGAGACAGACTCATGGACTTGAAGATGATTTGCTAAAAATACAGGTTTATTTAGTTTAAAGTTAGGGATATTTTATTATAAAGCTCGTGAGGAACTCGTGCTCCACTGGATTATGCATGTGGTTGCTATGCCTAATGTTATTCTACCCTTAATCAGGCCATCTTGTTCCATGACTGTAATTGCTTAAAGATTCAGAATTCAGATGCTATTCAGAAGTCACCGCAGATCAGTCGACACTAAAGGAAAAGTGACAGGTGAGTTGTGGGGTAGAATGAGGAGGATCTAGAAGAGGCATTTAATGTAAGATAAATTTTCTTAAATCTGTTCATTCTGATTGTATTTCCTGCCTAGAGGATCGAATTCAGGTAACATGGATTCAAACTCTTTCCTCAGTTTTTTACTTTGCCCATACTTGCTAACACGCCCGCTTCTTGGAGGGTTGGAATAATACACCTTGTATTCTTAAGGAGTTTCAATTCCATCAAATGAAGAGGTGACTTCATAATCCTGCGCCCCCTCGCTCACAGAAAAGGAAAAATAAAACGAAGATGTAGCTGCTACTCAATTTTCACATTCATTTGTATACAGTAAGTATATATCATTTGAAAACAAGTCAACGGTGGTTACTGAGTTTATAGCTTTTGTTGATCCAGTCCAGAGAAATGTCTATATTGCCTAATGAAAGATTAGCTTTCAAAGACAAATACTTCAATTCCTCAGGCAATTTTTAATTACACACGTGTTTATCGTCTGTGAATCCACTATAAGTGATGAATATATTTTCCATAGCTACATGGAAAGTGAAGCTTTACTCTTGCATTAACTACAATGCCTGCTCATAAAAAATTGTTCCCAAACAATTCTGTTGTTGCAAAGAATTTGCTCTCTACACAGTTGTTAGTTGATTATTTGAGGGTTGATCAAGTTATCATGTCAAGTGTCGGAAAGATCAGATGCCTTCTAATCTTGTTTGATCCTTTTGTTGGCCATGTTTTTAACTTGTGACGGCACTAGTTTATTTTGCTTGACTTGTACCGGATTTTCTTTTCTCTTACTTAGCTAGATGCTTTCCTAACAACAATCTAATTAATCAAACAACAAAAGAATGAGAGTATTGTTTTCAGAAATAACTTTAGAACTCACTAAGACTATTTTCTGAATTAAAGTTATTTTTATTTATATTTCTTTTCTCTTTTTATGCTCTTTTTTGGATTTTTTTTTTTTTTTTAACTAAGCCATGTCAACAGGTGTTTACCCTGTGATGAAACATTAGCTTTGCAACTAATAACAAAATCATTGTGCAATGAATTGGCTGCGTAGTCCTTTCGTTCAAATTAAATTGCTCTAAAAGGACTCTCTTATATCAATTATGCATAAAACAAATAAAGTAAGGAAAAGATCAAAATAAGAATAATGAATTAGTAGAGAAAAAATTTACCCCATTGATCCAAATCTTGTGGATGAAGATGTGTTGGGACCTTAAAGCATTACAAAAACAATGTTGGGATCTCTTGAGTAAAAATGATTTTCAACTGATTTTTATACAAATTTTACCTAATATTAGCTGCAATGTTTGGTTAATGGAGAAGATTCACATGACCACAAAGACATTTGACCCTAAAATTAAGACCCTAATACATGACTTGTTTTTTCATATATTAGCAGGTTTCAATTTGTTTCTTATGATGTAATCTTTCAATTTGAGCTTGCAATAATGTATTACAAAAATCTTGGAAAAAAAGAAGAAGAAGAAAGGTAGAGTTAGAAATAAGCTGAGGAAGTTCACCGATTTTCTCAAAAACTTCTTGTGGCGCACGTTTGACCATCACTTCGTCATTTTCCGAAGGACAGTCATCTAAGCATTTTCGTTACAAAAATGGTGTATTTCAGCCAAAAAGAGTGAAAAATAGTGGTTACCCTGGTGGAATTCCAAATGAATAGGTCAAGAAAACGGCTCAGGAGGAGGTGGCTCTCCCTCGTACGATGCTCATAGCACAGGTCCTAACTCACCTTGCTCCCCGCCAACTGAACCTTTTGAAATCCCAACCGGTCCAAGTTCATTTACCGAAGCAGATTCACTGCGAATCGCTCCTGTCCATCTTGAGAAGATGTACTTCCACGAGGACGGTCCAGCAAATCCACTCCCAGATGCTCATGAACTCCGTCGACAAGCCCAACTTCCTCCTCGCGAAGCTCGTCGACCTCAAGGACATGTCCTACGCTTCCCTCGTTTTCTCTCGAATCCCTCGACCCAATGACTACGCCTTCAATGTCATGATCCGGGGCTTGACCACAACGCGGCACGACTACTCCTTGACGCTGCACTTCTATTACCGAATGAAATCTGTAGGACTGAAACCCAATAATTTCACGTACCCATTTCTGTTCATAGCTTGCGCGAATCTTCTCGAGCTGGACCATGGTCGGGCGGCTCATTCTTCGGTATTTAAGACTGGGTTGGATTCGGACAGTCACACTAGTCACTCGTTGATTATGATGTATGCCAAGTGCCGGGAGCTGGAGAATGCACGCAAGGTGTTTGACGAAATTACCGACAGAGATTTGGTCTCGTGGAACTCGATGATCTCTGGGTATGCGAAAATGGGTTTTGCGGTGGATGCGGTCGAGCTGTTCAGGAAAATGGGGGAGGAAGGCTTCATGCCTGATGAAATGACTGTGGTGAGCACTCTCACGGCGTGTGGAGACTTGGGGGATCTGACATTTGGCGAGTGGATAGAGGGATATGTTCTGGATAACGGGATGAAGTTGAACTCTTACGTGGGATCTGCCTTGATTGACATGTATGGGAAATGTGGGGATTTGACATCAGCGAGGAGGATTTTTGATAAAATGGTTAAGAGGGATGTAGTGACTTGGAATGCTATGATCACTGGGTATCAGTTTATTTCTCTTGCTTGCTTGCTTTATGAAATCACTAGTTATTAGCTCATCTCATCTGTGACATCTTTGTGTCTATTAGTCTAATTACTATAGGTCACATATTAGCTTTTCTATGAGATGCTCATTCTGAACAATAAGACTTTACCAGGACTGATCCTGATATAATTGTCACATTTTCATATATACTCTTCGTAATGCTAATACTAATGTTTTTCCTCAATTGAGTGATGGCCGATATTTGCCGCAGCCTCTCTGTCTAGCGGCTACAAGATTGTTTCTTTTCTACTAGTGGATAGTTTTGATTTTTTTTTTTGGTGGGGAAACTTCAACTTATGTAGTTTTATCTGTTTTCCTCACCTTCTTCTCTGTTTGATTTAGCCTTGCAAGAGTATTGGCAGTGTACTATGTTAGCTTGAATTTTGCTTCTCTTTCATATTTCATACACCTATTTCAGTAATGAGGAGGGTGCCGCTCATACTTTTTTTTTGGGTTGTCTGTGGGAGAATTTATCCTTCCAATTGACTTGTGTGTTCTTTTACATTTGGTTCAGTTAATCAGTTAGTAATGTGCAAGATACATATTATGTTAATCCACACGATTAAGCATAATTGGTGAAGAAGTCTCTAAACTTTTTACTTATTGTGGTGACAGTTATGCACAAAATGGGATGGCTGAAGAAGCGATTACACTATTTAGCACGATGAGAGAGGTTGGCATTGATCCAGACAAAATTACATTGCTTGGCGTGTTGTCTTCTTGTGCTTCAATTGGGGCCCTAGAGCTGGGCAGTTGGGTGGACACCTATGTGTCTCATAGTGGCTTAAGGCGTGATGTTTACATTGGTACTGCTTTAATTGATATGTACGCTAAGTGTGGAAGTTTAGACAATGCTCTTGAAGTTTTTGAAGACCTGCCTCAGAAAAATGAGGTCTCTTGGAATGCTATGATTTCTGCCCTAGCTTTTCATGGTCAAGCAAAGGAGTCATTAGCACTATTTGATCGCATGTTGAAAGAGGGTGGGCATGGCTACCCAAATGACATCACATTCGTTGGAGTACTCTCTGCATGTGTGCATGGTGGTCTGGTTACTGAGGGGCGCAGACTATTTGCTATCATGTGCACTTCATTTGGATTGGTCCCAAAAATTGAGCATTATTCTTGTATGGTTGATCTATTTTCTCGTGCTGGACTTTTATATGAGGCCTGGAGCTTCATTGAGAAGATGCCTGGAAAGCCAGATGAAGTTGTTCTGGGGTCATTGCTTGGTGCCTGTCAGAAACGGCGAAATGCAGATATTGGTGAGCGGGTGTTGCAGCTGCTTCTGGAAATAGAACCTTTGAATTCTGGGAACTATGTTATATCATCAAAACTCTATGCTGATGTGAAAAAGTGGGATGAATCAGCGAGGATGAGAATATTGATGAGACAAAGGGGTATAACTAAGACACCTGGTTGCAGTTGGTTTGAAATTGAGACTCAGCTACATGAATTTCATGCTGGTGATGGTTTGCATCATATTACAGTGGAGATGTATCAAGTATTGGTGGATGAGATGAAGAGGGAAGGTTACATCCCGAAAGCTGACAATTCCGAAGAAACTGAGAATCAGTAAATTGGGTAAGTCTTTGGTAACGTGACATCATCTCTTATTTTTTCCCCATTTTTAGACTGGTGAAATTGTCTTGATATCGTATGTGCGCTATTTGCAGGATAAGTTTTCTAAAAGTGCCAAAAGTTGAGTATGGTACTCACTTTAGTGTCAAAAGTTTTCGCCGGCTCATTTAAGTGCTAAATCGTAGGAAAAATGATCACTTTAGTGTTAATGGCGAGAAATTTCGGCCAAATTGATTACTTGTCATTTATAATTAAAATTATAATATGACTTGGCAAAATTTTTAAAAAATCCAGTCCACGTGGCATGCTTAGTACTGAAGTGATCGTTTTTTAATAATGACCGGCACTGAAGTGATTACTTTAAATAAAATTTGGCATTCAAATGATCACTTTTAATAAAATTTGACATTAAAAAATCATTATTTACAACTTTTGAATGACGTTGTTTGGAGGTTAGATGTTGACTAAGCACGCTAGCAAGCCACGTAGGATTGAGAAATAAATTAAAATATAGCCACGTCGGATTTCCAGTAATCCGGACCGGAGTTGGCACTTAAATGAACTTTTTTAAAAAAAGTAGCACTTAAGTGATTCGAAATAAACTTTTGGCTCTAAAGTGAGCATCGTACACAACTTTTGGCACTTCTAGTGTTCTTACCCTCTATTTGCTTGTGCAATTTCAGTGTTGGCTACTATATTTTCTTTCATAGCTCTTGCATGATGCATATGGAAGGGCGTTTTGCACTCCTTCTGGAGAATTTGCGCAAATCAGTCTTAAGCATTCTTTCTCGTCTTTCATACTGCCATTGATGTTTAATTTTTCTGCTTAAACTTAAACATGGAAGTCCATTCAAGAACTGCTGGTTTTTCAGTTATCTTTCATCCTCTTCTATGCCATTGAACACCAATAGTATAAAAGAACTTTTTTAAGTAATTACAAATAGATGTTGATAAAACAAAATTTTCAAGTGACTTGTGCAAGAAATGTTTCTTGAGATACAGTTTCTTATTCCTCATATTATCAATCCTTTAGCCTGCATGAGAACTCAATATCTAGAGTTTTGTTTTGCTCACCTCTGTGGCCAGTTAAGTTCTACCTTCAGTATCTGAGTGGTATTGAAAATGTTCTAACTCTTCGAGTCTTGATTAAGCAACTGTATTTGGTGCTGTTTGTTTTATTAGGAAAATATGCTGCTATTTTCTGTATATCTCCTTGTGTCTTTTAATTGGAAGTATGTTCTTAACTTCCTCTGGAGATTGTTTTTCTTAAAACAAGTGCTGTTTTACTTCTCTCAATTCTCCCCCTTTAAATAGTTGGTCATTACTCACTTGAAGTCATTTAGGTGCTTTTAAAAGTTTAAGCTCCTTATTTTCTGGTCACTGATGCTTGAATGCTAGATAGAAATTGATGTTTAAATTCATTATTACCGTCTTCTCTACTTTTCAACCAAATTTCTATTGCAGATAGCTCTTCAACATACATTTCTCCCATTTAATGGCTCAGACTAGGTATCAATGCAGATTCTTTTTTTTTTTACAAATCTTATACATCCTTCGAGGGAATAATATAATTTATGATGAAATAAGATAGTTCTTGTTGGTTTTACCTCCTTTTATTGTCAAAGGAACAAAGTGTTATGTCTAACAATCAGTAAACAATTAGTTCAAAGTTCATCTACTCAAGAATTACTTATAAGTGCTGCTATTACTAAACAGTTTTATAGTAGATGATAGTTGACTTAGCCATGCAATAGTATTAAACACTTCCATAGTTGATTTTGGGCTCCTGCTTTATGCATGTAATAACCCCTTCTATGTATTTGCTCCAACCATTTAAAGGTGCATATTCCGTGCTCTCGGTGATTACCTATTTGCCTTGAAATATGTCATCATGAACTTCTATGGTTACAATTGGTGAGAACTTTCTTTGGACATGCACAAATAGAACCGAAAAGTTAGCTCAAGAAAATAACAGTACCTGCAACCAGGAAAATCTTTATCTAATAGCTCTAACTAAGCAGTTAATGCTGATGGTTTGTCTGAATTAATAGTTTCTGTATATAGCATAGTGATTAGAATATCTGGTCCAGCGAAGATGTTTGACCAGTTAATATCATTGCCGTTATATTTCTAACTAGCAATATTATAGTTGGATTTATTTACAATTGCATCATTTAGTTGGAATTGCACTATCAGTAGTGGTGATTATTGCATGCTTGATGATAAATGATAGCAGACATGGTTTTCTGCACATCAAAAGAAAGAAGAAACATGCATATGATGAACCAAATGATGCTTTATTATGGGGCTATGATACAGGAAAAAGTTATTTCTCTCGAGGACATAATTCATGCAGAAGAATTGGACTGGTATTACTGAAGATTGAGGCAAGAGAAACTATTGTCAAGAGAATTAGAGTTTATGGAATTAAGTTAGAGACTGAATACAAACTGGGCACTAGGAAGAAAATAGTAGTCCCTTTCAGAGGATATGATGTTAAATATACTGCAATTACAAAGGGCACATTTCATCTGGTTTGTTTGCATGACATTTCGCTTGTAATGGTTGGGACATATTTCTGTGCTTATCTCATAACATGCACAAATGAACCTACTTAGCTACTAGCTTGGCCGAGACTCTAATCAAGTTTTGTAAGATCTCTGCTGCAGCAGTGTTTTTCTGTGACTAAATAGGATTTCTCCTATCTAGTGACCCGCATTTTATCATAACCATGTCTTGTTCACCTTTATAGCCATCCCAAAATAAGTAAACAAAATGTGATGTCGATCCTTTTTATTGTGACCTTGTATTAATATGTTCTGCAAGCTTCATTCTTGATCCTCTTTTTGAATCACAAATAAAATATGTTTATTGAGATTGATGGTTTATTGCAACTATATACTGGAGAGTAATTAATGCCGTTCACAGGAAATAATAACAGCGCATGGATGGATTCTCTGGACTGACTTGCGATGCCTAGTGCAGGAGCTTAGAACAAACAGTGGATGATCGAGATACGGTGATTGTTTTTGTATCTGTTCCTGCAAGCTCTTGAAGCACTTGGAACAGAGGAATTTAATGGTAACTGCTAGTTGGTTTCATCTATTTATTTATGTATTTTTATGATGTGTTGAAAGACAGTGCTTCTGTGTGGTTCATAGCATAGCTGCTGTTGGGCGGTCACTAATCTGCGGTTTCCTTTGGAGAGTGAGAGAGCCCAAGAAATCAGAGAGGGTGTTGATTGAAATGTACATATCTGTTTCTGCATTTGAATTGTGCATTTGGAGCCCAAGAACCACGGGGGCCCTTCAGTATCCCAGGTGTGGCTACTCTACAGTTAATTTTATAGTTCAATTTGCAGCAAGTGCCTTACATAAGCTCGAATGACTTACTAATGATTGAGTTGTTTAGCAGATGGAAGTTTACATGTTATTGAGGCCTATTGTGGAGGAAATTGAAATGTCCAGGCAACAGACTTGTAGACTTAAAGATGGTTTGCTAAAAATCACAAGATTTTAGTTTGAAGTTGGGGATATGTTATTCTAAAGCTTATGAGGAACTCTTGCTTCACTGGATTATGCATGAGGTTGCTATGCCTAATGTTATTCTACCCTTCTTGTTCCATGACTGTAATTGCTTACAGATTCAGAATCCAGATGCAATTCAGAAGTCATGGCAAATCAGTTTATACTAGATGAAAAGTAGGTAAGTTGTAGTGGAATGGAATGAGGCATTTAATGTAAGATAAATTTTCTTAAATCTGTTTATTCTGATTATATCACCTACCTTGAGGATCGAATTCAGATCATATTGATTCAAACTCTTTCCTCTGTTACTTTGCCCATACTTGCTAAACCGCCCACTTGTTGGAGGGTTGGAATAAGACTCCTTGTAGTCTTATGGAGTATCAATTCCATCAAATGACGATTTGGTACTTCATTACCTGCGCACCCTCCCTCATGAAAAAGAAAAAAAAGGAAAAAACGAAGATGTTGCTGCTACTCAATTTTCATGTTCATTTGAAAACAAGTAGATGGTGATCGGGGAGGTTACTGAGATTAAGGCTTTTGTTGACATTGTCCAGAGAATTGTCTATTTTTCCCTATGAAAGATTAGCTTCCAATAACGAATACTTCATTTCATTGGGAATTTTTAATTACGTGTGTTTATTGTCTGTGAATCATAGAACGACTATAAGTGATGGACATATTTTCTGAGCAGTTTGACGAGGTTTGACGATAAGTGATGACCAGAAACTTTATTCTCCAAGACAAGAGGTTCTTTATGCCTGTACTGTCGAATCCGACTGGTAAATATACAATATTTCACTGGCTGACAACTTTCGGAATCCCGCCTGTAATGTGGAATTGAGGTGGAAAATAAACAAATTTTCACCCGAAACTTTCGAAATCCACCCAATTCTTTTTTACTAGGCTTTGTCTAGATGGGGAATCATTAGATCATGTTGGATGTCCACCTTTTAATCATATCAGATCTGAGATATGGTCATTAACTAGGCATTCCAATGGTGGCTTGCATCCAACCCTTTCCCAGAGTTTCCTTAATGATGACTGAAGTCGGTTGCTTTTCTATAGACTATAACTAGTGCAAATACATTTCGTGACAATTGAATTTATGAACTTTATTTCAGGAATATTTGCTTGAGCAATGAAACTTTGATTTAACTCTTTCGTGATTTAGGGGGTCAAATAAGCCTATCCAGGAACAAGTGCTATCGAATTCTTTTGTTCTGTATTGATCAGCTAACATTGAGATTATCTTCTTTCCCTTCTCACATGTATTTTTTGAGAATGACCTCTACCATGAATAACGTCATCCTGGATGCCGATTCCGCCTGCTAGTAAATCGTGTTCTGACAATCTATTTTGTGTAATACACAAAACCGCCGTTTTAAGATTGTCAATGTAATTGTAATGTAGTCTCATGAATTAGTTGCGTATCAAACTTGAATTCACTTACATGAATATTTCTCTTTACATATTTAAGACTTTTTTTGTTTGCTTTCTTCACGTGCATGCTCTTTTGCCCTTATGAGAGACGAATTTCGCTGACGCATCGTGCATTATTTGAATTCAATGGTCAAACTTTAATCAAATCAGATTGCAGCAAATATAATATTTATTTTTAATTTTCCCCCCGACCACATTATATTCAACTCAAAAAGTCTCCAGCATATCTCTTTGATTGCTCCGCAATCATATCTACATATCTTTCTTAGTCCCTTTCAATGATCGACTGCCTAACTCCGTGAAACAATAATTAATTTTATATTAGTACTAATCTCCGAGTCTGTGGCGGGTTCTGTTTTGCATGAACGAGTCAGCAGAAGCAATGGGAATCGAACACAAATAGGGTTGTATCTTGAATTTTAAGTAAAGACATTGCGATTAAGGAAACGTGCAGGAATCATAACATAGACAAGATTTAGCCCTTTTCCTGTTCCTATGGCATGTCCATCGAATCATGTACCTAAATGGTGATCTGGCCAGGCCACTCATCCGTCATAAATCAGAAAAGGAAAAAGTGGGGAGAGGACAAAGAAAGAGATAATATCTTCCGGCCGCTGGTTTCAGAATTCAAGCAACACTAACTGGCAAATCATATTCCAGCCTTCGCCATTGTCCTCCTATTACTCTCTTTTGAGGAAAGGAAAGGAAGGGAGAGGAAAGAAAAGGGATTCTCTTCCCATCACATATTATTTAATATCCAAGGAATTTTATTTAACAAAAAACAACTGAGGCCATTCATTTCGAACCAACCAATTATCAGGACTTCCTCATCGCAAAGAGGGGACCATGCCCAGATCCCAAAAGTGGACTTCTCTAGCTGAGGGAAGATTTTGGATGGTAGCTGAAGTTGAAAGTGTAGTCACTCGCATTCATTGGTTGGCCTGCAATTGCCTCTTTTAGGATGAAAGTCAAGCTTTGGGAATATTATATGGGAGTCGTCAATTCTTGCCTTGTGGGCATGCACATAATTGCTTAGTTGGCTTCTTTTCTTGGCTCTATATAAGAGTGCGTTTGTGTCTGTGTTTGTGCATAGAAGAGTAAGAAAGGATGTGATTGTACGTCGAAACATCAACATATAAAAGGGATACAAGCGGTCAAAGTTCGGTCCGAGAGTCTTGCATGAAGAGGTAGGGAGAGTGTTGAATGCAGCCAAGAATGGCTTGCCGGTTTTCCTTCTTTTAAGACACGGAATTGTAGCCAGCAAGCTGTTTTTGGCTATGTTCATCTCCCTTCTTCTCATGCGATGCTCCACGGATCTAGTTCTGGAGAAAATTATGCAGGAAGATATTCAAAATGAGTCTCTCTCTCTTTCTCCATCTTTCTCTCATCTTATCATGTTTATACCATACCACTTGTTGAAACAGTGTTTATTGAAAACCTAGTTGTTTGGTTTCATAGAACATTTAAATTATTATTACACTTCCATTTTTGGTTCTATGTACTTATAAAAACATGTCTGGTAATGGCAATTTGTTTGTACTCCATCAAAGCTATGAAAGAAGTTTTTCCCCCTTTTGTCATCCATAAACATTTTCTTTTGAATTACAATCGGGAAAATAACAAAATGTTTTTGGTTCACAAAACTCATCTTCTTGTTTTGGTTCTAAAATTTAGGAGCTGTTTGGTTTCAATTTTTTATTTTATTTTCATTCATAACAGTAAAAGTATTTAACTTGTTTGTAGATTATTCAAATGAATCTTAATTTAAAATAACGATTGGTCCCACCAAATAATAATTGTTTATATAACGTCTTTCTGCTAAACAACGCTTGTACCGTGTAAAGGCCACACTTAGTTTAAAAGAATTTTCATCAAAGGAAAATAGTAATTACTACAATAGCTCTTATAAAATGATTTGAGTGGGATCACTATTGATGGTGTTGTCTATTGATATGCAGCAGCAATTGAAATCGTTATTTCATCCCAATAAAATTTTTAAAGGCACTAAAACCTCTACATCAATGAGAGAGAGAGAGAGAGAATTAGCTTTGAGTAAAAAATGAGAGAGAGAGAGAGAGAGAGAGAGAGAGAGAGAGAGAGAGAGAGAGAGAATTAGCTTTGAGTTAAAAATATCCACATTCTTTCTCTCTATTAATCTATAATTAGAGATAATCAGAATCAACATTTTGATAATAAAAAAAAAATTTCTTTCAAATTAATGGATTATTTTATTTTTATTTTTTTCAAATAACTGATTTTATCCTTAGCCGTCCAAATGTTATTTTTTTTTGTGAAAAACTATACAGATATGTTAGTTATGTTGTTTTTCGTTTTAATTCCGTTCACTAGCAATAGAGTGGAAACATTTCCTGAGTTTAATACCCAAAAGAAAACCCTTTCTTATTACACGATTTACTCTTCTTTTTGTTTTGATTTGGGCCATATAATTTACAGTGGACTTACTAGTCATAAAAGAATTCTGTAAACTTAACGTGTTGGAGTTAGAACTACGAGTCATTTCAAAAATAATATCCACCGGAGAATCAACTTTCTTCCTGCTATCTCCTATAACAAAAGACATTAATGAGTGCATCGCGGCTTTTAGATCACGTGGCCCCACTCAAATGCAACCGGATTTGCTAGAAATCCTAATGACCTGATTATTTTTCTTCGGCCATGTCAAGTTCAATGATCTATGTATCAAAGAAGAAATCATTAACAAAACTGTCAATCATTACATTTGGCGTAAATGGGAATCTAAATCCGGAGGCGAAGGTGGTGTGATATAGGAATTTTATTTGAAATTTTTCAAAAATATGATATATTTATGTATATCAACTTCCAAGCATCAAACAATTAGAGAAGCAATATCCTGACTATTTATGACTATATTGAACAAATTAAAAGTTCATGACGATTTGCATATTAGGCTAAAATTTATGGATTTCACTACACATTGAAATAAAATTCGGGGACTAATTTGTTTGGATCAACCCTAGCACGAAGATTCAACTCAACTACCAGGAAATCACAAGAATTGATGCTTGGTTAATGAAATTCGCTGAGAAAGGAGCAGACTTATCTCACCTACTGGCGGTGGATACAACTCTTTGGTGTATTTGGAAACACCGGAATGACTTTGAATTGCGAGGCAAATCTCTGAACACTTGAGAAACAGTAAAATCAACATATTTCTTGCCAGAAAAAAAAAAAGAAATGGAACTTTGGTACATGAAAAACAAGGATCACGTCATAGAGTTGGATTTGCTAGAGGAGAAAATCAAGGATAACGTCGTACATGAAAAATTAATGTTGATGGCTCCTTTGATGATGGATCACGATGGTGATATAGCCCGTATCTGTCGAGATCATACTAGTACCATTATTAAGGGTTTTGCCAAATCGGTGAAGGTATCATCTGCTTCTCAGATGGAAACCCCAGCCAGCTTGTAGTTCGACTGTGCTGATCTCGTGGAAGCCTAGATAAGTGGGTCTACAAATCACTTCAATAAGGAATGATTTCTTATCATGGACTGCGTAAGGCTTCTCAGGCCCACCCATTTATCCTCATAGCCCATTGTTCGTGAGCTTCTCATGCAGTACCCTCTTCCATAAAAGTGGCTTTTTGCTCCTCCACAAGCTCTTTAGGCGCTCCTTCATGTAGATATGCCTTGTTTGGGAAGTAATTTAATAAAATTTTCTTCGACAAAGAAATATAAATCAATTGGACAAATGGTGGTCAGGAATTTTTTTGACGCAACATGAATTAATTCCTGCAGATGCGCTCAAATTTCGCGTGTCGGCAATTGAGTTCAATGGTCAAACTCCACTCGAATCAGATTGCAGCAAATATTCCGTTTTCCCAATTTTTCACACCAACCTCATTATATTCCACTCAAAAAGTCCCCAACTTATCTCTTTGATTGCTCCACAATCACCTTTCCATGTACTTCTAATTCCCTTTCTACGAAGGACTGCCTAACTCCTTCGTTAACCATTAATTAATTTCATATTAGGAGTAATCTCTCCGTCTCCAGCGTGTTCTATTTTGCATGAGCTAGTCAGCATGACAAATGAAGATCGAACACAAACAATATTTTATCTTGAATTTTAAGTACAGACACTGCGTATAAGGAAGCGTGCATGAATCATTACATTGACAAACTTTAGCCTTTCTTTTGCAAAGATTGCATGCCCCATCGAATCATTTTCTTGAATTGTGATAGACTAAAACCATATATTTAGTCTAAGCAGTGAGATTCTTTTGTTTCTTTTTACATCTTAGCTATTGCCTATGAGAGCTTCGGTCTTAGAGCACCCACATCACTGTCATGTTGAATAAACCAAATTGACTGAGCATGAAGATTATTCTAATTAATAATGCAAATCTGAATTTTTTTGGTAAGAAAAGGGTGCAATCCGAGTGTTACACCGTTACTCTCCTAATAAAACATGATCCAGTTTGATCTCTTATTAACGAAGGAAGTAAACTTCTTGGTGGCTTGTCTAATATAAATTTGAATTTAATTTGATATGGTCAAAGGCACTCGTAAGTCAAAACCAGAAAAGGAAAAAAAGAAAAAAAAAGATATAATATCTTCAATATGCTGGTTTCAGAATTCAAGCAAAAACAACTGGCAAATCATATTCCAGCCTTTACTATCGTCCTCCTCCTTTCTCTCCCTTTTGAGAAAAGGAAAGTGAAAGAGAAGAAATTTTGTTCTCATCTCACCTGATGATTGCGTGATAATTTTTAATATATTGTGAGAATAATAGTTTATTTTGGACCACAGAAAATCAAATTACTTAAGGGATAACATACAGGGAAAAAAAATTCTCACTTTTAAATGATCCAAAAATTCATGAATTACTTAAGGGATAAAATAACCTACCATTAAGTTTTCCATTCCTTCAAATTAATAAATTCCCTGAAAATCATCAATTTAGTTTTGATTAGGGAGACAAAGAACTTGATTCACTAGCATTAGGTCTTTCAATTTGGGCTGCTAGTTTTTTTTTTCTTTTTCTTTTTTGTCGTTAAAATAGACAGGTTCTTGATTAAAAAAACTAAAAGTGCAGAAAATAATTTTTGCATTAGTGCTGTTACTAATAGTATTTCTACATTTATTTTATCACGAAATAAAAATATTTAAATAGTTCTATTTTGCACTCAATGTAAAAAAATCTAACGTTGATACTGTTAATAAGAATCTTTTTTACTCTCTTAATTTTATTTTGGCTGATTCTTTTTCTAATATAAGAAATCCCACTTGGTGTGCTAGCAAACCCACCAAGTGCTATTCATGATTTTCCCAAGGGGGCCCGGTTCCCTTGGAAAAATTTGTGGCCGACACTGTGCCGTCACACCACCATTAACCACCCTTCCCCCGGGGCGGCGGGGCTTTTTTTAGTTGTTGAAGCAATTCAAACCAACCTATTATAATTGATTTCTCCATACAGAAAAGGGGACCATCATATTGCCCAGATCCTAAAAGAGGGAGTCTCTAGATGAGGGAGATGAGAGAATAGTGTGTGTGTGGGAGAGTGTGGTCAGAATGTCAGGCTTTGGCAATATTATATGGCAGTCATCAACTGTTGCTTGGGGGCATGCATAAACTTGCCTTCTAGGCTTCTTTCCTTAGGCTCTATGTAAGTATATGGGTGTGTCTATGTGCTCAACATGGTGCATAGAAGCATAAGAACAAAAGAGGGTGTGAATGTAAGAAGAAACATTGTTTTATGAAAGAGATTTGAGTGATCAAAGTTAGGTTCGAGGGTCTTGCATGAAGTGGTAGAGAGAGTGTCGAATGCAGCCAAGGATGACTTGCCGGTTTTTCCACTTTTCAACTCGAAAGTAGCCGGCAAGCTGTTCTTGGCTACGCTCATCTCCCTTCTTCTCATGCGAGGCCCCACGGATCCAGTGCTGGAGAAAATTAAGCGAGAAGATATCAGAAAGGTGTCTCTCCGTCCCTTCCTCCCTCCCTCTCCCTGTTTCTCTCATTATATAGTGTTTAGTCCACACTCCCTGTAAAAGCAGTGTCTACTTAAACATAGTTGTTTGGTATATAGAACGTTTTTGGTTCTATGTACTTTTGAAAACATGTTTGATTGGGGGTGATCAGATCTAGAGTGAGTAAATTCCAGACCTGAACCTGTACCCGATCTTATTTACATTAAATCTTGTTTTGGAACCACTCTATTTTTCAGATCCGGTTCTAGGGTTAATCCTGTTTCCACTGGAACCTTTTTTGCAACCACCTGATATCCTATATGGCTTCGAATTTTCCATTAATACGTGAGAACGTCCCTATTTCTATACCCGAAAGAATTTACTTGGGAGCAGAAGCTGCAAGAGAACATGTATCTCTGAGATTTCATGCCCAACGTTGCGGACGTGAATCACTTTGGATGGCTGGAACATTTCAGCAACGAACTTGGAAGAAAAACACTATGATTAGCAGAACCATCCAACCCTCCAACATCACAATTAATATCCTTCCATGAACATGCTTCCATTCGAAAGTAACGGCCAATGCATCCCATTTTTGCATCATGCGCCCCGCTCGAACAACCACGGAAAATCCGCATTGACAAAAAATGAACACCCACATAACCAAAAAGCGGGCACAGTAAATCGAAAGTGCTGTTCAAGCTAGGAAGATCCTAGAAAATTTTCAACTTTACAATTTCTGTGACATCCTAGTAGCGTCACGTACTAAGCGCAAGCGGAAATTATAAATATTATCATCTTGCAGGACTTATAAAATTCCAATTGTTAACCTATAGTGTTCACCCTTGAAGGTTAGCTTGTATAACATGGATTATTTAAAATCTAAACTTTATATTGTAAGGTTATCCTGCAATAATCCTACCAGTTCATAATATTAGACAATCCATATATAAATATAGATAAAGATCATTAGAAGCTTCATTACTTTCCTTAGCAACATTCGGGCCTACAAAAGTCAACCTGGACTTCTTACATGTTCATCGCCTATTTACATCATATTTACAAGTTCAAAAGTAAAGGCGCAACTAAATAGCCGTGGATAAGGGTGAGGGGGTATCTAACTCTACTAATCCCACACAAGCCCATGTTCGTCAAAAAACAAAAGACGATCTTCCAGCTTCTACACGATCATAGGCATCTAGGCGTCATCCATCCCAGCTCTAGGTCCATCAGTACTAAAAGGAAGAGGGCCAAACATCGCTCCTTCGTGATTAACAAACCACGCAATGAACTTCATCGGGATCAAGTCAGATATGCCGTCGTCCATCCACAGTGTAGCCTCATACTTTGTAAAAGTCATCTCCACATCAGGGTCAAACACATCACTAAAGGTAGTCTCAATACGTGCTATCACACCATAACGAGCTATCGGCGGGACATCCATATTATCAATCTGAAAAATATAAAGAATGAGCAAAAACTATGCCCAGTAAAGAAATAATAAGACTCTATCCTAGACATTCCATAACTATCAAGAGTACAAGAGAATCATAACTAAACAGCTTAAGATACTAAGACAGGATTGTCACAAGTATAATCAAATGAATATTAATGCATCATATTTATATATAACCACTTTATATGAGTTATACTAAATGCATCCATAAACACATATATACCTATCACATTCTCAATCTACATCGAGATGAAATGCAATAGTAATATGCACAACTCACACGCCAAGTAGAATTATAATTTAGTGTGAATATCAAATCCACCCTCGATCAGTTTACCCACCAGAACTCTGCTTGTCCGATCGAGTCACTTCCGGAATTCCCTATCTAGACTTCCACAATAAGTCTATTATGGGCATCTCACTCCGAGGTATCCCGGTATCACACAACTGAGGTCCTCCCAAGATCACTCAGCATGGGACATCTCACTCCGAGGCATCCCAGTATCACACAACCGGGGCATCCTTGATCACACACAAGGGCATCTCACTCCAAGGCATCTCAGTAACACGGGACCGAGGCATCCAAGATCACACAGCATGGGCATCCCAACTTCCGAGGGGCATCACCGGCATCTCAGTACCGATGGATTCATTCACTCATTCAAGCATACATTTCACACAGCACACCTTTGATTAATGCATTTACCGTATGCAAAAGAAAAAGACTTCAAAGTATACAACTACCTCAAGTATAATCTATACACTTAATTCTCATGTATCTAGCACACGTGCATGTCCAAATTATAAGATAAAACCAATTACGACATGTCCCATACCATGCCAAATAGATATTTATCCCATAATTAAGCACTATGCGTCACACTCATTGCATACGCATGATGCTATTGGTACCTATACTTCAAATGATAGATGAGGCTTAATCCTATACAGACTAACATCTATCATAATATCACTAGACTCCATATGTATCATACAAGTCGAATATAAGAGACATAACATCTATTTCTCATTTTTGGGTCAAAACAGTTTATGAACTAAAACGAGCAGTTTTGATCACAGACACAGAAGATATATCGAATCTTATCTGAATGTTACAAAATTTTAGTATGATATAGAAGAGACATATATTAACATTTTACGTGAAGAAACCTAAGTCTATATCTCACTATATTAAGAACAGTAATTGCTATATTCTTTCCTAACATTCTGTAAAAATTCCCAGATTTAGCATCTACGGAGAAAAATCGTCTTACTAGCCAAATCTTGTCCATTTATTCTCAAATTTTGATATGTTATTCCAAAGGATGTTTCCTACAACTTTCATTAAGGGTTCTGTTGACACCTAAATTTTGGCAATTTACTTTATTTTTTTATTGTATAGAAAATTAAAGGGTTAATTTTATTAATTGCATAGCATATAGATTTAGGTGCATTTATTTTTTATTTGCATTTTTTGTATTTTATTGGACCGGTGGCGGAGGGGTTCAAATTAGATGGGCTAGGCCCACGAAGCGAGCAAGTTGGCCCAAGCTCATGTTTTTTTTAATGATTGAAAGATTATCTCGTGAAAAATTAGAAATTTGAATTTTTTGTTTGAGATATGATGAATTGTTTTCGGATAGGGCAAGTGATATTGCGTTCAACAAAACGAATATTGCGGATATTGATTCGAATTTTTTTTAAAAAAAAACCTAATCGATAGCCTATAAATAGATGAGGAACGCGTAGGGTTTCAAGGGCCACATATTGAATATACGGCCGCAAGGTTTTTTCTTTTGATCACTTGGCGGGGGGCCATACAATTGAGGATACACGGTACACCAGTCTAGAGAGAAGAGAAATCGTGGCTAGCTGGTTCTCTGGTTTGCTAGTTGGATTTCTTCTTCAAAACAACAACAATGGAGAAAGATGAGGCAAGAAGGAAGAAGAAGAAGGGCTGCAGCTGAAGGGGGGAACAATTGCCTCAAAAGTCTTCAAGAAATACCCTAGGCACTCATCACTTAGCCCCCTCTTGCTGCAACCTCTTCCTCAGCCATTTTTCCTTCCTTAAACTTCCCTAACAAGCCTCCCAAGGTGCTGAAATGTTACAGCCCCCCATGGCTACGAATTTTAATATTTGCCCTTCAATTCCAATTCAAATCCTTTCCAATTGGACTTAAATTAATGGCCAACTTGCCAAGGAGGATGCCCACACCACTTTCCAACATTTTCCTTGCCAATTGATCCATATTGAACGCCAAAAATTCACACAAAAACGGCCCTCCTAATTTCCCAGTCCAATTTCATCCAATTTTGATTTTTTGCTAAAAATCCGGACTCACCGAAAATTCTTCAGAGGATGAGTTGATGTTCCTAGAATAAATCGTGACGTGAGAGAACTTTCAATTTCTAAAATCAGGTTCAATTTAGTGGTTGATTTTAATCAGACGCGATTTTAGCGTGACCTAACCTACTTGGTAGCTTTTAGGAATTTTTAGCACATTTAACCTGTGGTCAATTATTTTCGAGCCACATTATGCATCTTTGACTCATTGGCGACTCTCAGTTGTCATGAAAATCTCGAGGTTTCAAATACGAGCACAGGGTACAAAAACAACAGAAAAGTCGATTTAGCGCCTTTCGACGAGAATTTTGCAATTAGGTGGAATCACCCACACTTTAATTACATTCCTCTGTCGAAACAACCTATCACCAGTCTCTAATTGATTTTGGTGGTGCCGTATTGACCATTGCAGACTAGCACTGTCGAGTAGTCCATTTCTAGTCGAATTCTCAAGTCTGTTGTGTTTAGATTCCTTAACGGCTTCACCTGATAGACTAGTTATCTTGTGAGTGATTAGCTCAAAGAAAAAGACTATAGGCACGTTGATGAAAAGCCCAACTCATTCAATCGAAAAGAGAATTAGAAAATCAGGCTGTTACAACTCTTCTCCTCTTATAAAAATTCCGTCCTCGAAATTTATGCCATTACAAATCTTAAACAACAAGGTTGGGGTATTGTCATCTCATCAAGTCTTCACTTTCCCAGGTTGCTCATTTTGTCCCATGGTGTTACTAGACCACTTTGACTAATGGGATCATATTGGTACGCAGAACCTGCTCCTTCTGATATAGAATATGAACTGGTCTCTACACATACGATACTCTGTTGTCCACATCTAATTCTTCAAAATTCAGCACGTGAATCGGGTCAGGCTCATACTTTCTCAACTTTGACACGTGGAGGCATCATGCATTTGCGCCAGTTTTAGCGGCAATGCAAGACGATACACTAAAGTCCCTATTCTTTCCAGAATCTCAAAGGGACCAACATACCTCGGACTCAGCTTCTCTTTCTTGCCGAAGTGCGAAGTACCCCTCATCAGTGACATTCTCATAAAGACATGTTCACCAACTTGGAATTCCAAAGGTCTTCAATGCTTATGTGCATAACACACAAGCTCTTAGCATGTCTTCGAGGGTTTAAATCGTCCTCTCAAACTGGCCATCTGTCTGCGGATGATAGGCCGTATTGTACTGCAGCTTTGTTCCCAAGGCAATCTACAAACTTTTCTAGAAGGCTATCATGAACTTTGGGTCTCGATCAGATGTAATCATCACTAGCACTCCATGCAGACGAACTATCTGACGCTTGTACAACTTCGACATATCTATCCAAAGCAAAGTCTTTTCGTACAGCGATGAAGTGAGCAAACTTCGTCAATCTGTCAACCACGACTCATATGGAATCATTACCCCTCTGACTCCTTGGTAGGCCCATCACAAAGTCAATTGTGATGTGTTCCCATTTCCACTTAGGAATCTCGAGAGGTTGCAGAAGTCCTCCCAGCTTATAGTGTTGTGCCTTCACTTGCTGACACGTCAGACACTTGGCGACATGCTTGGCAATATCCGCCTTCATACCAATCCATTAGTAGTGTTGACGTAGATTTTGATACATTTTCGTACTGCTTGGATAAATGCTGTAACTACTACGATGAGCTTCTGACAAAATCTCCTCCTTAAGCTCTGCATCGTCAAGTACACATAATCATCCACGAAATCTCAATGTTCCGTCTTCAGAAATCTGAAAGTTAGCCTTTCTCTTGTCTACATCTTCTTGCAGAATCTTCTGGGTCTTTGGGTCTGTCAACTGCAATGTCCTGAGGATCTGCACTTCTGGCTCAATTCTAAGGGTGGCCATAAGATTCAACAGGTGGCCTATCTCAAATTTGAAAACCGAATCTCGAGCTCCTTCGAGTAAGATCCACTCTTTGATCACCATTTGCGCAATCAAAGACTTCCGACTCAATGCATCTACGACCTTATTAGCCTTTCCAGGATGATATAGGATGTCGCTATCATAATCCTTAAGAAGTTCCATGCAGCTACACTGTCTCATATTCAACTCCTTCTGAGAGAATAAATACTTGAGACTTTGATGATTTGTAAAGATCTGGAACCCTTCTCCATACAAGTAATGTCTCCAAATCTTTAGGGCGAAAATAATCACTGTGAGTTCTATGCATTGGGTAATTTAGTTCATGAGGTCTCCACTAACAAGACTCATATGCAACGACTCTGCCATGCTGCATTAGCACGCAACCCAGTCCTAAAAACGACGCATCCCTGTAGATTTCGTATCCTCCAGGTCCAGACGGAATTGTCGGCACTAATGCGATAGTCAGCTTCTGCTTAAGCTCTTGGAAACTACATTTGCACTTATCTATCCACACAATTTTTTCTTCCTTCTTCAGTAGTCGAGTCAACGGTGAGGCTAATGTTGAGAATCCTTCCATGAACCTTCCGTAATAACCTACCAAACCCAAGAAACTTCTGATCTCTATCATTATTGTCGGTCTTGGCTAGTTGATAACTACTTCAATCTTAGTCAGGTCCATGGAGATTCCTTCCCTAAAATCACGTGACCTAGAAATGCCACACGAGTCAACCAAAACTCGCACTTACTAAACTTAGCGTACAGTTCATGATTTCGTTGAGTTTGGAGCACTATCCTTAAATGCCGTTCGTGCTCCTTAGGACTTATCGAGTACACCAAGATATCGTCAATGAAAACAATCACAAACTGATCCAGATACTCCTTAAATATTTGGTTCATCAGATCCATGAAAGCAGCCGGGGTGTTCGTCAAACCGAACGGCATTACAGTGAACTCATAATGGCCGTATCGAGTACGAAATGTTGTCTTTGGTATATCCTCCTTTCTGATCCTCAACCGGTGATATCCTATCCTCAGGTCTATCTTAAAAAATATAGACGCTCCCTGCAGCTGGTCAAACAAGTCATCGATCCTCGATAATGGATACTTGCTCGTGATCATCACCTGATTGAGTTGGCGATAGTCGATGCAAAAACGCAACGAACCATATTTCTTCTTCATGAACAAAATTGGTGCTCCCTAAGGTGATGCACTGGGACGTATGAATCCCTTATCCAACAACTCCTGAATCTACACCTTCAATTCTTTTAGTTATGACAATGCCATGCAGTAAGGAGCCTTAGAGATTGGCTCCGTCCTAGGGGCCAACTCAATCACGAACTCTATCTCCATTTCTAGTGGCAAACTAGGCAATTCCTTGGGAAACATATATGGAAATTCTTAAACCACTGCAATATCCTCGATCTTCAGCTCCTCAACTGTTATATTCACGACAGTCGCCAAGTAACCTTGACAACCCCTGTCTAATAAATGAGTTGCCTCAAGCGACAAGATTAAGGTAATCGAGGATATTCCTTGACTCCCAATAAACTCGAAACTTTCACCTATTAATGGGTTAAACCGAATCGCTTTACGATAGTAGTCGATCTTAGCTATTTGCTTAGTGAGCTAGTCCATGCCAATTATCACATCAAAATCATACATGGCTAGGACTATCAAATCTAACTTTCCCTCTCACTCACCAATCACTAACTTGCAACCAGGACAGCTTACTGTAGACAACACCTTATCCTTTAATGGTGTAGATATATTAACAACTGACTCCAACAATTCAGGACTCAATCTTACCAGCTTAACGAATTGCTCAGTTATAAACAAATGAGTAGTGCCAAGGTCAAATAAAGCATAAGTAGCATGGTCGTCTAGCGAGACCGTACCTATGACCATATCAGCTGAGTCCTCAGCCTGTCGTCTAGTGACGGCGTACACTCTGCCTTGAGCTGGAGGTCTATTCATTCCACCCTGCAGTGCATTCGATGGTACATACCCTCTATTCAGACCCATTTGTGGTGGCAGTGGCAACTGTTGCGGTCCCATTAGTCTGTGGGGACAATCTTTGACCTGGTGACCCTGTTGGCCACACCTATAGTAAGCATCCGTCATAGAACAGCATGGGGCTGATCCATGCCGTCTCCCATAGAAACGATAGACTCCATTATGGCTCAGTGCTAACTTCCCTATCCCACCCTTCCTATTGGGCGGAATAAGATACCTTCCTTCTAGTCATAAGTTTCTTCCCAAACCTATTACCATCTCTATTTGAACTGAACCTCGACCCAGATGTAGCAACTTGCTCATTCAGATTCCTCTCTATCAGCTGGGCTTGCTCATACAAGTCATCGTAATCCTTTAGGTTGAATGGTACCAATGGATTCTTTAACTCCGATCTGAGGCCATTCCTGAACCTCCCAGCTCTATCGGTCGAATCCTCTATCAGTTTGGGGGCATATTGTGACAGCTCTGCAAATTTGTCCTCATATTAGTCCACTATCATCATTCCTTGGCGAAGGCGCTGGAATTCCTCCATTTTCTCCTCCCTGGCACTATCAGAGAAGTACTTGCCATTAAAGGCTTCGAGGAAGGCGTTCCACATCGGAACCTCGCTTCGGGGTCACTCTCCCTCTGATGGCTCTCCACCAAATACTTGCATTGCCTTGCAATTGATACACTACAAGGACAACCTTCTCCTCTTCAGTGCACCTCAGCAATGCAAATGTTTTCTCCAAGTCTTTGATCTAAAGGGTTGCAGCCTCGGGATCTCCTGTGCTAGTGAACCTCAACGGGTTCAGCTTCAGGAACTGTTCCACAAGCTTGTGCATCGGTCTCTCCACAACTACATTCCCAGGTGGAACCTCGGCAGGTGCAGCAATAGTTGTGGCAGCAGCGATGGCATCAGCAGCGGCGTTGGTGGTAGTGGGGGCGGCTACGGTAGCAGTGGTGACTATAGCGGTGGCGGCGGCAACTTGATTCTAGGCCTATTGCCCTACCACGTTCCTTAGCACGTCTCTAGCGCCTGCATGATCGCCTCAATTCTAGGATCGCCAGGTGCTGCTACACCAACACCGATCGGCGGCAACACTATCCCACTTACGCTAGCTTGAGCCTGTGCTTTACCTCAGCCACCTCAGGTACCGATCCTTGTCGACATCCTACCCTGAGTGATAGATCCTATGGTTCTCTTTCATGGCGTTCTTTGCTCTTGATCACTCATGATGCACGATCCTTACAGAACCTGCTTTCCAATTCCACACAAAATTAGAAATCGAGTGATCTCCACAAATAAGCTACCAATTAGCTATCAATCACATGCATTAGCATAATAAAAAGGCCTTTCCTACTAACTATCATGTAACTCATTGCACCTTATCACTCCACACACTGTCTAGCTCTAATACCACTCCGGGCGGGGATGTCACGTCCTGAACCTCGAGCTCACGTGCATCCCTCAGTGGTCGATAAAATTGCGACATTCCTAGGATGCGTTGTCGACCCAATCGATTATGCACATGCAGAAGCGTATGATAAACAATCCCCAGACAATATAAACACGGGATAGAAAAACAAGACAACAATTTTCGCAAACATACTTTTATAAAACAAGTAGATCAACTGGCAAAGTTATATATACAAAAGTCGAGGTTTCAAAAGGAACTGCCTAGCTAACCCTACCCTAGACCCTATCTACTTGGACTCTGGGTCTACCATGACATTGTCAGGTGGGTTAGCTACCCCCTCACCCGCAGCGGCGTTGACCGCAATGGCGGGACGTTGAAACCCTAAATGGGGACCCTCCGAGACCCCATTAGGCCCATGACGGAACCATGCCATGAACCGATGAGGTACCAATTGTGGTAGGCCCTCATCGACTAAGATAGTGGTCACGATGAGCTCATGGAGCTAGGGACTCTCGAGGACAGGGACGTCAGTACTCTACTCTTTGTATACCCCCGCGGCTGTCCAAAATGAACTGGAGGAGCCTCCATTTACGAACTGAAAAGTTAAACCCACGATGGAGTAAGACAATATCTCACCGAGTTCACACCCTAAACCTCGATTTGGAAGGTAATACGCCTAGAGGTAGTCTAACCACACATCACAAAAGACTCATATTGCCTCAGTACCTCCATGCACTTTAGTACAGTTTATATCACAATGCATATAATAAATGCACATATCAATTGGAATGTCTCACTCATGTGTCAAACAATTACAGGGGTCCCGATTATAGGGCTAAATCGTTATGACACATCACATTCCATGCCACACAATTTTGTTTCGTAATCAGGCACGTCAATTTCAATCATCCATGCATCCCAATTGATTACGACCCAACAGCCACAGCTGACTCAACAGTTAGTGGTCCCAACGTCGTCTTGCACCATCGAGCACGGCAATGTCTACATTTTGACGGCATATCACATAGGGACTTTGACCTACATCCATTGACTTGGGGCATTCTCGAGGCGGCTCGTGATGGTTTCTCTTAATGATTCCATGCATATCCAATCCCGGCCAAGGACATCGTGCTTTGCACTCAATTAAAATAATGTACTTGGCCTATTCTCTTCATATTAAAAACACCCGATAAAATAATCGTGTGTGGGTACATGGTTAAATCAAACCATAAAAATTGATATCCTTTCTCATAGGTATTTTTGATTAAATACCAAAATTTCATAATTTTGAAATAATAACTCAAAATTAACAATCATCACTCAATTGCATAAACAAATTACACCACGACAATCGGGACGAAATTTTGACGACCTGGCTATCCGGTATAATTTCCGAAAAATATTAAATAATTAAATAAATTACAAAATTAATTAAATAAATTACAAAATTAATTAAATAAATGTAAAATAATTAAGTAAATGCCTAATTAAGCTAAAAAACACTAATCTAACCACCTAATTGGACCTAGAAAAATAATGCACTATGCTCATTAAATCCTACAATCTAATTAACCATTAACTAATATAATCTAACCACCTAATCCGCCTAATTAATCAACTAAATCAGTAATTAAACTAAAGTAACCACATAAACCAAGCTTAGCCTAATCTAATCCTACCCTAAGCATAATTAACCTCCTAATTAAGGTTTAGAACGTAAACTCATTGGATTAGTGAGCTGGTGAGTTCACGGTGACAGCAATGCGGAGGCGGGCGGGACTCAAGCCTATGGCAACAACCAATGAGGTCCGGAAGGGCCCGAAAAATGGCCTAATAGCGTTGGTTGTCCACGGGCGGAAAGGGCTAGTCGGTGGCAGCGGGCGGAGCTAGGTGGTCGGTCGGTAGGACCGACTTAGGGACTTTGGTGATGCTTGGACGGGCGGCGATGGGCGGTGGCTAGGTGAACGGTGAATGATGGCCAGGACGCGTGGGACACGAGACGGCATAGTGGCTGCTTGGTTCTCTAGTTTGCTAGCTGGATTTCTTCTTCAAAACAGCAACAATGGAGAAAGATGAGGTAAGAAGGAAGAAGAAGAAGGGCTGCAACTGAAGGGTGGACCAATTGCCTCAAAAGTCTTCAAGAAATATCCTAGGCACTCATCACTTGGCCTCCACTTGCTGCAACCTCATCCTCAGCCATTTTTCCTTCCTCAAACTTCCCCAACAAGACTCCCAAGGTGCTGAAATGTTGCAGCCCCCCCCATGGCTACGAATTTCAATATTTCCCCTTCAATTCCAATTCAAATCCTCTCCAATTGGACTCAAATTAATGGCCAACTTGCCAAGGAGGATGCCCACACCACTTTCCACAATTTTCCTTGCCAATCGATCCATCTTGAATGCCAAAAATTCACACAAAAGCTGCCCTCTTAATTTCCCGGTCCAATTTTTCCAATTTTGATTTTTCGTTGAAAATCCGGACTTGCCGAAAATTCTTCGGAGGATGAGTTGATGTTCCTAAAATAAATCGTGATATGACAGAACTTTCAATTTCTAAAATTGGGTTCAATTTCGTGGTTAATTTCAACCGGACGCGATTTTAGCGTGATCTAACATACTCAGTAGCTTTTAGGATTTTTTAACGCATTTGATCCATGGTCGATTATTTTTTAGCCACGTTGTGCATCTTCGACTCATCTGCGACTCTCGGTTGTCATGAAAATCTCAAGGTTTCAAATATGGGCACAAGGTATAGAAACGACAGAAAAGTTGATTTAGTGCCATTCGACGAGAATTTTGCAATTAGATGGAATCACCCACACTTTAAATTACATGCCTCTATCGAAACGACCTATCCCCGGTCTCTGATTGATTTTGATGGTGCCGTATTGACCCTTGCAGATTAGCACGGTCAAGTAGTCGATTTCTAGTCGAATTCTCAAGTTTGTCACGTTTAGATTCCTTAATGGCTTTACCTGATATACTAGTTATCTCATGAGTGGTCAGCTCAGAGAAAAAGACTATAGGCGCGTCGATGAAAAACCAACTCATTCAATTGAAAATAGAATCAGAAAATCAGGCTGTCACGGAGGAGCTAAGCTACCCCAGCCTTTTAATCGTCGATGTGTGGTAATGAAGATAAGTAGCCCAAGACTAAGATGGGCATGCAATCATAATAACTTTTGATATGTGTATATATGTATGAATATATGTTGCTTCCGTTTCCTTAGCTTGTATACATGTTGCCAGACTTCCATGTTTGTTTGTGTACAGGGATTGTTTTAATTCACTTATGCATGTGCTTAATCAAAAACAAAATATTTTTGGGATGATCAACATTCTTGGGACGTTGATGTTGACCCTGCCAAGTCACGCTCTCGTACCAGAGGTGGGGCAGGAGTGTGACATCTTATGTCATGCCTTAGACCTTTCCTTACCATGGGAATGTGACATTTGCCGCAAGATTAATTTGCGACGTCTCAGGAGGAGTCGCTGTCCCTTTTATTTTTATCTTTCAGTTATGCACATGTGGAAGCATGCAACTTAATCACCCAAACATCGACAATAGACAGATAGTAAGGAAAACACACATATACTATACAACTTATATATGCTTCATTATATATGGATATATGAGATTTTCCTTAATGTAAGCGAATATGTTTGGAGAGTAGATAACTCCTATCCTGGTCTCTTTATTATTGGAGAGTGATTACTCCTTTGTGGCAAGCCAAGAAGCCCTTTATTCTCCACTAGTGGTTCGTCCTTTACGCTTTGGTAATGAGATTCTCTATCCCGTCCTTTATCCTTGGCGGGAAGTTCGTCCTTTAAGCCTTGGTGATGAATTTCGTTAATTCCGATTATCTTAATTGGTTAGTGGTGTGTCCTTTAAGCCATGGTGGTGATCGCTTTTTGTATCATGTTTTCATTTATCCATTGACATACATCTCCACACACTCTGATCTATCCTCGTATCTTTCAATATCACTCAAAACCCTCTAGCCCGCCCCTCTCTACCACATCAGTCTGTTTGCCTTGCTCCCTTGTATCCTTGCATCCAAGTCAAGGGCGCCAAGTACATAACATCAGTGCACGAATGATGCTGCATATATTCCTGTTCCTGTGAAAGGAGGCCGTTGGGGTCTCTTCTTTTGAAATGCCTTGAGCCTCCATATCCGCTTCAACTCTGTTCCTCAAGCCTATAAGTTAATTTCACTGATTCTTTGGAGTTTATTTTTAGTTTAGCACTTGAAAATAAAGGCCTCCGGATGGGTCCAAACTTAACTTGGGTTATGCATAAGTAACGCTGTACATACATTTGGGTCCAACTTCACTTCTGACCTTGAAGTCTGTGACTTAGTTCCATTGATTCTCTACGAGTCATTCCTAGTTTATCACTTATTTCAAAGAAAAGGGGCATGACATCCGATAACGACTCCATGTCTAAATCTCTCTTCGAAAGGAGATCTATTCAGGACATGTGTATGGTGAAGAACGGGCTTTCATGATCTATACTAACACCACACAGACATATATCTACTCAAGCAAATGTTCCAAGCATCTTGCAAATTGCTTGTTATCTCTCTTTCCGACGTATTATTATTATTTTTTTTTTTTTTATGGTAGATAGTTCAAGCATTTCAACGAACGAGAAGCATCGTTAATCTTCCCCTTGCAATGGGGGCACCTAAACATAAAATGAGCCTAAAGGAGTTTCTTTAATAAAGAACCTCTTCAAGGTCACTTCAGAATAAAGCCCTTCGCATATCACTCTGCTATAGTTGGAATTGAAAGGTTATATTTTGGGCATTTATCTTTTCCAAGCTTGATTACATGAACGATTTATTTGACCGACAATATATTGATGTGACTTCGGAAGATTACTATGAGAAGATTCAGGAGATGTAAGGACATCTGTGGTCCATAATTGATGGTGGTACAAGAGCACCTTTCTCTTTTGGATAAGCATGGTACAGCAGCACTTGCTTCTTTATCAAAGTAGGACTTATTCGTCTGCAATGTCAAACCTTGTCCATGAGGAACTGAGGCAGTAGTCACGTGAAGGATTTAAAGCAACATTATAATTCGGTTGCTTCGATGCAAGTTTTTGCTGGATATATATACGTACCTCTAGTCTAGTATTAGGACATGTCCAATGCTCAATGCAAACGAGTTCTATTGATATAGTGATATGGGCCATTCAGTCTTGGTCATCAGATAAGTTGGGAAGCCTTACATGAAGATGTGGAGAGCGAACTTGTAGCCAAGAATGATTTGCCGGCTTCGCAGCAGTGGCGAAAGGCATTCACGTTGGATGGCCGGCAAGTTGTTCTGGCTACATTTTATTATTTTCTGTTCATGTTAGGCTCGAAAGAGCCCACTATGGCAAGTAGTTCTTCGAATGTGCCTTAGAAAAACAAGTCGATCAATTGATTACTTTGTTTCATAATTTAGGAATACGAGCACGAAGTTGGGCTTCCCAGAGGTCCGTGGAATACCTGCAAGTTTAAGGCACAGATTAAGTCGAGATCTTTCGTCTGTGCAGTTGGCACTGATCTAGAGCAATCTACATGTAATTGGTGACCTCCAGCCATAATACTTATGTCGTTTTCTCCTGAATGCTCAGTGTACAAATGTATATTCATGCCATCAATAACAGGAAAATTTTCCTTTGACCCAGGTCCACATGGATGGGGTCGATCACCACATTGATCATTATCGGTCCCAAATGGATACTACGTGGGTCAATCACACATCGATACTTGTTAGTGTATAATTAGAGTTTGTAATCATGGATTTAATCATGTCAGTAACCAGGTAAAGAATGTAATAAATTAGAAGCGGCGAGGGGGAGAATACGAGTTTAGGAGGGCAAGATACATAAATTTGATTTGGAAATTTTATAAAGTATAAGATATATTTGATACAAATTATATCAAGCTTCAAGCACCAAGAGGCCAGGGAGCCAACTGCCATCATTGTGATTGAGCCTTTAGGTTTATACATTCATCACGCAGACTCTTTCAATGTGTTTTCTTGAAGGTTCTCTTGGCCAATAGTAAAAGTTTAGCTAGTCAAACTTAAAACCTCTTAAAGCCATATAACTCCCATTATTTTTTTATTTTATTTTTTTGGGAAATCATCCATTAGATTGGCCTAGTGAAAGATTGTAAAAGTTTTTTCTTTGAGAAGATTGTCGTTAACTAGAAAAACAGCATGCGTTTTGAGGAATGAAAAAAAAAAAAATTATAACAAGAAGTATGTTAAGAAAATATAAATAAACTTTTGAATAATTTATTTAATTATAATAAATCATATAGTAAAAAGGAATCAACTCATTGAGTTGATGAAACATATTTAAATTTAATTAAAAAAAGGCGTTTTATTTACTTTCGGATTACAATTTGATCTCTTTTTTCATATTATACAGTAACGAATTCCTCTATAAAATATATGGATTTTCACTAGATCCATTGCATTTCGTACATGCATGAGAGTCCAATTATGAAACACGATCAATTACGTATTAGGCCACTACACACTTATATGGAGATATTGTCCAATCAATCTTAAATCTATTATAATGATGCCAATTTAGTGTAATTTTTCTAATTTCACCAATTTAGTCATTGTGACAACCTGAATTTTCAATTTTTGTTTTCGATTAAATAAATTGGGCATTTCATCAACGCGCCAATAGTGCTATTCTCTGAGCTAATCATTTATGAGATAACTGGTCTATCTAGAGAAGCAATTAAGGAATCTAAATGTAATAGATTTGAGAATTCGACCAGGAATTGATTGCTCGATCGTGTTGATCTGCAAGGGTAATTATGGCACTGTCAGAAATTGATCAGAGACCGCAGATAGGCCGATTTGATTGAGATATGTGATCAGAGTGTGGGTGATTCCACCTGATTGCAAAATACTCGTCGATCGACACTAGACCGATTTTTCTATTGTTTTGGTACCCGGTGCCCGTATTTGAAATCTCGAGATTTTTACGACAACCGAAAGTCGCCAATGTGTCAAAGATGTACAATGTGATTCGAGATAAATCGATCACGGGTCAATTGCACCAAAAATTTCTAAAAGTTACCTAGTAGATCGGGTCACGCTAAAAGCGTGCCGAATTGAAATTTACTGCAAATTTGACCCCGATTTCAGAAATTGAATATTCTGTCGTGTCATGAGCTATTTTAGGAATGTCGACTCATCCTCCGAAGAATTTTCAGAGATACAAGATTTTTACGGAAAATCGATTCGGACGTTGCGGAAAAATAACGGAAATTCGGATGGGCCAAATTAAAGGAAATTTGCACTTCCAAGCTAAGCCTTTGAGTGTTAGGGACTTACAAAAAATTGTTTAGGATTTTTCTTCAACAAAATCGGATCTTAAATTGGATAATTGGAGAGCAAATTGAAGCGTATATGGTGAAATTTGTATGCCATTTTGGAGGCTGCATTTTTGGCTTAATTTTGGATATTTTTGTGGGAAATTTGATTAAGAAAGTATTTGAGATAAGAGGATAATCTTGTGTGGGCTTTAAGGGGACCAAACACTCAATTAGTGGGATAAGATTACTTGACTTTTTCTTCTCTTCTTCTTAGCTTCCATTGCACGCCCCCTTCGTCTTCCCTTCTTCGAGCCTAACTCCCTTTCTGTTCTTAGTTTTGTTTTCATTCTCTACTCTTTCCCCTGCAAACCCGCTGAGCTACCGTCTATGCCACCACCAAATCCCCACCACCAGCTCACGTCCAAGTCTTCAACTTCTCTGATCAACAAAAGAAACCCCCACCAGCATTGACACTCGGCCCACACGGCTTCAATCCACCGAAGCATGAGCTGCCAGCACACAACGCCCACATCCCACCGAAGCTTCTTCCATTTCCACTCGCATCCATGCAAGTGTAGCAAACCAAGTCCACTCCCTCTCCCTCTCATTGACCACCACCAGCATACTTCCTCAAGCCTCTACGAGTCTGCCGTTCCACCAAATTCTTCACCAAGCAACACCTCTAGCAAAGCTTGGCCCACGAAGCTTTCAATTCTAGCCGTCAAAGTAATGCCAATTGAAGCCCAGCTCGGATCCAGCCCAAAACTTCAACAGCTCCTTTGGGCTTTCTTATTCAGCCCACGTGAATATTTCAAAGCCCTCAAGTGCAGCAGCCTAGTTTTTGAAGCCCACTTCAGCTTTGTCCATTTAAGTTCAGCCCATTTTCAGTCTTGAAGTTGGCCTAAGAAGTATGCCCAAGCCTAGCTTTTTGCTGTGGGCTTGCAAGGTTTCTTGGCCCAGCCTGAGTGTCCGTCGACGTCGCCAAAATTTCGGATTTCAGCCACCGTCGCGTTGTCATCGTGGTGAACCTGTTTCCACAATAAACCGATGAGTTCATGCACTAAACTCTTCTTAGTAGGCTAATTACGTTTAAGGGGTGTTTAGTTTAAATTAATTAGGGATTAGGTGGTTAATTAGATTAGATTAGTGATTTAATTATTTAATTATGCATGTTAGGTGGTTAGATTAAATTAATTAAGGCCTAGATAAGATGTGTTATTTATCTAGACAAGTTTGGGAATTTTCCCGACTCGTTTAAGTAGTTAATTTAGCAATTTCAGCCTAGGTTAGTATTTATGGTAATTAATTATAATTATTTAATTAATTATTATTTTCTAGAAATTAGACCGGGATAGCCGATGAACGGAATTTTGTGCTAATTGCAATAGTGTGATTGATTTATTTAATTGAGTGCTATATTGTGCCAATTGAATTTAAGTTGTAATTTTGGGTAATTATCCCAAAATTGTATAATTTTAGTAATTAATTATAAATTACCGGGGCGTCGATTTACAATGCCAAAAATGCTTTCATAGACTATATAAATAGTGGGATTTTCTAAAAGAAAGATATTGCATTTTGGCTCAGGCCAACCGTGTACTCACACATGATTATTTCTATCGGGTATTTTTAACACGAAGAAATTAGGCCAAGACATTATTTTAATTGAGGAATTTAAGTGCAAAGCACAATGTCTTTGGCTGGGAGTGAATAATTGTGTGTTGGTTTATAGTCAAGGCATATTGATTAGTCAAAGTTGAGGTGATAGGTGTCGGGTTAAGGGAACCTTATGGGTTGTGAGCAGGTAAAGGACTAAGTACTACACGAGTAGAAGACTTCGTGTGAGTCACCTCTAGTGCCTTATAGCATTGCTTATTGTAGTAAAGGGCTAAGTGTTATATGGCGACCCGAGTCGCATGGGAATTTCCTCTAGTGCTTTGTAGTATTGTCATGCATAGTGAAGGGCTAAGTACTACATGAGGATGAAACTTCGTGTGAGTCACCTCTAGTGCCTTATACTATTGCCTAGTACAGTAAAGGACTAAGTACTACACGATAGGAAGACTTCATGTGAGTTATCTCTAGTGCCTTATTCTATTGCTTTCTATAGGGAATGGCTAAGTGCTACACGATAGCAAGACTTCGTGTGAGTTACCTCTAGTGTCTTATACTATTGTTATTTGTGGTCAAGGACTAAGTACTGCACGATGACAATATTTCGTGTAAGGTTACCTCTAGAGCCTTGAGTCTAGTATTGAGTTGGAATGTGGAGTCTAATTTTGAGTGGGAAAGTTGAATTAGAACGTTAAGAGTAAATATCGGGTGTAGATGGAACTCCTGATATGATTTATCGTGCTTGATTATAGGGCAAAATTGTGTAATATGGAATGTGACATGTCATAATGATTTGGTCTTATAATCGGAACTCTGGTGGATTGTTTGATTGAATGGTGGATTAATGATGTTGACTCAATTGATTGACTAAGATTGAATGAGATATTCCAAAGGCTCGGGTGTTGTTATTGCACGTATGTGATATATGAATTTTGCTAACATGTAGGAGGGAACTAAGGCGAGGTAAGTTCTCTGTTCTAATTATGTGGTTGTATGATTGCGTTGTTAGGACGCTTCTAGGCGTATTTCCCTCCTAATCGGGGTTTATATCTCATTGAGATTTATATCTCACAGGTTGGTTAGAACTCGCTGAGATTTATATCTCACCCCGTCGTCGGCTCAATTTTCAGGGCCAAGAGTGGAGGACCCGAAGTTGAGCTGTGGTGACCTAAGGAGTAGGTTAGTTAGGTCAACTTCCTTTGGAGAACCATCTTTTGTAAACTCTTGGTTGATGACCTTTGTAAATAACTCAGTTGGTTTATAGAAGCATGTTTGTTGGTGAATTGTTGTCTTGTTTTTCTATCCCGAGATGGTTACTGTCAGGAGATTTATTATTCACTTCCGCATGTGCAATAAAATAAAAAGGGTTAGCGACTTGTCTTAGGAAGTCACAAATTTTATCAACCAGAGAGGGATGGGCACGCGCTCGGGATCCGGGGCGTGACAATCATAAAGTTTTTACAAAATTTGAATGTAGTCATTTTAGTCAATTTTTATCAAAAATAGTTGACATGGCGGTGTATCACATAAGTTAGTCGATGATGACTAGATAGGTCGCTATGTTGGTAACTTCCAACAAAAATTGATGGGAAGGACTATATTGGAACTTTGCACAAGGCTTAGGAAAAAATTGACAAAATTTTAAAAAATAAGACTTAATTAGCATTTTGATTGATTGGGTAATTTTCTTTAGTTTGTACAAATGGATGAGGTCAGATGAGAAGTGTCGATCGTAGGTCCATTAATGGGATTGCAATGGCAGGGCCCTAAAACCTATGATATGTGTCACATGCGCAAATTCTATCTTACAAGTCAATCTTGTAATAATACAATTGAGAAGTTAGGGGTTTTTTTTTTTTCGCGGTGATACATTTCTCATCTTCAATCGTGCTACGTAAACAAGAACTCTAATAATAATACTCTACAACTATTGAAATGTAAGACACTGTTCACTAAATTGAAAAAACATGAACTATTAGATGAAGGAACGAGTAGATTATAATTGACCCTCATAACAGAAGAGGCAAACAAAAAGATCCACAGAAATCTGAATAGATGGCCTCTTATTTTGATATAATGGGATTGGTCATTGCAGACTTATTTAAAAGTTTAAGTTGTTAAGTGGTTCGATAATCACATGCACATCATGTAGACAATGGGCGTTTGGGCACAAGTTTGCCCTTCGTATAACGGGAAGTTGTAAAAATGGTCGTGTATTATTGACCATGTCCGATTTTGGCCTTTGTACCTTATTTTTTGACAGATTTTGGTGTCTAAACTAACAATCGATCAAGATATCAAGTGAATTATTGTATCCATTTAAACGTCCAAGGAAAATATAGAATAAAAGCCAAAGATAAAAAGATAAAAACCAGGAGCA
This sequence comes from Eucalyptus cloeziana, assembly GCA_014182715.1. Lineage (NCBI taxonomy): Eukaryota > Viridiplantae > Streptophyta > Magnoliopsida > Myrtales > Myrtaceae > Eucalyptus > Eucalyptus cloeziana. The sequence goes on along the minus strand of CM024636.1, from coordinate 35,521,939 downwards.
GTTACAAATTCGATCCCTTTGTTTCATTTCGGTCATCCTTATTCTTTATTTCGTGACAGATTTGATTCTTAAACTATTTATTGATCTTAATTAGCATAGAGTTCGTAGCTTTCCATCCTTGTTCACGAAAGGATGCAGACTAGGTATTGGAGATGCACATATGAGATGTCACGTCAGTTTGCGAAAAGAATCATATTGTTACTACTCTAGACTTAGGTCATCGGTTTTCCTTTTTCATCCCACATATCGAAGCCACATGTAGATTCGGTACTTTCTTGACATTTTCCATTTTTGAAGAAGATGAAAAAATATTTTCCTTGAAATCACAACTCTAATTTGTTTTAGGGACCAATTCTATCAGCAAATAAAGTATGAGGAACAATTGAATAGAGACGATAATTTAGTGATGGCTTTTCTAATTTCTCCTCAATTTTAAGTTGTTTGTTCATTTCACCGTAGCCCTACATATTCATCTCCAGCTCTCAGTCGGCATTTTTCATTGATATTTGTCTCGAATCCAGGATCAAAGATTAATTTTTTTTTGATCAGAAAATATAGCCAAGCTTCATTACTTCATGCAAAAAACACAGGCGCCATAAAGTACTAGGAGGATTAGTAAGCCAATCTCTAGGAAGATAATTACCTCTATGGGCTTTAGCTACTCAGTCCGCTAGTTTATTTGCTTCTCCTGGGCAATGGGCTATAATCAAGTTGTCAAATTGGGCCATCTCTAATTTGCAGGCGTTGACTAGAGTTTCCTCCTCCCACGAAGCCTTTTCCTGATCTGTCACTGTCCTTATCAAATTTAAGTTGTCTGACTCCACACTTAAGTTCCGCGAAGTGTTCTTCCTCAGATATCGACACGCCTCCAACAAAGCTAGGGTTTCAGTTTGGCTTGATGACGCTGCGGAAACAGTCTTCGCAAACCCATCCACCACTCTTCCAGTTTTGTCTCTATAGACACACACTATGCTGCCTTTTGATTTGCCTGCCTCGAATGAGCCATCTACGTTCACCTTCAGATTATTTCCGTCCGGTGCCTTCCAAACTGCAGGTGAAAACTCTTCTTTCTTAATTTTTTGCTTCTTGGATTCCATCGCTCAAAGCTTTTCCAATTTGCTAAGGCAGAGTCCACCACCTGTGATGGATTTGGAACACGTCTTCGGAATACGAAGTGATTTCTAGCCTTCCATATTTCCCAAATAATTGTCACCAGCAACACCGGCTGAGGAGAGTTCTCTTTCTTCCTAACTTGATTCAGCAGCCAAGTTTCAAACCGACCTAGCCCCTGATTTGATATTTGTAATTTCCTATTTTATGACTACTTTGGAATTGGTGTCCTTTCCATTTAAGGATAAATTTAGACCGTCTTCAATCAAATGTCTAGAGATAAAGGAAATAAGATAACTTAAAATCTTTTTATAATAGAGAATAGAGACACAATAAGCACCAGTTATCGGGCTGGACAGAGACAGAAACGAGGATGAGGGGAGGGGAGGGTGTGTTACATAGAATCCGAAAAGCAGTACACAAAATATGCTGCATACACTTTTGACGTATCTTTTTAATTGCATTTCACCTGTGTTTCTCAAGCCTGTAAGCTAATCTCACCGATTTTGTAAAACTTGTTTTTAGTTTATTACTTACAAAAAGAAAAAGAAAAAAAGGAGGTCTCTAGATGGGGATGTAGCCCCACATAACTTGGGTGTGCATGAGTGACATCGAATACAACTTTGGCTATAAGGTGAGGCCTAGCCGACCTTCTCTTATGGTGTGCTTTAGTCCTTTAAATGTACCTCACTTGTGACCACGAAGTGCGTGAGTAACTCGTTCCTAATTTATCACGAATGCATATATGAAAAAGGTGCATGGCATCTAATAATGCATCTTTGTTTAAATTCTATTTCTTCAGGAGATCAATTGAGGGCATGTGCATGGTGACAAATGAGCTTTCTTGATCTATACTAATATCACAAAGAAATGTCCTTTTCAGCAAAAATTCCAAGCATCTCTCAAATTGCTTGTTATCTCTCTTTCCAACAGGAGTCTATGCATGTACTTTTCACGGTGAATAGTTCAAGCATTTTCAAAGAACAAGAAGCATCATATTCTTGGCCTTGCAATGTGGCACCTAAATATAAAAAAAATGAGCCTTAAGGTGTGTTGCTTTAACCAAGAGCCTGTTCAAGCTCACTTTAGAATTAAGCCCTTCTTGCATAGTTGGAAGGGAAAGGTTATATTTTTGACATATGTGGTCCCTCTTTGAAGGTGGTGCCCTAGCGCTTTATCTTTTTGTCTTGGATAAGCATAGTACCCTAGCACTACTTCTATAGGAAAGTCAGACTTATTCGTTTGGAATGTCAAACGTTGCCCATGAGGAACTTTGGATATTAGCTAGCCACGTGAAGATTCTAAAGCAACATAATAATGTGGATGCTTCAATGCTAGTTTTTTCGGTATATGTATATAAATAAGTCCTTTCAGACTAGCATTAGGACATGTCTGAAGCCCAATGAAAACGAATTATAGTGATATATTGACGTATGCCATTCAACTTTGTTCATCTTAAAGGTTGGGAAGTCTTACATGAAGTTGCAGAGAGTGAACTTGTAGCCAAGAATGATTTGCCGGCTTCACAACGCCGTGAAGGACATTTACATTGGATGGCCGGCAAGTTATTCTTGACGACATTTAGTTCTCTTCATCTCATGCTAGGCTGAAGAGACCCTACTGTCGCGACCTCTTTTTTTTCGGCGCCCGATCGGGGCGGGCGCCTCACGGAGGCTAATGGCTCGGCTAGGTTTATTAACCCCGGACTCTCCCAAGTCCACCAATTCATGACTTTAATAGTCCGAGTTTTTAACTTGTAAATTAATTTTTAAAATGGAGTCGCCACTAATCAATTTGGGGTGGGTTGATTAGAAACCCGTGCGAAATATTGGGAGAAATATTCGCTCCTGCGCAACCAGATAAATTAGGATTGGGGACTTGATTACACTAGTTAATCACTAATGCCCTTTCGGTACCTAACCTTGTTTAAACCTTGAAGTTTTTTTTTTGAATGCTTTAGGGATTTTCCATGCATTTTTGGGAGGAAGAACATTTTTGAGTCTTTTTCTAATTTTTTTGGACATAAAAGGGACTTTTGGTATTTTTTGGAAAAATACAAGTCTTTTTGGCCTTTTTTGAATTTTTGGCATTTTTTTGGAAATCTATAAGTCTTTTTGGCTTTTTCTGAATTTTTGGCCTTTTTTGGAAAATATGAAATATTTTTGATTTTTGATTTTTTTTAAATATTTTTTTTTTTCGAAAAATAAAATATTTTTTAAAATTTTTCGGAAAATAAAGTATTTTTTCTTGATTTTTCTGAAAAAAAATATTTAATATTTTTTAATATTTTCTGTTTTTTTGGGAAATTAAAATATTTTTTAATATTTTTCGAAAATAAATTATATTTTATAGTAAATTATTTTTGGAAAGTAAATTATTTATTTAATATTTATTTAATATTTAATTCTTTTTTTTTTTTTACATTGCGAAACGGCGCCGTTTGGGGGGACCGGCGAAACCCTACTCGGTTCCCGACCCGGATCCGACTCGCGACTCGGTTCCCTCGGAATCCTACCCGACCCGGCTCCGACCCGCGACCTGCCATCCAGCCGCCCCAAAAACGCGAACCCTACCCGAACCTCGAGACCCGGATCTACCTCGCGACCCGGAAAATCGCAAACCCTAGGGTTTGCGAATCTGTGGCGCGGAGGATGGGATCCGAGGCATTGCGACGACGACGGTGACTATGGCGGCGACGGCAACGACGAAGGCGACGGTGGAGGGCGGAACCAACACGGCCCTTACCTGTTCACAGCGTGGCCCGGCACGGCGGCTGCGGTCGAGGCAAGCAGCAGCGACGACGCTCTCTTCGCGGATCCTGAACCCCCTCCTCCCTCTCGACCTTGGCTGCTCGCAGATCTAGGTTTGCTCGTCTTCGGCCCCCCGTTCTGAAGTCTCTCAGCGGGGGGATTCGAAGATCTGCAGCCTTCGATCGCTCGCTGCCTCTCTCTCTCTCTCTGCAATTCATTTCTCCGTGGCCTGCCTCCCCCTCTCGTCGACGGTGGCCCCCCTCTATTTATAGGCGAGGGGGGCGGCCGGTCGGCGAGGGTCGACCCGCCGGTTAGACCGCCGTCCCATCTGCCCTCTGCTCCTCCTCTAGTCACGTGCTGTCGACGCCAACTACCCCTCTGCTGTCGTGCGTCGCCATCCATAGTCCATCTGGCGTCGCGCCCTCTGCGCGTGTGCTGCAGAGGCGGACGGAGGAAGGAGACGACCAAAGCGGGCTGGGCTGGGAGGCAGAGGAGAATGGGCCGTAAGGGCCCATGCGAAGGGGGGAAAGGGCTGCTTTTTTTCTTTTTGTTATATTTTTGCTTTTGTTTTGTTTTCTGCTTTTTTGTTATCCGAAAAAAAGATAAAAATAAAAATAAAATAAACTAAAATAAAATAAAACCTAATTAATGAAAATTTAGGCGTCAACACTTGCCCCTCTTTGAAAGTGAACTCGCAGAGGTTGCATTCAAAGACAAACTGATGCCTAAATTTTATCCATGCATGCGTAGCAGATTTTATTTAGGACCTATTATTCCATGCGGAAAAAGAGCAATAAAACTTTACATATACTAAGATAGATAAGAAGATACCTGGAGTTACTTACCGGGAGTGAGTGAGATAGGGTGTGAACCCCGAGTTTTGGCAAGTATCAAGGTGTCATCTTACCTGGTGATATGAGAAGGTTGCCTCTCTAGGACCCGAACTATTCTTCGGTCACCTGTTAGAGCAATCAGTGGTTTGTCTCAGGTCCGAACCTTTCTTCAGCTGCCATGACGGGAGATGTGCCGACCTTTCTCAAGGCATCTATTTGTGGGTGCCTAATTTGTATTGAGGACACCAGTTGGTACCCGACCTTTCTCGGGAGATGCATCAACCTTTTTCAGGGCATCGATTTGTTAGGGATGTCTGACCTCTGTCAAAGACACTTGTTGGAACCCGACCTTTCTCGGGGGATGCACCGACCTTTCTCAGGGCATCGATTTGTGGGGTGCCTGATCTTTGTCAAATATACTTGTTGGAACCCAACATTTCTTGGGGGATGCGCCGACCTTTCTCAGGGCATTTGTTTGTGGGGGGGCCTGATCTTCGTCAAGGACACCAATTGGTACCCAACTTTTCTCGGGGGATGCACCAACCTTTCTCAGGGCATCGATTTGGTGAGGTGCCTGATCTTTGTCGAGGACACCTGTTGGAACCTCGACCTTTCTCGGGGGATGCACCGATCTTTCTTAGGGCATCGATTTGTGAGGTGCTTGATCTTTGTCGAGGACACCTGTTGGAACCCGACCTTTCTCGGGAGATGCACCGACCTTTCTCAGGGCATCAATTTGTGGAAGATACCTGGACATTCACAGGCATTGAAAGAGTACCTGGATATTCACAAGTACTAACCTGGAGGATATTTAGGCCTTTGCAGGCGTCGAAGGGGTATTCTGATGATCACAAGTACAAACTCTTAGGGATACCTGGACGTTCGCAGATATCGAAGGGGTACCTGTATGATCACAAGTACTAGATGCTGGAAAATACCTGATTGATTGTAAGTGTCAAAAGAGTACTTGGATGTTAACAAGTACGGACTTTGAAGGATGCCTGAACGTTTGCAGGTATTGAAGAGGTACTTGGATGATCACAAGTACGAATTTCTAAAGAATACCCGGCAGACGGAAAATCAAGGATGGGTCTCGCATATTCGTGAAGGTCTCCCATCTCCTGGCAATTAGGGAATATCAAGGACGTACTTGAGATATTCATGAAGGTCTCTCACCTCCTGGTAATTGAGAATATTGAGGACGTACCTGGGTGATTGCAGGCGCATAATGTGGTGGAATGCTTGAGTAGCTGCTAGTATCCAATGGCATAATTTTGAGGACAACTCGGACAGGTCGAGTGTCGCAGAAAAGGAGTATCTGAATGGTGGTCGGTACTTAAAGACAAGAGGATACTTGGACAGTCAAAAGTATCTAAACTTTAAGGACAACTTGAACAAGTCGAGTGTCAACAGGGGGAGTACCTGAGTAATGGCATGCATTCGAAAACAAGAGGATATCCGGACAGTCTCAAATATCGATTGCAGGGACAACTCGAATGGTCGAGTGTCGATAAGAGGGAGTACCAGGCAAATGGCAGGTACTCAAAGACAAGGGGTTACTGAGACCGCTACAAGCACCCAAACTCAGGGGATGACTCGAATAGGTCGAGTGACAAGAAGAGAGTACCAGGACAGAGGTAGGTACTTTAAGACAAATAGGGATATGCTTATTTGGCAATATCTCTTATTACTAAGAGTATGTTCACTATTTACACAATATGCAGACATGTACACAATGATTGTATATGCTGTAAATTCATAAATTCAAATGTGATTTATGCATGACAATTTTGTCAGTTTTGTATCATCCGAATTCCACTGGGGAAGATTTTGAAAGACAACCCTCATTTAGAACATAGATATCTTGAGCATGCCAGATGAGGGACTTTCAGTCTGAAAGGACTTTTCACTCACTCTCATGGAAAGGCTGTTTTATCCTGACCATTGATGCAGGATTTATGAGGATCACACTTCTCACTGTCATCATGTCAACAGGGGTCCGAGTATTCTTGCAAGTGGTACGACTTTACCAATGTGAGAGGTCTTTGTTGAAATTGTGATGAAGACTTGGTTAGCAGCTCATCAAAGGGGACCATCAAGGTTGAAGTCGATGGATGAAAATGTTGCACGATCCTCTCTGGGTTTACAAGTCAAGAACCCTGCGAAAAGAGATAGAGTAATCTTGCTCGTACTTCTTCGAGCGATATTTATGCACATATGAAATCTTACGTTAATTGAAGTGCCCTTAGTTTGAAGAGACTTTTTATAACGTAGACTCGACTCATATGTAGAAGGGTGAGAGTTGGTGATTGTCTCAGCATTCATCACTAGTCTTTCTTCTTACTATCAAATGGAGATTTTACAACCACAACTTTTTCTTGGCTATATTTTTTTGACTGGGGGGGCATTGGCCTTGCTTTTACCAGGCACGTTGCTTTTTCATGCCCCTGCTTTTATCCCAACCTTTCATTTATGGGCATTTGACCTTGCTTTTACCAGGTTCACTGCTTTTTTATGCTCCTAACTTTTTCATTTTTGTTGCTTGAGGAACTGATCTAGGCGAGTTCAATCGAAGCACCATTATTTAGACTTTGAGTCTTCATCTTCGGCCAGCGCTCTAGGTATGGCAATAACTTTCGCTTTGTCTCAATGTGAGGGTAAAATTACAGACTCACTTGGGTTGTACAACGTATACAAATGCATAGAAAAGGAATTGCTCTTCGTCATTCTAAGGCACTTAAATTAACGCGAGTGTTCATATGCAATAAAGACACTCGAAGATTGATGCAAGTGCGAGCAAGAGAATTTCTATCCCTCTTCTCACCTTGTGATGCTGTTTTGCCTTGTCTTTGACATGCTCCAATGTGGGGTGATTCTTGATGAGAGAAGCTTCACCAGTGTATGGGGCTCAATAGGGGGTGAGCAATGAAATGCCTCTCACTATTTTGGTTATTGTACCATTCACGAGGGAATTCTTTACCCTGCAGTCATGGAATTTTCTGTACTCATTTCACAAGTGTATAGATGGGGGACTGTGTGTAGGCTATGGCTTGCCTGTCATCATTCTAACGCACCTCATCCAGCATGCTCTTGTATCCTTCACTTAGCTATCTATTCTAGTAATCCTCAATGGAATCAGTGATTTTAGATAGACAAAATCATCATGCAAAAATCCATTTGGAGAAAGGCATGCATCATTTTTTAAATATGAGAGAGTTTGTATTCTCAAAACAAATGAATGATTTTTTACTCAAGAGACCCTATTGACAACTTTAGGGGTGTTTACTTAGTGAAATTGTATTTACAAATGTGCTGAATTTTGAATATCAAGAGAGTTATTCACAAAGGGGTGTCGATGGATTGTCTCCATAAAGAGATAATACACGAATGATCAGCTAAGGGTTGGGACTCTGAACGGGCATCTATGCTTTTGCCTTGGGTTATGTAAATTGATCTAGATGACTTGATTTGCCACTATTTAACCATTAAGCTTGGTTCTTGAATCCCAACGCCTCCCGTCAATATGGCAAAGAAAATGAGTTCGAGAGTGAGTGTTGGAGAATGATACCAAATTAGTTTTTCCCCATAATTTATACGTGCTGGCCTCCAAGAATATTTGAACGTTGATGACGGCCTCTTTACAGTTCAATGCTTCTTTTGATTGGCATTTCTTATTTGTGGCCACGTATGCCGATTGCTGGTCATTGATTATAGCAAAGCATGTGGATAAAGTCATGTATTTCAAGCTTCTATGGAATCTGAGATGAACAATCAAAACCTCTAGCTTTTGTTAATTTCCTGAGAGAACATGCGTTAGGAACAAGAAGTGAGGTTTCCCAGTTTCAAGGTTATCGTCTGGGATAGATGGCTTCTTTTATTTAACTGGATTGGTTCTTGAACGACACGTCTTTCATACCAAGTTAGGTGAATTTGACATGGGTCACTCCTATGCGCTTGCTTGGGTAGTATCGATTATCCCATCAAGTTTACTGCCTGATTCTCGACACTCCCTTAAATGCTAGTGATTACCATTCATTTTTCTTTGCTGAATCAACCAAACACATTTTTATGATGGTGCAAATACATCACTCATAAAAGGCGCATAGGCAATTTCATTTTGATAGAGAAATGCTTGGCAATGCTAGGCAATGAACATCTTTCAAGGTAGTACTTTTTTACAGCATCAGAATTAACCGGTTCGGAGAATTCCCGCCCATCCATTTCAGTCAGGATCAAGGCTCCTCCGGGGAGTATCTTCTTTATCACATAAGGACCCTTGTAATTTGGGGCAAACTTGCCCCCGGGCTCCGGGAAGATTGGCATGTCTTCCTTAAGACTAGCTCATTTACCTCGAAGTTCCTAGGTCTCACTTTCTGATTGAATGATTGGGCTACCTTCTGTTGATAACACTAACCATGACAGAGGGCTTTTAGTCGTTTTTCATCGATCATATTTAGTTGCTCGAGCCTTTGTTGTGTCCACTCTTCCTTAGACAACCCTACCTGGGATAAAATTCGTATGGATGGGATTTCTACTTCTACGGGCAAAACCGCTTCCATGTCGTAAACCAGGGAAAAAGGGGTTGCCCCAGTGGAAGTTCGAATCGAAGTTCGATATGCTGTTAGTGCGAAGGGTAACCTTTCATGCCAGTCACGGTAGTTTTCAGCTGTCTTGGCTAGGATTCTCTTGATGTTCTTGTTGGCGGCTTCCACGGCTCCATTCATTTGTGGACGATAAGGGGATGAGTTCAGATGTTGGATTTTGAACTCAGAGAACAATCGATCAATCAACTTGTTGTTCAGGTTTGAACCATTGTCGATGATGATAGCTTCTGGCACGCCATAACGGGCGATTATGTCACTTCTAATGAACTTCATAACGTTCTGCGCAGTTATGCTTGCATAGGATGTGGCCTTGATCCATTTTGAGAAGTAATTGATTGCAACCAAAATAAATCGATGCCCATTTGATGCCTTCGGATTGATTGGGCCAATTACGTCAATTCCCCACATTGAAACTGGCCACGGCTCAGATAATTGATGTAGTTCGGTTGAGGGCATTTATCTTGTTCCCATGAATCGACAACGATGACGGCTTCGTACATGTTGGGCACAATCGCCTTCAAAGGAGCTAGTAATAACCTAATCTCATTATTTTTTTGGCCAACATGCGTCCATTCATGTGAGGGCCACACACTCCCTCATGTATTTCCTGCATTATCCATGTGGCTTCAGTTGCATCAACACACCTTAGCAGGACTGAATCATATGATCTTTTGTACAGATTTTCACCGCTGACGAAGAACCTCGAGGCCATTTTCATTAGGTATTTTCAATCGAGTGGGTGCTTTTTCTTGGAATTCACCTTCGGACGTATTTCATGATATCATAATACCAGGGTTTCCCGTCGGGTTCTTCGGTTATAGTCATGCAGTGGGCCTGTCTTGTCAAAACTTCGATCTTCAAAGGTTCTACTTCTAACCCTTTCGTTACTTGCAACATAGATGACAGCGTTGCTAGCGCATCAACGAACTGATTATGAACTCTAGGTAGGTATTCAAACGAGATGTCCTGAAATTCTCCCACCAATTTTTCCAAGTAGTCGTGATAAGGCACAAGTTTGGTATCTCTCGTCTTCCATTCACCCACAATCTGGAGGATAATTAAGGCGGAGTCACCGAACACTTTTAGTTTTGTCACTTCCATTCCAATAGCCGCTTGCAGGCCGAGGATGCATGCTTCATATTCGGCTATATTGTTAGTGCATGGAAAAATCAATTTTGCAGCCACGGGATAATGCTGTCCATTTGGGGATATCAAAGCGCCTCGGTGCGTAACGACAAATTTACAGCTCCATCGAAAAACATAGTCCATGTGTCTTCTTCTATCGTTGAAATCCGGTCGTTTGGCGAATTATCCTCGTGTACCTCCTTAGGGCAACCTGCTAACATATTAGCAATCACTTGACCTTTAACTGATTTTCGCGACATCACTTGGATGTCGAATTCCGAGATCAGGATTTGCCATTTGGCCAATTTTCCTACCAAGGCCGAGCGACTGAGCAAATATTTGATCGGGTCACTCTTAGTTACGAGGAACGTTTGGTAGTGCAAGGTATACTGCAGAGTCTGTGCAATACCCATACCAATGCAGCTCATGTTTTTTCTGATTTGGAGTAGTTTTGTTCCGACGTGGTGAACTTTTTACTCAAATAGTAGATGGCTCGCTCCTTCCCGTCATGGGGTCCTTCCTGTGTGAGCATTGCGCCTAAGGATTCACTGTTGATGGTAAGGTAGAGGATTAAAGGGTGCCCCGGGACCGGAGGTACTAGAATCGAAGGCTTCATTAGGTGCTGCTTTAGATTTTCGAATGCCAGTTGGCAATCATCATCCCATTTAATTTGTGCATCCTTCCTGAGAAGTTTAAAGAAGGGTTTTGCAGTTTCAGAAAGTTGGGAAATGAATCGCGCAATGTAATTTAATCTTCCCAGGAGGCTCCGAACTTCCTTTACAGTCGATGGATGAGGCATCTCAAATATTGCCTTGGTTTTTGACGGGTCTACTTCTATCCCTTCACAGCTCATAATGAATCTAAGTAATTTGCCAGAAGTTGCCCCGAACACACATTTTGCTGGGTTCAAGCGCAACTTGAATTGGCGAAGTCTGTCGAATAATTTCTCCAGGGTTTTCACATGATCTTCTCCATGTCTAGTTTTGGCGATCATGTCATCAACATATACTTTAATTTCTTTGTGCATCATGTCATGGAAAAGGGTGACCATGGCACGTTGGTAAGTTGCTCCGGCATTTTTCAGGCCAAAAGGCATGACCTTATAGTGAAAAGTTCCCCATGGAGTAATGAATGCCGTTTTTTCCTTGTCTTCCTCTTTCATTTTTATTTGGTTGTATCCTGAGAATCCATCCATGAAAGAGAAAAGCTTAAATCCAGCCGTACTATCCACCAGAACGTCTATATGGGGTAGCGGGAAATCATCTTTTGGGCTTGTTTTATTCAAATCGCGGTAGTCGACACAAACTCGGATTCGACCGTCTTTCTTCTTTACTAGTACAATGTTCGCTACCCAATTAGGGTATTGCGAGACTTCGAGGAAGCCTACTTCCAGTAGCTTCATCACTTCTTCTTCAATCTTTTTTGACAACTCTGGTTTAGTTCTCCTTAGCCGTTGCTTCTTGAACTTCAGATCATCCATGCCTTCCCATCCGTCAGGGACGATGTGGTGATGATGATCATAGAAACTTTGGGGGATTGAATAATTGACATAGTAGTCAAATTGACCACTTGGTTGGCCCAAAGTGTCCATGATCACCTCTCCTCTATGTGCTTCCCTAGCATGCTCAGGGAACATGGTACGGGCGCTGGGTACTACGAGGAGGTGATCCTCACCAAAACACAGCCACGGAGAGCGAAACGTGAATATCCCAACATCCAAAAGATCCTGAACCTTATCTCTCAAGAGGGTGCAGTCATCTAACGAGTGTCCTAATTCCCCCGAATGATAATCACATTGCTTGGATGAATCAAAACCAAGGAAATACTCGGGAGCAGGATGACTCAGTTCCCTGGTGATTATCCCTTGCTCTAGGAGGATGGGAAAGATGATGGCCATCGATTTAGGAAGAGGCAAATACGGCCGCGTGCTTCTTAAGGACTGGGGTAGCCGAGCCCCTTGCCAGCTTGTGTCAGTAAGGTCTTCTTCATTTACTTTGGCTGCCAACTCTTCATTGCAACGAGAGAGGAATGTACGGGCCATTTGAGCGAAATTTTCTGTTAAGTGGTGTACTGTCTCGTGTAGCTCATCGACTTGACATTGAAGCTGGGTGAATGAGAAGTTATCGCCTGTTTCTTCTAATTGTTCCTCATCAATGGCACCTACGAAAAGGTCTCCAAACATGGTGGTCACGCCATTTAGCCCTTCTTCATTCGTAAGTACGGGCTGAATTATGTCTTCCTGGATTATGGGTGATTTCGTGCTTCCGGAGTTGAACCATTTTGAAGTATTCACTTCTTCTTCCTCATGCATCATCCTTGCTGGGCCTGAGAAAGTTTCCTCAAGACGGGGATATACAAGGCCAACTTTTTTCTTTGCTTTTCTATCTAGGGAAAATCCTAAACCGATAGTATAGGGTCTCCTCAGGGCTTTAATAGGCTGACGGATGCCCTGGCCTTTCTTACCAAGCCCTTGTCCTGGAATGAAACCATGTCCAACCATGATTTTTCCTACCATGATTGCAGCATTTGAAACCTTGGGGACGAAGGGCAGAGTCCCTCGAGTTTCATGTATAGTAGACACGAGCTCGAACGATTGATAGCTGGCTTCGCTTTTGTCACTAGGTTCAACATAAGGGATGGCCGTCTCATGGTAGATGCGGTGATCTTCTTCTCCTCGGACCGTAATCAGTTTTCCTTCAACCACGAACTTCACACTTTGGTGTAGGCTTCAAGGTACTGCTCCTGCGATGTGGATCCATGGGCATCCTAAGAGGAAATTGAATGCAGTGGGGATATCTATTACCTGGAACAAAATTTTGAATATAGTCGGGCCTATTTGAACATCAAGTTCAATTTCTCTCATTGTTTCCTTCTTCGTTCCGTCGAATGCCCGAACGGAAGTCTTGGGTACCTGGATCCATGATCTCTCTATCTTAAGGTGACCGAGTGTTGCTAGTGGACATATGTTAAGAGCAGATCCATTGTCGATCAGTACTCGAGCGACGTGAGATGCGTTGCACTTGACTGATATATAGAGGCCCTTGGTGTGTCCTCTACCCTCCTCAGGAATTAGAAAATGCCATTGGTCTTTTAAAAGGATGGTACCGACAAATTCCTCGAGTTTGTCATGCTCAATCGTTTCAGGGACATGTACCTCACTTAGTACTCTCATGAGGGACTTCGGTGCTTGACGGATGTCGAAGCAATTCCAGCGAGAGAGATCTCAGGCTGGTGATTTTTAATCTGTTCCACCACATTATATTCGCTGGCCTTAACTACGGCCAAAAACTCCTTGGCCTCTTCATTAGTGACGGGCTTAGCAGACTGAGCGTTTGCTTGAGTATAGGTTCGCCGGGATCTTGTGACTAAACCAACATCAAGGTCATAGGACCATGGTACTACATTGTTGTACTCGTATTTGTAAGGCTAGGGGATCTCGATGACTATAGCTGTTTCTGCTGTTGATGTTTGAACAATGGCTCCCTTCCTTTCAAAGACGCTCCCAGGTGAGGTGGAATCTTTTTCTCCCTTTCCGCATTTAGCATGGCAAATTCCTCCTCCCAGTTGATGAGGACTTGCGATATGGTAGAAACTATGCTGGCGTGGCCGGCGTACATGATTATTCCGGCCTCTATCATTCTTAATACCCTTTCCTCCATTACTGCAAGTGGTGGTATCCCATTGTTTGAATAATATCCAGCTTCTACCAGCCCTCGATAGATGTCAATAGTAGGTACTTTGACATTTTTGATTTGACCAGCCTCTGAACTGAATATCGCATTTACCTTGTCGGTGTGATCAGGGAGCGGATTGTTTTGGACATTTGGTTTCGTAGTTTGGAATGAGAATGCCTTAGTATCCAGCAAGTTCTGGATTCGATGCTTAAGGGTGAAACAATCGTCAGTTGAGTGGCCTACTTCTCCCATGTGATAGTCACATTTTTTGGACGGGTTATAGCTAGAGAAGCTTTCAGCATTGGGTTGCTTTGGCTCGGTTGAGAGGAGGTTCTTGTTCCGAAGGATGGCCAGAACTTGTGATGGGGATCCGGGAAGCGGAGTGAACTGTCTCCTGTTGTTGTAGCGCTGAGGCGGTTGACGGTTGGTGGTCTGTTGTTGTCCTATGCTTGTCTGAATAGTCGGGAGGTGACTGGTGTTTGTAGTGTAGGTTGCATTAACATCAACCAGGGGTTCTTTGTCTTTTTTCACGTTGAGTCTTCTGTCGATGGGTGCAGGCTCAGTAAACCAACCATCCCTTAACCCTATCTCAATTTGTTCTCCTACTGGAATGAGTTGATTGAATGATTCGGCGATCGTAGTTACCATTCGGTTGCGGTATTCATAGGGGAGGGTTTTGATGAACATTTTTCTTAGTTCGAAATCAGTTGGTTCGGGACCGATGGGCAGCGATTCCTCCATCTAATGGCATATTCTTTGAAAGATTCATGCTTTTTCTTTTCCGTGCGCTCTAGATCCTCATGAGAAGGGGTAATGTCCATTATAAACTTGTACTGCTTGAGAAATGCCTCACTTACTTCACTCCACGCTTCGAGGAGGTTTATATTTTTCGTGATATACCACCTCAGGGCAGGGCCTACTAGACTTGACTGGAACAACTAAATCATCAATGGTGCATTATTAACATATTGGGTCATTCGAACCAAGTACATTTGCAAATGAGCCCTTGGGCAAGTCGTGCCATCATACTTCTCAAACTCAGGTATTTTGAATTTTTCTAGCATTTTGACTTTGGAATAAATGGAGAGATCTGTCAAAGTAGGATCCTGGAGACCTTGTAGTTGCTTCAGTCTTTCCTCAAGCTTTTCAAGGCGTTTGTCATGCTCGATTTTAGACAAGTTGCCTGGCTTAGCTTTCTCAATCACGGTTTGGTGTGGATCGTCCTCCAATTCAGGCATGTTATCATCAGTATCTCTCCCTTGATCACCTCGAATAGATGATTGTGGTAACAATACTTCAATTGAGGCTGGGGCAGAAGCCAGCTTGCCCTGAATGGAATCTATCTGCTTTGAGAGCTGCCGGAGCACATTGAAGACCTGCTTCATTTCATTTTCCATGATCTCGACACGGCTTGGTACGTTTTCTTCAGCCATTCTAGCTTTTGAATGCAGCTATGTCGTAATTACCTGTATTTGCTCAAAATGGAAAGAACATAAGTGGGGGAAACAAATGGAACATTGGCCCATGGCAAGGGTCGAGTCATTTTTATTTATTTAACAGAGGAAATATACAATGCCAAAAGGGCTCTTCAAACATGACATAAAAGATAGAGTGATCCTAACTATTTATATTTAGACATATTTACATCAAAAAACCGAACTGCCAATTTTCATATGTGATGGGAAGCTCCAGTTTTGTGAATCCGCTTGCTCTTTCGTGCTGGCTTTGATATGTGCTTCCTGCTTGTCTCCAAATTTTTTTCAAGAGATTCAATTTGTCCTCGGAGAGTAAGTTTATCAGCTACATCGGGGATTACTGGTTGCAATTCTTCGGGAATTATGTGGTTGAGGATGTAGAATGTGGATGCGTGATGAGCTTTTTCTTGCCCCTTCAACCTTCTGGGTACGACAATCTTTTCTGTGTGACATCTACTCCATGCATCTTGGATTATACGGATCTCCTATGAGTAGTCATAACTGGTATGGGTGAAAAGGATTCGGAATAATCCCGGTTTGAGTGGCGGCGAGATTTCCTGGAGGACCCTGTACTGACGAGCCACCCTATGTGGATAATATGAGGTAGCTCCGGAGAGGCCCAGTAGTGGGATGGGGTCGTAATAATCAAGTGCAAAACGTGCCTCTCCTGCAATGAACCATTTAGCTCGCCATAGGAACGCCTCAGGGACAGGTTTTTTAATAAGTTAATCCATCGAGATTAATCTTCGCTGGGAGAGTATTTTTCCAAGTTTTGAAATTTTTGAAGTGGATGTTTGAATTTGTTGATTTCAAATATTTGCATGAGGTGCCCAAATCCTTTGATATGGGAAAAGAACCACATTTGTAAAATTTCCGGGGCGGCCCTCATGATTTTTTCTTTGTTTTCCTTAAAACGATTAAGGGATAAAAATGTTTCGGCTAAAACCATGTTCACGTATCCTGCTCCAAAAGTGACTTGATTTATCACCCCCACCATTGAAGGATTTATGGCATTCTTCCTATAGGGGAAGATGATAAATCCAAAGAACGCTAAGAGGAAGATCTTGCTTTTTTGGTTCATTGATTGTTTTTCAAAACATTCAGTTAAAGATGATAGCGGAAACGCATTGTTGTTGGCTTTAACTATTTCTTTTACCGAATGATTTTTTAAAAACCGTGATAGACTAACCACAGGGTCAATGCTGGTCAGTGGCTTGGCAAGCTCCTTCTCCAGGGGCATTCCTATGGTGAGACTGTATTCCTCCAAGGTCGGAGTCAGTTCAAATTTGCCGAACATGAAGGTGGATGCTTCGGGGCACTAGAAATGTGGTAGTGCTTGCATGACTCCAGAGTGGATATTGATTTTGAGCAATGGAAGGAGATGACCGATGATTGCTTTGACATGCTCTTGGCCGAGCTGATCTAACTGATTCCACCATTTGAGGAGTTCTTTCTTGGGAGCAGGAATGAACTGGATATCGATTCTTCCCATCACATATGAGAAATGAAGTTACACGACCTGACCCTATGCCATGAGCCAAAAAAAAGACTAAGTAAAATAAATTACTTTGCTTTTAAAGAAAATGCCAAGCACAAAGACATGCACATGAGACGTGTGGCTCGATTTCTAAATAAGAAGGCTTGTTGAAATTAAAAGGGTATCCGCTTGTCGCAATCTCACGTTAGCAGCATACCCTCCTAACCTCGGTTGGAGAAATTCGGGGAAAAGAAAGGCAACGTCTACATCGCAGTCTCGCGTTCGAGGTCGTATCTTTCTTGACACCATCCTAAATATCCTATGGCGGCCTAGGTCCGGCGGCCGGGTTGTGTGTGCCATGTGTAGTGCTGAAATAGTAAAGTATGCGCAACAATTCATAATCACAAGACAATCTTTAAGCAAAATTAAAATAAATTTTTAAGTTATTGACCTGCATAAAAAAAACCAAGTCAGTAAAGAATTTAAACAAGGCAAAAAAGGCCTAAGTCTTCAAATTCCCCAGCGGAGTCGCCAAGCTGTCACGACCTCTTTTTTTTCGGCGCCCGATCGGGGCGGGCGCCTCGCGGAGGCTAATGGCTCGGCTAGGTTTATTAACCCCGGACTCTCCCAAGTCCACCAATTCACGACTTTAATAGTCCGAGTTTTTAACTTGTAAATTAATTTTTAAAACGGAGTCGCCGCTAATCAATTTGGGGTGGGTTGATTAGAAACCCGTGCGAAATATTGGGAGAAATATTCGCTCCTGCGCAACCAGAGAAATTAGGATCGGGGACTTGATTACACTAGTTAATCACTAATGCCCTTTCGGTACCTAACCTTGTTTAAAACCTGAAGTTTTTTTTGAATGCTTTAGGGATTTTCCATGCATTTTTGGGAGCAAGAACATTTTTGAGTCTTTTTCTAATTTTTTTGGACATAAAAGGGACTTTTGGTATTTTTTGGAAAAATACAAGTCTTTTTGGCTTTTTCTGAATTTTTGGCATTTTTTTGGAAAATATAAGTCTTTTTGGCTTTTTCTGAATTTTTGGCCTTTTTGGAAAATATGAAATATTTTTATTTTTGATTTTTTTTTCGAAAAATAAAATATTTTAAATATTTTTCGGAAAATAAAGTATTTTTTCTTGATTTTTCTGGAAAATAAAATATTTAATATTTTTTTAATATTTTCTGTTTTTTTTTGGGAAATTAAAATATTTTTAATATTTTTCGAAAATAAAAATATATATATTTTTGGAAAGTAAATTATTTATTTAATATTTATTTATTAAAACATATTATTTAAAATAAAATAAAAAAGCCGATCGCATTCGAACTGCGTCCGGGCCCGACTCGGATTTTTTTTTTTTTTTTTTTTTTTTTACTTTGCGAAACGGCACCATTTGGGGGAACGGCGAAACCCTACCCGGTTCCACGACCCCGATTGGACTCGCGACCCGGTTCCCTCGGAACCCTACCCGACCCGGCTCCGACTTGCGACCCGCCATCCAGCCGCCCCAAAAACGCGAACCCTACCCGAACCTCGAGACCCGGATCCACCTCGCGACCCGGAAAATCGCAAACCCTAGGGTTTGCGAATCTGCGGCGCGGAGGATGGGATCCGAGGCGTTGCGACGGCGACGGTGACTATGGTGGCGACGGCGACGACGAAGGCGACGGCGGAGGGCGGAACCAACACGGCCATTACCTGTTCACAGCGTGGCCCGGCACGGCGGCTGCGGTCGAGGCAGGCAACAGCGACGACGCTCTCTTCGCGGATCCTGAACCCCCTCCTCCCTCTCGACCTCGGCTGCTCGCAGATCTAGGTTTGCTCGTCTTCGGCCCCCCGTTCTGAAGTCTCTCAGCGGGGGGATTCGAAGATCTGCAGCCTTCGATCGCTCGCTGCCTCTCTCTCTCTCTCTCTCTGCAATTCGTTTCTCCGTGGCCCGCCTCCCCCTCTCGTCGACGGTGGCCCCCCTCTATTTATAGGCGAGGGGGCGGCCGGTCGGCGAGGGTCGACCCACCGGTTAGACCGCCGTCCCATCTGCCCTCTCCTCCTCCTCCAGTCACGTGCTGTCGACGCCAACTGCCCCTCTGCTGTCGTGTGTCGCCGTCCATCGTCCATCCGGCGTCGCGCCCTCTGCGCGTGTGCTGCAGAGGCGGACGGAGGAAGGAGACGACCGAAGCGGGCTGGGCTGGGAGGCAGAGGAGAATGGGCCGTAAGGGCCCATGCGAAGGGGGGGAAAGGGCTGCTTTTTTTCATTTTGTTATATTTTTGCTTTTGTTTTGTTTTCTGCTTTTTTGTTATTTGAAAAAAAGATAAAAATAAAAATAAAATAAATAAAATAAAATAAAACCTAATTAATGAAAATTTAGGCGTCAACACCTACTATTTATGGTTATTCTTTGAAATTTTGATGTTCCTTTAAAAAAAGGAGTCGGCCGATATGTTTTTTCATTTTTTTGGTCATTTACAAGTGCAGGTGTGAAGATCAGCTACTGAGAACCCCATGGAATAATAGGCAAGTTTCATGAACAGGTTAAGTCAAAACCTTTTTCCTGTGCAAGATCTAGAAAGTTTGTACGCACGGTTAACCTCCGGCTACGACACTAATGCCCATTTCTCTCAAATAGATGCTCAGTTCTACGAACGTTGACCCATGCAATCAATAGTGGGAAATCTTACTTTGACCTGGGTGCCCATGGGCCAGGTCAATCACCGCATTGATCATATGGGTTATGAAGTCCGCGCGGGTCTTGCAAAATTTGATGATTTTGATTACATCCTGTTTATGGACCCAAGTCTAGACAAGAGCTTCCCATCAATAGCACCCGAATGATGGACAGAGGAATGACGGTGTCTTCGAAGATTTCTTTGGGAAAGTAAGTTCTATAGATGCTCTCGGTTGAAAGAAATTAGCAGGTACTTTTTTAGCATGCTTCATTCTTTCATGTGATTGTCATTTGAGGATTTTGATAAGCACATAAATGCTGAAAATTTGAATTCTGCCGCTGTTATTTCATAACATACTGCACGCTTAGGAATAAATGACGATTGAAGTAGGACTTAACCAAATATATCCCATTCACAAACAGCGCCGCGCCCCCCAAAAAAAAAAAAAACAAACACGTGGGGCCTTCTCTGGAATATACTCTAACCATAACATATACTACCTCAAATTTCATCCTTAGCATCTAGTCTATATATAACAGAAAATTGCTGATGTGGTGGTATAGTCATCTTGGGTAGTCATATGTGGCACGCTACCAAGTTAACAATTTTCATCAAAATTGACCATAAGGACTATATTATAGTTTCGCGTGACGGTTTAGGACTAAATTGAAATATTAGAAAGTTTATGATAGAAACAGCATTCATATAATAGGATTGATTGGATAATTTCCACAAAGATTGACTTATTGGATAGGTTTTGAGCATGTAAAAAGTTTTGAAAATTAACAGGTCAATGTTAAGGTTCTGCCCTAACAATCCCATCAATGGACCGCATCCATTTGTATAGACTGTACAATGGTCCAATACTTAACTATGGCGTTTCACAATTGGAATATCATGCATGGACCAAAATCTTTCGGCTCATATAAATATCAACATGATCGAAAGTGTTCTTGATCAATCTACGATAAACCAAGTAGATTGGAGATCTTGACCTCATATACAATAATTCCAATTGAAAACCCCATAAATACTTCAAAGTAAATAATTAGCGTACAATATTATATAGGGCTTCAAACTGTGGCTGAAATGTAAATGAAAGTAAACTAAATTTCTAATTTTTAAGTCACGATTCCTTCGATAAAACACCTTCCAAACATCTAATATTTACTATTGGCCACAGTTTTTTTAAGAGAATTTTCGAGAAAGCACGTTGAAACAGTCGTGTTATGAATAAATCAATCTTAAAGAGTCAAATCACAATAATGGACCCAAGGAATGGCCGGTGCTGGCCGTTGCTGGCCTGATCTCTTGGCGCTTAAAGGTTGGTACAAGTTTTATTGAATATATATTATACTTTACAAAATTTCAATTAAATTTTTTTTATCTCGCCCTCCAAATCTCGCCACCTTCCCTTCCCAATTTAGATTTCCATTTCCGCCACTAGTCAATCATTACATTCTTTAACGTAATGATTAACAGTCTTGTTTATGATTTCTTCTTCGAAACTATGTTTCCATAACAAGTTCCAAGAGTGCAGTTCATCTTAGGTGATCCTATGTCTTTAACGAAATACTACGAAAATCCCTAATGGTGTCGCAATTATACGTAGGTAATTGAACTTGACATGGCCAAAGAAAAGCAATTAAGTCATTATGTCACGACCTTCCCAAAGGTGAATTACCCAGGAGAAAGCTAATGGATTGTTAAGTCCGAAGACTTAGCACAGGCCCTCTCAAATCCTACCAATTGCAACTTGACACTCAAAAATTAATCCATTTTAACATGCAATTTTACTCAATTTGGAGCTGCCACCAATCAATCAGGGTTTATTAGAATACTTTACCTTTACGAACCAAAGATTTAATAAGTTCGAAGACATGGTTATACTAGATTGATCTAACACCCTTTTGGTACATTTTCATTTTAATTTCAAAAATATTTTGCAAGCAATCTTGATTAATTTTAACTTAAGCCACTAACACGCAAAGGGTGGTCACGTGGGTGCACAATCAACGGAATAACATTCAATAAACCCAAGTAATAATTTGCAAAAAAAAAAAAAGTTATGACTAACCTTAACATGATTTCTAAATGACATGACACCTAACTTTTTTTTTTTAAGATGTTAATTATGTGCAATCTTAATATAAATTTAATATGCATGATTTTTTTTCTAATGACATGCAACATGCAATTCATGTGACATAACTTGAACCATCACAACTTGTGTGTAATCTAATTTATGTAATCCTAAATATGCATGTGCTACATAATGCACGATGTGGTAATTCTATGTGAATGCATGTTCTTTTTAAGATTTTTATTTTTAAAATAATGCAACTCTGTTATTTTTTTTATATGCAACCTACGCAAAATAACAATGACATGAAATAGGATTAATTATGAATTAACCCTATCAATTAACCAAACAAAGGACCTTTGCGTTTTCCTTTTAAATAGATAAACAACTAACACGACATATTAATTTTTATTGAAAAGAAAATGACCTGATGATGCAATGCACAATTTTTTTACTAAATCGAGTAATGCATGAAAACTCGATGGTCCGACTGCATGAGGGCAACACTAAGACATTAAGCCTAAAACGTATGACTCACTAAGTAACGCACAACATATGGCATGCATATTATGAAATCTATATGACCTAAATAACAGTTTTTTCCATTTTTGTTTTATTAATGAAAATTACGAACTATCCTAAGCACAAAATACGTATGCCCTTAAGTTCTAGACATATGATGCATGATGTGTAATGTATACATGATGATTAATTAATTAAATGATGCATCGAAAAATATGTCCTATTAATAATCCACCAACACAATTTGATGATGTATTATCTTAATGCAAATCAATTATGTATTGCAATCCATAATTTACCACGGAAAGTCAAAATAATCAAAAATCTGATATGACGTCTAGCAGCTCAATATTCTTGATTATCATGACTTAATATGACAAATTTCCTAATCGGATGATATCTAAATATATCAAAGCAAATCAAGTCAGAATTGACATATATCACAAACTAGGAAACCGAACATTTGAACTAAATTTAGTCTAAATAGATTACCTAATCCAGGACACGGCTTTCTCAAGGGGGTGGCAGCAAGGCTTGCAGACCGACAAATAAGGTATGACCGAGACTTCGCTAGTGCTTGGTGAGTAACTGGTGATTAGAGTTGGTGGTCTAACGACGATTCCACCATTGTGAGGCCTAGCCAATGAATCAGAAACCTGCACAGAAAAGAATCAACATCCGCGTTGATGGACTGATTCGAATGAAAGACGGAGCTAACGTCGGGAGGGCAGTGTGCAACACTTTGTCATCAGGGGTTGCGGCACAACTCAGTAAAGAGTGGCGGACAACAAGCAATGTTGATCGTTGCGAGAACTCATCGGGAAGCAGCAAGCGTCTTGGAGGAAAATTACCGGCGTCGATGGGATCGACTCATTTCAAGGAATAGCAAACTTTGTTGTCGGGACTCCAAAAGGGATATGCTGCTCGTTACAATGTCGATGTTGTTCAAATTCGCTGGAGGACTAAAACCGGATGGTGACGAGGGGCGTCAAGTTTTAGCGTACTACGTGAGAAGCAGCTTCGGAATAGGCGTGTGATGGCAACACAAATGGGAGGGCAACCATGGAGCATGGGAATGCCGTCAGCAAATCACAGAAGAAAAAAAAAAGTTTCTCTATGGCTTTTCCCTCTCTCATTCTTCTCTCTTTCACAAATACACAAGTATCTCTCAAGGAATTCTTCCCCACTTGAACAAACCCTTACGAACACTTTGCCAATTTCTATCCCTTTTAAATGAAACCTCCTGAGCCTTTGCAAATTTCTCTCTCCCCACATAAGAAGCCTTTCACTCTCTATTTATAGAGAAAAAAGTTTGTTTTACCAGTGAAGATTTTCCAAAATATTTGCATATATTCACTCAACTGCTGACGATCATCTTCTAAAAAGAGGAGATATGCTCAACAAGAAAAAAACTCTATTATTCAAAATCTAAAATCTTTTGAGAAGTTTTCCAAGATAATTCATTCAAGTGCTGATCATCTTCCGAAAAATGGAAATACGCTCAACAAGAAAAAGGCTCCATTATTCTAAATCTAAAATCTTTAAAAACCTCCCTCCACAACCGAATTGTTTTATTTTATAAATTATTTTTTCTATTCTCTCATTTCTGTTTTCTATTTTTTTAGAACAATTTTTTTTTTTTAAAGAAAAGTTTTGTCCTAAATGTTATTGTTACCTAAATGCAATGTTATGAAATGCTTAATGTAATTTTGACATTTTTATACGACAAACAAGTAAAATAGCCAAAATTTAGATGTCGACACATTAGGATTTCTAGCAAATCCAATAGCGTTCGCACTTTTCCTCATAATAATTTTTCATTATCACATGGCGTCATACCATCTAAGATTACTTAGGTAACTAATTGTACAATCATCTAGTCCATAATCAGATCCTGAGTAAATTACTTAGGTACATGAAAATTAAAACCAAGATCCCTAAAAAAGTTAGAGAAAGTTGATTCTCCTGATGGTTAAGATTTTTTAAATGATTCGTGGTTCCAAGTCCAAGACGTTAAGTTTACAGAAATTCTTTTATGACTAGAAAGTCTACTGTAAATTATATAGCCCAAATAAATACAAAAAAATGAGTAAATCCCGTAAAAAAAAGGTTTCCTTTGGATATTAAACTCCGGAAATGTTTCCACTCTATTACTAGTGAATGCAATTAAAATAAATAAAAAAACATAGCTAACATATCTATATAGTTTTTCACATGAAATTAACATTTGGATCGCTACAGATAAAATCATTTATTTCAACAAATAAAAACAATATAATCCATTATTTTGAAAGAATTTAATTATTTTTAGATCAGGATATTAATTCTAACTATCTTGAATTATAGATTAATAGAGAGATAGAATGTGGATATTTTTTACTCAAAGCTATTCTATCTCTCTCTGTCTCTCACAAAATTGATGAAGAGGTTTTAGTGCCTTTAAAATTTTTATTGGGATGAAATAACAAATTCAATTGCTGTCGCGTATCAATAGACAGTACCATCAATGGTGTTCCTACTCAAATCACTTATAAGAGCTATTGTAGCGATTACAATTTTCCTTTGATGAAATTATTTTTACACTAAGTGTGGCCTTTACACAGTACATGCGTTGTTTAGTGAAAAGATGTTATATAAACAAGTATTATTTGGTGTAACCAACCATTATTTTAAATTAAAATACATTTGAGTAAACTACAAACAAGTTTAATACTTTTACTGTTTATGAATGAAAATAAAGATATTTGAAACCAAACAGCACCTAAATTTTCGAACCAAAACAAGAAATTGAGTTTTGTGAACCAGAAACTTTTGTTATTTTCCCGATTGTAATTCAAAAGAAAATGTTGTAAGGATGACAAAAGGGGGAAGAAACTTCTGTCATGGCTTTGATGGAATACAAACAAATTGCCATTATTTCCACTTTCATTTATCAGACATGTTTTCATAAATACACAACCAAAGACGAAAGTGTTTAAACGTTCTACGAAACCAAAACAACTAGGTTTAAATAAACACTGTTTCAACAAGTCTTGTGGAATAAACACTATATGATGAGAGAGAGAGAGAGAGAGAGAGAGAGAGAGAGAGAGAGAGAGAGAATCTTTTGATGTCTTCTCACTTAATTTTTTCCAGCACCAGATCCGTGGAGCCTCGCACGAGATAAGAAGACAGACAAACGTAGCCGAGAATAATTTGCTGGCTACATTTTCACGTCAAAAAAGATAGGAAAACCGGCAAGTCATCCTTGACTGCATTCAAAAACCTCTGTGCCTCTTTACGCAAGACCCTCGGACCTAACTTTGACCACTCAAATCTCTTTTTACAAAGATGTTTCTTCATACAATCACACCCTCTTTCTCATGCTTCTATGCATTATGACGAACACACGGTCACACACATACCTAATATAGAACCTGAGGAAAGAAGCCAAGAAGGCAATTATGTGCATGCCCATAGGCAGGAGTTGACGACTCCCATATAATATTGCCGAAGCCTGACATTCTTTCTGAAAGATGCAATTGATCACACTCTCCCACACACACACTCTTTCATCTGGACACTTCCACTTTTAGGATCTGGGCAATACGACGGTCCCAATCGTTGCATGGAAAATCCATTATTGGTTAATTTGAATTGCTTCAATTAAAAATGCTTATGAATTATAAATAATATGGGATGCGAACAGAATTTCTTCTCTCACTTTGCTTTTCTCAAAAGGGAGAGAAAGGAGGAGGACGATAGTGAAGGCTGGAATATAATTTGCCAGTTGGTTTTGTTTGAAATCTGAAACCAGCAGCCTGAAGATATTATCTCTTTTTCTTTTTGTTTTTTCCCTCTTTTTTTTTTATTTTTTTATTTTTTATTTTTTTTTTTTTTTTTGGTTTTGACTTACGACTGGCTCTAGTCGGATCAAATTATATTCAAATAGGCCACCGAGACGTTCACATTTTTTTTTTAATAAATTATAGGAGATCAGACTAGATCAAGTTTTATTCGGAGAGTAACCATACAACAGTCAGGCTTTGCGTCCTTTCCTTACAAAAAAAAAAAAAAATCAGATTTGCCTTATTTAATTTAGAACCATCTTCATACCTCAGCCATTTGGATTATTCAACATGATAGTTATATGGGTGCTCTAAGACTGAAGCTCTTGTAGGCTATAGCTAAAAAAACTATACAAAATACTATAAAAAAAAAAAAGAAACGAAAGAAGCTTACTGCTTAGACTCAGTATATGGTTTTAGCCCGCCACAATTCAAGAACATGATTCGATGGGGCATGCCATATTAGCAAAAGAAAGGCTAAATCTTGTCGATGTAACGATTTATGCACGCTTCCTTATACGCAGTGTCTTTATTTAAAATTCAAGATATAACCTTGTTTGTGTTCGATCTTCATTTGTCATGCTGACTAGCTCCTGCAAAATAGAACACGCTGGAGACGGAGAGATTACTACTAATATGAAATTAATTAACGGTTAACGAAGGAGTTAGACAGACGTTCATAGAAAGGGAATTAGAAGGACATGGAAAGGTGATTGTGGAGCAATCAAAGAGATAGGTTGGGGACTTTTTGAGTGGAATATAATGGGGTTGGGGGGAAAATTGAGAAAAAAGGAATATTTGCCGCAATCTGATTTGAGTGGAGTTGACCATTGAACCCAATTGGTATGCCGACAAGCGAAATTCGAGCGCATCCGAAGGAATTAATGCATGTTGCGTCAACGAAATTCCTGACCACCAGTAATTGCTTTTACTATGTGTAATGTATACTAAAATACCTCGTGAACCCTTGCATATCCTTGATATATTCAACTTATGTCCTGCGTGTGCCTAGAGGAATCAAAGATATCTTTTGCAAATCGAGAGTAGCCAACCAAGAGCGCCTCGGTTCCTAAGATTCTCAAATACTAAGTTTGGAAAATCAACCAGATGCAAAATGATCCTAAACTCAAGTATCAGACTAATCGGTTGGAAAAGCCTATGTCGATTGAACATCTACAGGCTAAAGCAGTTATGGGAAATTTGGCTACCTAAGTGCACGTGTGAAGGAAACTGGTCAACAAGGACTAAATATCTTAGGTCTGGAGTACCATTACGCGTGGGCCAGATTAGCATCCCACAATGCCCTTTCGGTACTATAGTCCTATATTTGGTTAAGTCGTACATCATTTATCATTTATCTCTAAGTATTTATGTGCTTAGCAAAACCCTTATATGACAATCATATGAAACGATGGAGCATACTTCAAAACTACTTTTTAATTTCTTTCAACCGAGAGCATCTATGACAATTTTTTATCCTAAAGAAACAACTGAGACACCGCCATTACTCTGGCCACCACCCGGGTGCCATTGATGGGAAACTCTTATCCAGATTCGGGTTTATAAACTGGATGCAATCAAAATCATCACATTTCGTGAGATCAACGAGGAATCCGTGTCCCATAATGATCAATTTGGTGATTAACTTGGTCCATGTGGACTCAGGTCAAATTAAGATTTTCTCACCGTTCGCATTCCACCAACCGTAAACAAAATTTGGATCTTGCATAGGTAAAAGGTCTTGACTAACCTGTCCATGGGCTTGAAGGGTGTTCTATGAGTATTTAGATAGCAAATCTTCACGCCACATCCCTAAATAATAAAAAAATGAAAACAAATTGGTTGATTTTTTTTTTTATTTGTAAGGTACATTAAATTTTCGAAGAACAAACTGCAATAGTAGGGTCCCTTGAGCCTCACGTGAGAAAAGAAGAACAAAATGTCACCGAGATTAACTTGCCAGCCATCCGATGTGAATGCCCTTTGTGGCGCTACGAAGCCCGCAAATTATCTTGGTTACAAGTTCACTCTTTGCAACCTAATGTATGACTTCCCAACCAGTATGATGACCAAAGTTGGATGGCATATATCAATACCAATACAATTCGTTTGCATTGGGCATTGGACATGTCCAATGCTACAATAAAGGGACTTATATATACGAATGTATATATGTATAAAGTGAGTATTCCCATCGACGCAACTGAGGTATTATGTTGCTCTAGATTTTTCCCTTACGGTCTTCCCCTTTGATTTACTCTATGATATTTGTGACATCCCAGATTTTCGGTCCTGTTTTCTATAGGATAAATCGGACATTTCATCGATGCGCCTATAGGGCTATTCTTAGAAATGATCACTCTCGAGATAACTAGATTATTTGGGCAAGCCATTAAGGAATTTTAAGGCAATAGACCTTAGAATACGACTAGGAATCGGCTTCTCGACCTGTGCTCATCTGTCGAGATCATTATGGCACAGATATAAATCGATTAGAGATCAGAGAGATAGGTTGGTTTGACTGAGATGTGTGGCTAATCGTGGGTGACACCACTAAATTGGAAAATTCTCGTCGGTCGGCACTAAACTGATTTTTCTATCATTTTCGTACCTTGTGTCCTTATTTGAATCCTCGAGATTTTCATAACAACCGAGAGTCGCCAATGTGTCGAGTGGGTTCATTGTTACTCGAAGAAAATTGACCACGGGTCATTTGCACTAAAAGTTTCTGAAAACTACTTAGTAGCCTAGGTCACGCTAAAAACGCGCTGAATGGAAATTAACCGCGAATTCGAGTCCGATTTCAAAAATTGAAAGTTCTATCACATCACAATCTATTTTAAGAACATTGACTCATCCTCCGAAGAATTTTCGAAAATTCAGAGATTTTTGCGGAAAATCGTTTCGAACGTTGCAGAAAATTAATGAAAATTCGGATGGGCTCATTTGAAGAAAATTTGGACTTCCAAGCCGGGCTATGTGCTAATGGGAATATAGAATTAATGGAGACTTTTTCTTCTTCAAAATAGGACTCCGAATTGGAGAAATTGAGGAAGAAATTGAAGCCAAAATTGTGTGAAATTCGGATCTATAATTGGGGATGGAATTTTGACACCAAAATTTGGATTATTTGGTGGTAATTAAGCAAGAAAGTATTATAGGGGAACATTGAGATATTTATGTAAGTTTAAGGGAGACCAAGCATTGAATTAAAGAGATAGGTTTGATGAATTTGGCCCCCCTCTCAAACTTCTCACGCACGCCCCCTCCATCTCCTTCGCACGTCTCATATGGCCGACCCCTTCTTCTCTGCAGCTTTTGTTTTGCTTTCATTTTTTTCCTGTTTTCCCTCAATCAACAAAACCTACCGAAGCTCCTTTCCTCCTCTTGATCGAAGAAGCCAGCTCGCTTGCTGCCACACTCGTTGCCCTCCTCCACTTTGGCATGTCCTCGTCGGTCAACACACCCTTCTACGAAGCTCTTTTGTCGACCCTTTGCTCGCAACTCTTCCACTAAAGAGCTGCCAGCTGCCCACGTGAAGAAGCTGCTGCTCCAACGTTGCCTCACGTCTTTATCTTTAGCTGCCAGCGAAGCCACGATCTCCTCCTTCATTTGCAGCCCCCACCAGCGAAGCAGCAACATCGTCCAAAGCCGTAAGTCCACCAAAGTAGCAGCTTCGTTCCAGCATCCGTCTCCACAAGCCCAGCCCACATTTGGTCAGAAGCGGCCCATGAAAATTTCAGCTCCAATTCAGCCCAGTTGTGGGCCAAGGCTAGCCCATTTGAAGCCCGCAACTCAGCCAAGTTTTGGCCTAATAGCTTGCTTAATTCAGCCCACAGATTTAATAGCCTAAGCCCGCGAAGCAAGTTAGCCCAATCTCAGACCAAGCCTAGCAATTTGCTATGGGCTTGCAAGGCCTTTGGGCTCAACCCGAGTGTCCATTGACGCCACTGAAAATTTGGATTTTGGCCGCTGTTGCACCGTCGTCGCGGTGATCCGGTCTTCGCAAAATAGGTGAGTTTTACTCACTAATCCCTACTTAGTAGGCTAATGATTCTTAGGGGTTGATTAGATTTAATTAAGTGCAATTATGTTGAAAGATTAGAGTAGAGTAATTAAATTAGTGCCTTAGCAATGCATGTTAGGCAAATAGTTAGTGATATTAGCAAGTAGACTCGTGTTATTATTTATTGAATGGGTCTCAGAAATTTTTCGGGTCCGTCTCGGCTTCCAATTAAACATTCGGGCCTAAATTGGATTTATTGCTATTTATTTAATATTTTCATAATTAATTAATTAATTAATTAATTTTCGGAAATTAGATCGGGATAACTGGTGACTGGAATTTCGTGCGGTGGTGCATTCCGTTTATTTAATTGACTGACGGTTTGTGAGAATTGAAGGTGATTGCGGTTGGGGGTATTTTATCCAAAAATTAATTAATTTTGGTAATTAATTGGAAAATTACTAGGCATCGGTTTACAGCACCAAAAATACGTTTATGGACTGTTGAAACTAGTGGGATGTTCTAAAGCAAAAATATGATATTTTGGCTAAGGCCGACCGTGTACCCACACACGGCTATTTTATTGGGAATGATAAAAAGATTGATTTTGATGTATGTTTGGAAGGGTATACTAAATCAGCCCATGGGCAATATGTCAACTTAGCAGATAGCAGTATATCGGTATACTATATCAGCCTACGGGCTCTGATATGGCAACTTAGTAGAGAGCAGTATACCGGTATACTATATCAGCCTACGGGCTCTGATATGGCAACTTAGTAGAGAGTAGTATACCTTACCGATTTAAATTGAATATGTCGGTATACTATATCAGCTTACGAGCTTTGATATGGTAGCTTAGCAGAGAGCAGTATACCTTATCAGCTTAGATTGATCACTGTCGGTATACTATATCAGCCTAAGGGCGATATGGCAGCTTAGCGAAAAGCAATATACCCGATAATCTCAGAAGCGAGCTATACTATCTATTTATCAGCTTAGTAGTGAGTAGTCCTGATATAAGTGGATTTTATAGATAGTATGAGATGAGCTGACCAAGAAAGGGTCATGGTGACATGTAATCGACTAGGTCAATTGATCAATAATTTGATCTAATGTTATGAGTTGATTGAGTGATGTCATATAAAGCATCTGCAAATAACGTTGATTTGCATGTGGAAACTGAGGCCAAGGTAAGTCCTCTAACCCGTGTTGTGCATAGGCAGCCTAGCATATTGGCTTAGTAATCGGGTCTTAGAGGGTAGAACTCACTAAGATGTTGTCTCATTGGTTATTGTATAACCATTTTCAGGTCCTTAGGTGGTGTTGGTGAAGGACTGGGAGCCCCGAGTTTAAGAGGCGAAGCCTGAAGAATCGATAATCCTGTTCGGCTAGTTAGTCGTAGGACAATTTCTTTTTTTGTTAAGTCAAACAATTTCATAAATAGCCTAGCTCTGTGTATGTTGACACCTAATTTTGACCATGCCACTTACTTGTTCATCACATAAAACTTGCATAGCATTGCATTTAGGATTAAACTTATCTTTTGAAAAATAAAAATAAAGGATAATGAATAACTTATAAAATAAAAACATTTTGAGGAAGATTTTGAAATTTTTTTTTTTGAATAATAAAACATTTGGTTTTGAAAATCTTTGTTGTTGAAAATATATCTTCATTTCAAAATTAAAAAAATAGTTGTTGTGTGATTTTGGAGACATTTCTTTGTTAAGTGGTTGAGTGAAAATCTCCACCCGCAAAAACAAATTCGAGTTTTCCTAAATAAATAGAGAAAGCAAGGCTTCGGTTGGGGGGCTCCTTATTTTCACTTCGTAGGGGGAAGAACTTCTCTTGGGGGTTTTTCTAAGTTTTTTTGATTTATTTTGGGGGCTCTTCAGTCGTTTCTTTTGAAAAAATAAAAGAAACAACACAAAAAGGAAAGTAAAAGCTGTCGAGGAGAAAAGTCAAGGTCAACTAGGTCAGAGGCAGAAAAGGTGAAAAGGAGCAAAGAGTAGACGTGCAGCAGAACCAAGAAAAAAAAGAAGAAAGGAAAAGAAAAGGAGTCCCACTGTTCATCTTCTCCGGAAGTTTTTCTGTTGCGCGACTGACCCTAGCATCGCCGGACTTCGAATTGCATCGTCGGCCACTGCTACTAGACCACATTTTTTCCTTTGCTTGAGCCAAGTCGCGCCTCCGTGGCCTAACGCCGCCTCAGCCGTGAAGCCGCCGCTCCACCCTCGACGTCCTGCCGAGCACCGCTGGTGACCACATCCGACTCTAGCAACCAACGCCAGACGCTGCAACTCGAAGCCTGCAACATCCCTACTACTGCTTGACGCCCTCGCCGTGCCACCGCGCCAGCACCACGCTAGACGCCGTGCCTCTGTGATCCGTTAATCGCCGCCACAGCAACCGCTTCCGTGCCACCGTTTTGGACACCGACAGGTGCGACCCACTGTTCGCTTGCCTCGGCCCAGCACTCGGTACCCTTGCCGTGTCCCCACGCCACCGTCAACACCTGCACTCGACGCCCGTATCGGGAACCCGTGAAGCCCGAGCATTACCCTGTTGTCGCTGTCCCACAGCAACACCATCGGAGTCCAAGCACCGCCTTGCCGTCGCCGCCCAGCAGCCAACAACCCGTTACCCAGCAGCTCGGGCCCAGCAAACCGGTGGTCCGCCCCCCTCATCGGAGTCTTTTGCCGGTCCGTTCGCCACCGATCCGCCCATCGCCGGTCCACGCCACCCCAGCTCCGGCCACCAGGATCAACTCCTTGGCGACCCATCGCAGCTCAGCCACCACCTTTCTTCACCGTTCCTCCAGTTAACCGTGAGGTAGCCTAGGTAGGTTTTTTTTTTTTTTTTTTTTTATTAAAGTTTATTTTAGTATTTAGAATCATAGCTTTCTTTTTATTCTAACTTGATTTGTTTTGATTTATTATCATTACCCGATTAGGAAATTTGTCATATTAAGCCATAATAATTAAAAATTTTGACCCGCGAGACGTCGGGTTAGATTTTTGATTATTTTGACTTTTTTTTATGGCAAAATTCATTAATTGCTTTGCATTATTGATACCCATTAAAATGATATGTTGTTGATTTACATTGATGATTTTCTAAGTAGGATACATATTTTGGTGCATTATGGTTATTTGTTTATCACATATCATGCATTATATGTCATTTTTAGAACTTAGATATTTAGGTCCATACGCATTTTACATTTTAAGCAACACATTTTATTTTTTTTAGATTCATATAGGATTAGGTTTATTTTCCTTTAATAAACTAAAAAGAATTAAAAAAATGTTATTTAGGTTATATAGATTTCATAAAAAATGTTGTATTTTAATTTAGTTTAATGTTTTTTAGTATGCCCATCATGTAGTCTTTTTAAATATAAAAATAAAAGATAAAAAAAAAACAACAAAAAATTAGCATTGCATCATTACGTTACTTTTTTTAATAAAAATTCTTAAGTCATTTAAAAAAATAAAAAATAAAACACAAAGGTCATTTACTTGGTTAATTAATAGGTTAGTTTATAATTAATCTCATTTCATATCATTATTTTTAATATAGGTTGCCTATATATAAAATCTAATTTATTAGGGTTACATCATTAAAAAAAAAATCACAAAAAGAACATGCATTATTATGTCATTCATCTCATATCAAGAAACGCATGCATATTTAGGATTTTTTTAATTTATATTGCATACATATAGTTCAAATTAGGCCATCTAAATTGCATTTTACATATCATTAATGTAAAATTCATGCAATTGAAGTTTAGATTAAGTTTACAAAATAATAAAAATTAGGTGTCACGTCATTTAGAAAATCATGTTTAGGGCATGCATTTTTATTAACATTTTTGAGAAGTTTTTTTTTTTTTTTTGAGAATATACTTCAATAAAGTTGTAGTTTATAATTTGTTAGCATTTTGATTTTTTGAATGTTATTTAATTAATTGTGCACCCGCATGACCACCATTTGCATGTTAGTATCTTAGGTTAAAATTAATCAATAATGCCTGCAAAATATTTTGAAATTAAAAAATAAATGGTACCGAAAAGGGCGTTATATTAATCTAGCGTAACCATGTCCCCGAATCCATTAAATCTCTAGTTCGCAAAAGGTAAAGTACTCTCCCATACTTTACCTAGGTTTCTAATCAACCCTAATTGGTTAGTGGCAACTCCAATTTGAAATATGATTGCATGTTTAAATGGGTTATTTAGTATCAAGTCGCGATTGGTAGGACTTGGGAGGGTCCGCGTCAAGTCTTCGGATTTAGTAAGCCATTAACCTAGTTTTAGGTGAACACCACCTTCGAACAAATAGGTCGTGACAGCTTGGCGACTCAGCTGGGGACCGAGTTAAAACTCATAGTGGACATAGGCCTGTTTCTTTTTAAAAATATTTTTGTTTGGCAGCAAGGACACCAGGTATGTCACTAACATTCCTAAGGTGTTAAATGTTCTTGCAGATGGGAGGTATAAGGGGAGTAGTTTTTGCTAATCCTTGTCTTGCAGGAGAGTGTAAAGATGAATGCTTTATTTTTCCCTATATTGAAATGTTGTTTGTATTATAAATTGTTGTGCATGATTATCAAATTGTTTTAGCACTGCACATTGCACACACAACCTGCCGTCGGACTTGGACTGCATTTAAGGATTTCTAGGATGGTGTTGAGAATGATACTTCCTCTAAAGCGAGACTGCTATGTAGAGGTTGACCTTCTCTTCCCCGAAATTTCTTTCATGGTGTCAAATGTGTTTGTCCATATCCGCGAGACTGCGTGATTATTGGACATTCCATTCGACTAAGCCGGAGTTAGGGGGACTTGACACATTAATGCGAGACTGCAACGGTCAAATCATCCCTTTAGCTCCACTTTGCTAAGCCAGCTAGATAGAAATCGAGCCACACATTTCATGCATGTGTCTATGTGATTGTTATTCCTTTCTGGTAAAAGTAAGTTGTCTAAACTCCTACTTTGCAATTTACTTACTTTATTGTAATTTTGTCGGTCCATGACAATAGGTTTCGTCGTCAGTCCTGTTCTATATGCAATGGGGAAAACTGACATACAATTCGTTCCAACTCCCAAGATTGAGCTCAAAGAGTGGTGGAATAGATTAAGTAAAGAAGGTCAAGATTATGAGGAGTCGATATTGGGACGGCTCATCCCCCTTTTGGATATTGGAGTCCATAGTGGAGTTTTGCAGGCTATCTCACACTTTTGGTGGCCCGAGACGGCTACTTTTATTTTTGGTAAGAATGAGCTAACTCCAACACTTGAAGAGTATAGCGTTATCATAGGAATGCCCCTTGAGACTGAACTTGTTAGGCCACCTCTTGGTATGGAGCCCACATCGATTTTATCTCAATTTCTAAGAATTAAAACTGATGAGGTTAAGAAAGTTTTGAAAGCTAACTGTAATGCATGCCCATTCTCCTTTTTGGCCGATCATTTTTTAAATCAATCTTCAATGTGCCAAAAGGGTAGAATATTCATCTCGTCATTCTTTGGATTTATAATCTTTCCTCATCGACAAAATGCCATTAATCCTTCAATTGCATGGGTGGTCAGACAAGCATGCGCCGATATGAACTTTATAAACATGATTTTGGCCGAGACATTTTTGTCCCTCAACCATTTTAAACAAAATGGAGGAAAAATCATGAATGCCTCTCCTGAACTTTTACAAATTTGGTTTCTTTCTTACATGAAGGAGTTTGGTCATTTCATGCGTTGAGGTGAAATTCTAATCACTCAATAAAGAGATTTTCAATCTTAGAGAAAAAGTATACCGGAAAGTCATTTTCCGATTGGGTAGCTTTTCTAAAAGATCCAGATCTCAAGGGCTTCCTATGGCATGCTAAATGGTTCCATGTTAGCGTGGCTCATTTTTCCCACAAGACAAATAATTCAGTTCCATTGATGGGAATGACTGGTGCAACATCTTACTATCCTTATAGAGTGGTCCGCCAGTATCGAGTGCTCCAAGATATCCTCCCTCTTCTCTGAATGGACCTATTTCAAGCTCGCTTAGTGCGCAAGGATCACAAGTACCTCGATGAGATCGAACGCCTTGAAAATGCATGGAAGGAATGCCATCCAGAAAAGATAATGGTGCCTAGAAGGTTGAAGGGAAAAGAGAGGGCTTTTCACGCCTCAGACTATTATATTCACCATTACGTGATCCTTCAAGCTCTACT
Organism: Eucalyptus cloeziana; assembly: GCA_014182715.1. NCBI lineage: Eukaryota > Viridiplantae > Streptophyta > Magnoliopsida > Myrtales > Myrtaceae > Eucalyptus > Eucalyptus cloeziana. Next base: position 35,485,551 of record CM024636.1, on the reverse strand, counting down.
TCCCGTGATACCTGAAGTGACCATGAAGCCCACTCGTAAAGGACAAATTGAAAATCTTGAAGAAACGATGGAAAAGAAGGAAGCTCGTATTTCTGAGTTGGTTCGACAGAACGAGAAGCTTCGAAAGACTGTGATCTCCAAATTGTATATAGGAAAGAGTCGCTAGATTTAGGAGTTTAATTCCAGCTTTAGGGTGTTATTTCAATTTCTTAGATTGATGTTTTAGTAATTTAATTTCCTAGGAGTTATTTCAATGTCTTAAGTTGATGTTTCTTGAATTTGATTTCACTTAATAAAATAAATGATCGACCGTTGTCATGGACCAATCTCATTTGTTATGATGCTTACCATATTATTTTACATGAATAGGTAACAACACGGCTCACCCAAGATCGCCAATCCGTACTCGTTCTAGAGTAACAATGGTCGATGACGCTGAACAAATGCGTGTTGCTGAACAAACTCGCATCGTCGCCCTCGAAACGGAAATGAAGCAAGTCCTGAATGTCCTTGAGCAGCTCTCTAAACAAATTGATTCTCTCCAAGCAAACATTGCCCCACCACCACCGCAAGTTGAAGTGGTGTTACCACAACATGCTCCCATGGTTGATTCGAGAGATAAATGCAAGAATGTATCCACAAGTGGCCCATCAAGCTCTAATGATGTCTTCAGGGAGAAAATTACTGACATGCCTCAAATTGTTGTTGATGAGGAGATACAAGTGATACAGCCGGCTGTACCGAAGACTGAGCAAGAAAAACGCTTGGCAAAAATCGAGGAGAAACTTAAGCAGCTGCAAGGTGTATTAGCCAAGACCCAACTGATCTGTCCCATTATGCAAAAATCAAGATACCAAAGAAGTTCAAAATGTCAAACTTTGAAAAGTATGATGGCACTTCTTGCCCGAAGATCCATTTGCAGACTTATGTGGTTAGGATGACCCCATATGTTGATAACATACCCCTGATGATTTAGCAATTTCAAGCAAGCCTGACAGAACGGGCACTATAGTGGTATATTATGAAGAAAATTAATCTCCTAGAGACTTGGGAGGATTTGACTGATGCCTTCTTCAAGCAATATAAGTATAATATTGATGTCACTCCATCTTGAGAGAATTTACTTCGCACTGAGAAGAAGAAGACGGAATCTTTCAAGGCCAATGTCACGAGATGGAGGACCGTAGCTACTCAAATTACTTCGGAGCAAACTGAAAATGAGCTAATGGATTTGTTCATGAAGATGCTCCCGCCTGAATATCAAAATCGGATGTTAGGATCGACTGCCGAGTTGTTCAATCAGCTAATCCCTATTGGCGAGCGAATTGAAGTAGTCTTGCATGATGGATGGGTGTCTGATCAAACCAGCTTGTATAGGGGAGTCTTTGCCAAGAAGGATAAGGAACCTATAGTGGAGGTTAATGCAGCTTATGTTCAGCCACCTCACCCAACTTTGAACACTCAATAGGGAGGAGCACGACCATTCTTTGGCCAGTAGAAGAACTCTTCCAGGACGTCAATTTACACCTCTTCCTAAGCCATTATCCAAGATCTTGCCGACTCTTAAGAAAAAAGATTACTCTCTAAGGAACCTAAGCGACCTAATCTTGAGCATTTCCCCAACTATGATCCATCCAAGACATGTGCTTATCATATGAGGGAGGTAGGGCATTCTGTTGATGATTGCTATACGTTGCAACATAAAATCTAAAATCTTTTGGATGCCAAGGTGGTCTCATTCCGCGATGTACAGCCGAACATCCAGAATAACTCACTCCTTGACCACCAAGAAGCTTTGAATGCCATTTTCAGTTTTGATGCTGAGCCCACCATGTTTCAAATGATGCATGAGGAAGCAGAAGTGATGGACACCCTGGGGCAACCAAGGGGCAAGTTCGATTACTATGTAAAGTATTCAGCTCCTCTCAGCTCCTACATCGACCCACGGGGTATCATCCCAGATGGATGGGGTGGCATAGATGATCCCGCACCTCCAAAGATTGAGAGCTCTGATGACACACTCGAAGGAATGACTTAATTGTTTAGTGTTTGCCATCGACGAAGCTCGAGAGTAGGAGAATTTTAATTATTTGCACACTCCTCTGCACAGGAGTCTTTATCGCTTTCCGTATTTGCATATTCGGATTTTCAATTCTAGAATTTTCCTCATTTCAATAATATAATTTGCTTTTCATCCAATAAAATACATAGAGATTTTCATGTTTTAAGGGCATGTTGAAGTACACCAAACTAGCCATGTGATGAAATCTTACCAAAAGAAAACGGCAATGAGCTAATTCTGAAGGCTGGGCTTCTTCATGTTCACTTTGAAAAAGTTTTCAAAATAAAAATAATTTTCCAGCATGCATCTAATTTACCTTGTTTGTTTCTTTTAATTATCTACTTTATGTTTCAGGTGCAACCTTGCACACATGAGCTCCCTTACAAAGAAGGGGCAAGATATGGACACCTAATAGCTTTGACTTTATGATGCGAGGTGCAAGAATAGAGCATGGCCTCTTTGTCATTATAGAATGCTTTCACATGATATTGTGTAATTCGTCAATTCCACTTGAAATTTATCAAAATAGATAATTCAGTGAAAAATGTCGAGTTACTTGAGCATGTTAAATGAGGTGTGAAAGGCAAGCCTAATCCCATACACCGTCCCCTGTCTATACATTGTGAGGTGAGTATGGAAACATTTTGTATTTCAAGGTGAAGAATTTTCTTGCGAAAAGTACGACAGCTGAAATGATGAGAGGCAGTTCATTTCTCTATCCCAAACACATACAGGTGATCCATTGCTTAAACCCTTTTGAGCCCATACACTTATGGATATTCTTTTCAAATTACCCCTGTCAAGAATCACCCCACATCGGGGCAATTGGGAAATAAAATGACATCATGAAGTGAGAAAAATGAATTGAAATTTTCTTGCTCTCACTTGCATCAATCTTTAAGTCGTGCTATTACATTGAATTCATGTGCTGATTTAAGTGCCTTAAGATGACGAAGAGCGTTTCTTTCACTATCCTACACACTTATATCAATTGCATAGCCCACTTGAGCCTGTGATTTCATTTATTTTAAATCCAGTTGATGATCATCCCCCACACTGGGACAAGGCAAAAGACAGATGAAGACCCTAGAAGGTTCGAGTGTCATTTAAAGTATACTTGACACATGCATTGTGCGCAAGAACTGAAATCAAAATAGAACTAAGGGGCATGAAAAAACAATGTGCCTGGTAAAAGCAAGGCCAATGCTCGTGAAAAAGAAGAGAGAAATGACTGATGAATTGGGGGGCATAAAAAATGGTGTGCTTGATCGATGCCCATCATCAAAGAAAATGATGTTGAGAAAAGATCTCCAGTTGAATAATCATTGGCATCAAGTGATAAACTCTTGAGCCAATAAAGAAATCTGTCAAGAAGACAATCCGTGGCAAAGAAAACTGGTGGCAATGTCAAGATGATCACCAGCTTTGACCCTTATACACATCTTTGAGCCTAACGATCCTTTTGTTTCTCAACCAATGAACCCAACCTATGTTACGTCCCTTACAATGTCTCTTTAGATTAGGGCACTTGAATTAACATAGGAATTCACATGTTTTAAGCATTGCTTGAAGAAATGCGAGCAAGATTATTTCTTTCTCATTTTGCAGGGTTCTTGACTTGTAAACTCGGAGATGAGTACAGAATTGTTCTTTCAATTGCTTTAACTCGAAGAGTCTCTTTGTTAAGCCATTGACCAAGCCTGCATTATAGTCCTTGTCAAAGACCTCTTAGATTGGTAAGGTCGTACTGCTTGCAAGAAAATTCGAACTCTTGTCAACAAGATAATGATAAGAATGAGTGATATATTCCCGCATCAATGGTCGGGACAAATAACCCCTCTTAAATGAGAGCAAGTGAAAAGCCTTTTCACACCAAAAGTGTCTCATTTAGCATGTCCAAGAGACTCACGTTATACCTGAAAGTTGTCCTAGTGATAATTTTTCCAATGAAAGCTTGATAAAGCCATCATTCATGGACCTTCATTGAATTTTTTCTCAAAGACCAAAAATTTTTTTCTTTGAAACCCTGAGTTTGTTTAGTCATCTTTGCACTTGACGAGAATTCCAAGTACCTATTTATAAAATGTTTTCAAATGTCTAGTGTGAATTCAAGATATTTGAACCTTTAAACACTTGATGTGATTTCCAAGTGTTTGTCTTTCCAAACATCTGATGTGATTTCCAGATGGTTAGTAAATTTTTCAAATGTCTGACATAAGAATTAGATTTTTGAAATTTCAAGTACTTGATGCAATTTCCAGGTGCTTAGAATCTGATGAGAATTCTAGATCCCTAAAGACTTTCAGCCTTTCAATTATCTTAAGGGAGTTCCAGATGATTGTTAGAAATCATTTCACACCTAAATCCCTAGATAGGTACGACAAGTACGTTTTCTTCTTTGCATTTGCATTTCATTGGTCATAGACACATAGAGATCTATGTTCCTAACCGAATTATTGCATTTACGTTGCATCCTTTACTCTTAAAAAAAAAATGGAAGTCAAGTCATTAACATTTGCATACTCATTTTGAATTCATTTTACATGGTTTAAAATTTAGGTGTCATTTATCTTTGAAGGAAACCTCTATGAGATTCCCTTCAAAGAGGGGCAGCTGTTGACACCTAATTTTGACCATGCCACTCACTTGTTCATCACATAAAAATTACATAGCATTGCATTTAGGATTAAACTTATCTTTTGAAAAATAAAAATAAAGGATAATGAATAACTTATAAAATAAAAAATTTTGAGCAAGATTTTGAAATTTTTTTGAATAATAAAACATTTGGTTTTGAAAATCTTTATTGTTGAAAATAAATCTTCATTTCAAAATTCAAAAATAGTTGTTGTGTGATTTGGAGCCATTTCTTTGTTAAGTGGTTGAGTGAAAATCTCACCCGCTAAAACAAATTCGAGTTTTTCCTATATAAATAGAGAAAGCGAGGCTTTGGTTGGGGGCTCCTTATTTTCACTTCGTAGGGGGAAGAACTTCTTTGGGGGTTTTTCTAAGTTTTTTAATTTATTTTGGGGCTCTTCAGTCGTTTCTTTTGAAAAAATAAAAGAAAAACACAAAAAGGAAAGGAAAAGCTGTCGAGGAGAAAAGTCAAGGTCAGCTAGGTCGAGGCGTAAAAGGTGAAAAGGAGCAAAGAGTAGACGTGCATCGAACCAAAAAAAAAAAAAAGAAGAAAGGAAAACAAAAGGAGTCCCATTGTTCATCTTCTCCGGAAGTTTTTCTGTTGCATGACTGACCCTAGCATCGCCGGACTCCGAACTGCATCGTCGGCCACTGCTACTCGACCATAGTTTTTCCTCTACTTGAGCCAAGTCGCGCCTCCGTGGCCTAACGCCGCCTCAGCCGTGAACCCGCCGCTGCACCCTCGACGTCCTGCCGAGCACCGCCGATGACCACATCCGACTCTCATAGCCGACGTCAGATGCTGCAACTCGAAGCCCGCAACGTCCCTACTGCCGCTTGGCGCCCCCACCGTGCCGCCGTGCCAGCACCACCTCTGCTGGACGCCGTGCCTCTATGATCCGTCAATCGTTGCCACAGCAACTGCCTCCGTGCCACCGTCCTGGACACCGACAGGTGCGACCCACCTGTCACTCGCCTTGGCCCAGCACTTGGTACCCTCGCCGTGTCCCCACACCACCGTCAGTGCCTGCACTCGACGCCCGTATCGGCGAACCGTGAAGCCCGAGCATTACGCTGTTGTTGCTATCCCACAGCAGCACCGCCGGAGTCTGAGCACCGCCTTGCCGTCGCCACCTAGCAGCCAGCAACCCGTGACCCAGCAGCTCGCGCCCAACAAACTGGTGGTCCGCCCCCCTCACTGAAGTCTTCTGCCAGTCCGTTCGCCGCTGATCCACCCATCGCCAGTCGACGCCACCCCAGCTCCGGCCACTAGGATCAACTCCTTGGCGACCCATCACAACTCAGCCACCACCTTTCTTCACCATTCCTCTAGTTAACCGTGAGGTAGTCTAGGTAGGTTTTTTTTTTTTTTTTAGATTAAAGTTTATTTTGAGTATTTCGAATCATAGCTTTCTTTTTATTCTAACTTGATTTGTTTTGATTTATTATCATTACCCGATTAGGAAATTTGTCATATTAAGCCATAATAATTAAAAATTTTGACCCGCGAGACGTCGGGTTAGATTTTTGATTATTTTGACTTTTTTATGGCAAAATTCATTAATTGCTTTGCATTATTGGTACCCATTAAAATGATATGTTGTTGATTTACATTGATGATTTTCTAAGTAGGATACATATTTTGGTGCATTATGGTTATTTGTTTATCACATATCATGCATTATATGTCATATTTAGAACTTAGATATTTAGGTCCATACGCATTATACATTTTAAGCAACACATTTTTTTTTTTTTAGATTCATATAGGATTAGGTTAATTTTCCTTTAATAAACTAAAAAAGAATAAAAAAATGTTATTTAGGTTATATATATTTTCATAATGTGCACATTACATGTTGCATTTTAATTAGTGGGTCATAGTTTAATGTTTTTTAGTATTCCCATCATGTAGTCTTTTTAAATATAAAAGTAAAAGATAAAAAAAAAAAACAAAAAAAAATTAACATTGCATCATTACGTTACTTTTTTTAATAAAAATTATTAGGTCATTTAAAAAAATAAAAAGAAAACACAAAGGTCATTTACTTGGTTAATTAATAGGTTAGTTTATAATTAATCTCATTTCATATCATTATTTTTAATATAGGTTGTGTATATATAAAATCTAATTTATTAGGGTTACATCATTAACAAAAAATCACAAAAAGAACATGCATTATTATGTCATTCATCTCATATCATGAAACACATGCATATTTAGGATTTTTTTTTTTTAATTTAGATTGCATACATATAGTTCAAATTAGGCCATCTAAATTGCATTTTAGATATCATTAACATAAAATTCATGCATGTGAAGTTTATATTAAGATTACATAATAATAAAAATTAGGTGTCACATCATTTAGAAAATCATGTTTAGGGCATGCATTTTTTTTAACATTTTTGAGAAGTTTTTTTTTTTTAGAGAATATACTTCAATAAAGTTGTAGTTTATAATTTGTTAGCATTTTGATTTATTGAATTTTATTTAATTAATTGTGCACCTGCATGACCACCATTTGCATGTTAGTATCTTAGGTTAAAATTAATCAATAATGCTTGCAAAATATTTTGAAATTAAAAAATAAAAGGTACCGAAAAGGGCATTAGATTAATCTAGTGTAACCATGTCCCCGAATTTATTAAATCTCTGGTTCGCAAAAGGTAAAGTACTCTCCCATACTTTACCTGGGTTTCTAATCAACCCTAATTGGTTAGTGGCGGCTCTAATTTGAAATATAATTGCATGTTTAAATGGGTTATTTAGTATCAAGTCGTGATTGGTAGGACTTGGGAGGGTCTGCGCCAAGTCTTCGGATTTAGTAAGCCATTAACCTAGTTTTAGGTGAACGCCACCTTCGAAAAAATAGGTCACGACGGTGTATAAAACTGTTTGTTTTATAAAAGGCTGATTTTGGTCATGAATTGTGATCATACTCTCCTATCCTATTTGATTGTCTTATTGTCTGGGGATTATTTATATGTTTCCGCATGTGTATATTAAAGAAAGGGTCGGTGATGCTCGACCAGGTAAGGGATGGGTGTATGCTCGAGGATTGTGGCGTGACAATATTTGTGGATTTACAATGGAATCTATTGTGATTGGTCCATGCATCAGAGAAAAATTGTGACAGGTGATCAGTTGAGTATTGTGCTATTACACATTTTACAAGGGAAAATTGTCCAATTAATTCTAAATGTATTGTGTAGATGACAATTCAGTCTAAACTTTTCAATTATGTCAATTACATCCTAAATATTTGTGCAAAAATACAATGTAGTTATTTCGGCTAATTTTTGTAGAAAAGCACTGACGTAACAGTGTACACATAAGATAATTGATGATAAACTACCATATTAGCAATTTCCTATGTAAATTGATAAGGACTATAATGAAATCTCGTACAAAAATTTCAGAAGAAATTGGCAAAGTTGAAAAGTTTTTGACTTAATTAATATCTATAAAATAGGTTTAGGATTGATTGGGTAATTTTTTCTAGTTTATACAAATGGATGAGGGCAAACAAAAATGTGAATCGTAGGTCCATTTGTGGGGATGTAGTGGCAGGGCCCGAAAACCTATAATATTTTCACATGCTCAAATCCTATCTTACAAGTCAATCTTGTAATAATAATAATTCGCGATGATATTATTATTATTATTATTATTATTATTATTATTATTATTATTTTGCGGTGATACAATTCTCATTTTCAATTTTGTTACGTAAACAAGACCCCTAAAAGCAATACTCTAGTTCTATTGAAATGTAAGACACTGTTCACTATATTAAAAAACATGAACTATTAGATGATGGAACAGGTAGATTATAATTGACACTAAGGCGTGACCATTGATTATAACAGGGGCTGGCAAATAAAAAGATCTGAAGAAATTTAATAGATAAACCTCCAACTTTGATATCATGAGGATGATCATTGCACACTTATTTTACAGTTTAAGTTGTTAAATGCTGTAGCAATTACATGCACAGTATGAGTTTTGGGCTTTTGGACACAAGTTTGCCCTTCGTATAAAGGGAAGTTATACAAGTGGTCGTGTATTGTTGTCCATGTCCAAATTTGGCCTTTGCACTTTATTTTGTGACGGATTTTGGTTTTTAAACTAATAATCAATCGAGAATTTAAGTGAATTGTTGTATCCATCCAAACATCGAAGGAATATGTAGATTTATATGCTAGAGATGAACGCGAGGTACTGATGAGGTCTAAACAAATATAAAATAAAAAAAAAAAATAAATCAAGAGTTACAAATTCGATCCCTTCACTTTTGCCTATGTTTAATTTTGTTCTTTATTTTGTAATAGATTTGATCCTCAGACTATTTATTGATCTTAATTTGAGCATAGATTTCGTAGCTTTCCATCTTTGTTTACATAAGGACGAAGACTAAATGTTGGAGATGCACATGTGAGATGTCGATATGTTATAAATAGTGTGAAAATTAAGAGCCTAGTGGCGGCTGTCCCGTAAATGGCCAAAATTTGAGTACATCTTTTGCAGATTTGGTTGTGGATAGGACTAGATTATTACAACTCTGGGCTTAGGTCATTGGTTCGGTACTTACTTGACATATTTCCATTTGACAAAAATGAAAATAAAAATTGTCTTAAAATCACGGCTTGAAATTAAATTCTATCACAAAATAAAGTATAAGAAACAAAATTGAATAGAAACAATAGTTTAGGGATGATTTTTCCAATTTATCGTTAATTTTAAGTTGTTTGTTCATTTCACTGTAGAACCAGATGTTCATCTCCAGCTCTTAACCAGCAATTTTCCTTGACATTTGTCTGGAATCCAGGATCAAAGATTAGTTTAAAGACCAAATCTTTCGCCCAATAAAGTATGTATAAAATTTGAATATTATAGTAGAAGAACTATATTCGTAATTTCCTCTTTCATTAACTATTTTGGAATTGGTGTCCCTTCCGTATAAGGATAAAGTTAGACCATCTTCAATCAAATATTTAGAGATAAAGGAAACAAGATAACTCAAAATCTTATTAGAATAGAGAAACAATAAATACTATTCTTTTGGGGGACAGAGAGAAGAAATGAGGATGTGGTGGGACACAATAAATCTTTCCATCCATGTTACATTGAATCCGAAAGCAGTGCACTAGTGATGCTGCATACATGCCTGGCTCCGTGGAAGTTGAGGCGGTTGTGACCTCCTTTTTTGGTGTGTTTTGAGCTTCTATTTGTACTTCATCTCTGCTCCTCGAGCTTATAAGCCAATCTCACTGATTTGGAAAAAACTTGTTTCTAGTTTATTACTTACCCAAAAAAAAAAAAATGGTCTCTAGATGGGGACATAGTCCCAGATAAGGTGAGGCCTTGTCTCTGCACTTGGACCTTCGCTTTTGACTTGCTTTGCTCCTTCAAATGTACTTCACTTCTGACCATACCTCTTTTGTCTAAACTCTATTTCTTAAGGAGATCAATTGAGGACATGCGCATGGTGAGAAATGAGCTTTCTCGATCTATACTAATACCGCAAAGATTATAAAAAATTCCAAGCATCTCTCAAATTGCTTGTCATCACTGTTTCCAACAGGAGTCTATGTATGTACTTTTATATGGTGAATGGTTCAAGCATTTAAACGAACAAAAAGCATAATTTTTTCTTTAACCAAGTACCTTTTCAAGGTCACTTTAGAATTAAGCCCTTCTGGCCTAGTTGGAATTGAAAGGTTGTATTTTGGACATTAATCTGCTTTAACGTTGATTGTATAAACCATTTGTCGACTAACAATATAATCAAGTGCATTCCGAAGATTAGTATAAGATGATTGAGGAGATGTAAGGGCATATATGGTCCCTCTTCAAAGGTCGTGCACTGGCACTTTCTTTTTTCGGATGAGCATGGTACAATAGCCCTACTTCTTTAGGAAAGTTGGGCTTATTCGTTTGGAATGTGGCACCTTGCCCATGAAGAACTTCGGATAGTAGCCAGTCACGTGAAGAATCTAAAACAGCATAATATTGCGGGTGCCTGAATGCTAGTTCTTGCTGTATAAATATCTAAGTCCCTTCAGTCTAGCATTAGGACATGTCTGATGCCCAACGAAAACATTACAGAGATATATCGATGTATGTCATTCAACTTTGGTCATCAAATAGGTTGGGAAGTCTTACATGAAGTTGCAGAGAGCGAACTTGTAGCCAAGAATGATTTGCCGGCTTTGTAGTGCAGCAAAGGGCTTCACATTAGATGGCCGGCAAGTTATTCTTGGCGACATTTTACTCTCTCCTTCTCATGTTAGGCTCGCGAGACCATACCCTTGCAAGTTGTCCTTCAAGAATTTAGGGAGAGTTTGACAATCATTTTTCTAAGGCGGTTTGGGATCTAAACCTTTTTGGGGAAATGCAAGTACCATTTAACAAATTTCCTAAAGAGACTTGTGAAGATACAATTGCACTTCCAAAGGCCTAAGATTTTTCATCCAAGGTAGGTCTAGAGGTGCTTTGAACTTGAAGCATTTCCGAAATGTTAATTTATTTTTTCTTCCAACTTTGTCCTCTCGGATTTTCATCATTACAGAAATGTCCTCACCTCATGCAATGTCACCAATGAAGGGCTCAGGCTGCTAGCAAGGTTATATATAGATGCTGGCAGCCTTGGCTAAGGCCGTACAACCTCAGGCAACCATTGCCTAGGGTCGAATCAGCCCTAATGACCCTCGGCGGCCTGCTGGCCATTGAGTTGTTTGTCAGTTTTGAGGTTTCTTTTTTTAATAAAAAAGTAACAAAGTCCTTTATAAAGTGTGATTTTTTCAAACAAAATTTAAAACCAAAGTTGCTCCCAATACATTTTTAAATTGAAATTTACCAAACACTACTTGAATTTTCAAAAAACCTCTTAAGCAAAAGTTGTTTGCATTTTCCCAAAGGCTTTCCCTTAAAGTCGAACCAAACTCATCCTTATTTTACCTAAGAAAAAGAAGTCAGTCTACTTGTTTCTACTTGATAATTTAGTAGTAAGGGCATGAATATCAATTATCTTGAGGTCTATGGGATATCTTGTGTGTTCCATGAATAAGTTAAATCAAGAAATTTTACCAGTGCAAGATCACAGCTGTTTACATTCAATTGTGGGATTTGAGGTTAACCTCCAGCTATTAAGCCCATTTCTCCCAAGTAGATGCTCAATTGTGAAAATGTTTATTCATGCTATCAATAGAGGGAAATTCTTACTTCAACCTTGGTCCACATGGACCGGATCACCTCACAGCATTGATCATTATTGATAATGGATTCCCCATGGTCCCAATAAATTTGATGGCATTGATTGCATCTTGTCCCTGGACCCGAATCATGGTAAGAGCTTCTCATCAACAGTACCCGGGTGGTGGATAGAGGAATGATAGTGTCTTAAAAGGTTTATTTGGGAAAAAAATGTCATGAATACTCAGTGCGAAAAGAATCAGTAGATACTTTTGGAGTATGCTTCACCCTTTTATATGATTCTTAAATAAGGGTTTTGATAAACACGTGGATGCTGGAAAATTGAACTTTTCAGCACTTAATGCAAAACATCATGTATGCTTAGAGAATGGAATGATAAGTAATGATTAAAGATCTAACTAAAATTAAGACCATGATGCGAAAAAGGCATTCGTGGGATGCTACCACGAATAACGGTATCCCGAGACCTAAAATCTCTAGTCTTCATTGACTTCCTTCACATGTGAACATGGTAGCCGAATTTCCCATCACTGCCTTAGCCTTTAGGCGTTCAGTCGACGTAGGCTTTCTGAACCAATTGATGGCAACTCTAGTCTGGTTCTTGAATTTAGGATAATTTTGCATTGCGTAGATTATTTAGACTTAGAATTTGAGAAGACGTTAGGAGCTGAGGCGCTATTAGCTGGCTACTCTTGTAAAACTCAAGGTTCTACTGATAGAATTATCTTTGATTCCTCTTGCCACTAACAGAACGTAAGTTGGAAATATCGAAGATGTGAAAGCAAGGTATTTTCATTATGCATGTTGTCTTTACAAATACTTAAAGGCACCTTGAATATAATCAATGGGACAAAAATTGGTCAAGAATATGAGCTACATATCAACTTGTTATTTGAAAAGCTAAAAGCAAGTGAAAAATTAGATGAACGTACATATACCGATTTAGGAGACATTGTTATTCCGGTAGCTTTATTGTTATCTTGGAATCGATTCAGTTCTTTGAAGTTGACAAGAGTTGAAAGAATTTAGTATCTGCAAATTTATGAAATAGACTGCATCCAACAAAGGTATATATCGTCATGCTACAAAATTTTGAACAAAAGGTTACTAAGGGGCGATGATGAAATTAAGCACCTAGATGGTTAACAGGCTACTATTTATGCTATAAAATCATGAGAAGACAACTTCTTGACATGCTATTATGACTACATACCATTATTAGTGGTCAGATGCCCATTAGAAGAGCACGGTGTCGACCTCTTTCAAGAGAGTGCCCCCTGTAGCTCTCTCTCTCTCTATCCCTTTTGACATGGACACCAGTCTCTCTCTCCTCCCTCTCTCTCAAACCTAAACTATTCATGTAGGGAGTTCTCGAGATTTTGCAAATCTAAATCGAGAATTTCTAAGGATTTTCCCATAAATTTTGTCATAGATAAGTAGACCTACCTACGTGATTTTTAAAAGTTATGAACTATCTAGATTTAGTATTCACATTTGATTTTAGGTTTCGTGGTGGTTCTTTATAGTTTAGACCACGTGGACCCGCCCCATGTTGTCCATCGACCATAAAGGCCACATGGTGGAACCAATATATGCTCAATGATGGAGATGATCTATTTTGGATGATCATTAGACCATGTAATGGCGGCTCTTCCTTATTGCATTCAGTTCTACTAAGGCATTTACTATTGATTACCCTAGATTGCAACCAATATCAATGACATTTCATTTGAAAACTAGGATGTCGCCATGACAACACTTATAGCAAGTGAATCTGCGAAAAGCAGAATTTATATCTCTTGATGAATTCTACCTTACGGTGCTCTTGCATTGCATTTCGACAACTGTGAGGTCTTGAGTCGACCTTGACCAGAGCTCATTTAATTTGAGAAACTATATGCACAATATGAAGTGTCTACAACACCATCTATACGTATTCGATTCCTTTCATTGCGTTAACTACAGAAAGAGCCTCCATCGAAAAATTCCCACTTCTGTGGGGGGGTATTCTATTCTCGGAATACCCGATTGGACACCACCATTAGCGACTCCACTACAAGGCCAACGGGTCCAGAGCCAGAAAATGCCCATTTTCCCTCAAAGCTGTGCATACCAAACACGGGTCGATTGACATAGGAAAGAAGAATGTGGAATCTTTCTCTTTAAGTAGGAATGGATAAGAATCTTTTAAATGGGCACTTGCCAGACTATTATAAATAAAAAACCAGTAGTTCCACAACAAACATGAAAACTCCATCGAAGAGGAGAATGCTAATGGTCGTCGCTGATGGCTGTGGTCTCGCATGAAGAGGAAGAGAGTAGATGTGAGCCAAGGATGACTTGCCGCCATATCTATAGCCATCGGCAGATGTAATACATGTGTTGGATTGGGTCTTATGCGGCAAGCATCTTTGGTTCTAGTTTGCTCACTTTCTTCTCATGTCAGGTCTCAACTTCTGTCGAAATCTTTCGAGGCAGCTTGCGAAGTGATGCTTTCAACGTAATATCATCATGTAATGTGTCAGTTAATGTCTAGGTTGGATTACCAGCTGCATATCTTTTTTTCGTTTCTGTTTCCTTACTCATATGCTATGTTTATGTCACTGAAGATATTAAGGTTGGGTCAGTATGCCCTGATCTGGATTTCCATGAGCCGTCCAATCTGGATCCCACGGGAGCTTACCGACGCAAGGGTTTCAAGAATGAAAAATCATGCAAATCAGACGTTGGACTTTACAAGCCCAAGACGAGACAATGTCATGTATTTCTGATTTTGCTGTTGTTCCCATGTGATGTCATTTTCCATCGTGCCTGAATTACAAGTTTGCCATTTCGTTGCCATATTATTTCGTTTTCTCATGATGCCTGAATTTCAAATTTGCCATGTCATGGCATTCTTTCATTATGGATGAATTTTGAGTTTGCCATTTCCATGGGAAAAGGTACCAAAAAAGTCTAACTAATATCGCATCAATATAAATTCAGTTCTAAACATTTTAATTTGATAAATCTAGTCTTAAATCTTTTTACATTGGTACCAATTGAGTCTATTGGGCCAAGAAACTATTGATGTAGATGGCTATCACCGACATGGACATTTTTTTAATTTATATATTTTTCGATTTTTTGTAATTTTTTTTCCTTTCCTTTCTCTTTTTCCCCCCTTATTACCCTCCACTAGTTGCTAGCCTTCATGATGGCCACCGGCGAGGGCTAGACGAGGCTACCCCTCACTAGATCCAGCAAGGGACTCTTGCCCAACCCTCACTAGATCCAACGAGAGGAAGATTATCTATCCATCACTAGAGGCCTTCTTGCCCCCTTGCTAAGCAAGGCTTCTTTCCCCCTAGCGAGGCCGCTTCTCACCTAGGCTAGGCTTGTGACATCCCAAATTTTCAATTCTGTTTTCCATTAAATTAATCGGGCATTTCATTGATGCACCTATAGGGCTGTTCCCAAAGCTGATCACTCTTGAGATAACTAGACTGTCTGGGGAAGCCATTAAGGGATTTTAATGCAATAAACTTGAGAATTCGACCGGGAATCGGTTATTCAACCGTGCTTATCTTTAGAGGTAACTACGACACATTTAAAAATCAATTAGAGATCAGAGATAGATCGGTTTGACTGAGATGTGTGGCTAAACGTGGGTGACTTCACTAAATTGGAAAATTCTTGTCGACCGACATTAGACTGATTTTTCTATCATTTTGGTACCCTATGTCCGTATTTGAATCATCGAGATTTTCACAACAGCTGAGAGTCGCCAATGTGTTGAGTGGGTTCATTGTGGCTTGAAGAAAATCGACCACGGGTCATTTGCACTAAAAATTTCTGAAAGCTACCAAGTTGCTTGGGTCACGTTAAAATCGCGCCGAATCGAAATTAAGTACGAATTTGAGTCTAATTTCAAAATTGAAAGTTCTGTTATGTCACAGGTAATTTTAGGAACGTCGACTCAGTCTCAGAAGATTTTTCTACAAATCGAGACTTTTTGGGAAAAAGTCGTCATAGAGCCGTTTTTGTCAAGAAAATATCGGGGATCGTTTTTTATCGTGAAATTGGAAAGCAAGTGGGATCAATTGGTGAGGAAAAATACCAATTGGATCGATGAAGTGTCGATTGATTTTATAGAGGTTGGTTTGTGACGAGTTAAGAAAGAATGATGTCCATTTGGAGAGCAATTCTTGTGAAATTCGTATGCCCCCCACCACCATGACCTATGGACCAATTCAAGTCATCTAAAAGGCACTTTGGTGTGGCACCCCCACAAAACTAAGGTCGCCATAGATACCTATCGCTCCACCTATTGAATATCAGTTTCATTATCTTCAACTTAGGGGTCAAAGAGGAACCGTAGTTCATAGGCATTTTTTTTTTTTTTTTGAAAAGAAATTGGCGTAACTCATAGGGAAAATAAAGACAAGTGTCACCATCCCTCTACTCTCGTAATGATGATAAAATGCACACCAACTACACATCGAAGGAAAACATAAAGAGCCGAGCCACTTTTATTTATATTTTTATGATGGACATCTCGGGTCGGTACAACCAAAAAGCCAAGACTTTTAGCTAAACTTGGCTACAACTCAAAAGAAAGATCTCGACCCCCTATATCGATCACGTATAACCCTTCATCTACAAGTGTCGACTATCCCCCAAAAAGTGTCAACTCCCACTCCTCACATAGGCCATCACCCACCTTGATGCATCGGGCGGTGGTGGCGGCAACATCTCCAGCATCACTCCGTCCCGACGGACGTGGACAGACAAGAACTCCTGGATGATTGGGCCCCGGCCAGGCCCACATCGTACATCACTAGCACACGAACCCGTATGAACACCAAACCAGGGATGGTGACGCATATATGCTCTATACACTCGACCTCCACATAAGATGGAAGGCCGTAAAAGGTACCGCGCGTGACCGGTGGGAGAGGCATCTTTCTAATCTGAAATGTTAGTTCCCAAAGGGGTGAGTACAACCACTCAGCATGTAAAAGATCCATTAAACTATTCAATGCATCAAACAGAATAGTCATGACATCATAGTAGAGTACATATAGTTCATACATGTTAAATATGTCTTACCTTTTAGCCATGCACATTTAATCAACAGCCATGTATACAAGTCACCATGTCATGTGCATATGTCACCATGCACTTGTACATGTAACACCATACTACCATGCATACATATCACCATACCATGCACATATCCCCATGCACTTATACATATTATATCATATAGCCATGCATACATGTCACCATACTGTGTGCACTTACCACCATGCACTTATACATATTACATCATACAGCCATGCATACATGTCACCATACTATGTGCACTTATCACCATGCACTTATACATATTACATCATACAGCCATGCATACATGTCACCATACCACGCATACATGTCACCATACCATGCATGATTCAATTTCAGGTTTTATTTTTCCATTGGATTACCACATTTTCTTTCTCGAGACCAGTAATTGCATCCCACATTTTATCACTCGCACCCAACTTGGCATCACGAGGAACCTTCAGTACACACCTCCGAGCATCCGGCACACACCTCTGGGCATCTCGAAACTCCCAAGGACATCCGGCACACACCTCCGGGCATCTGGCACTCACCTTCGGGCATCTCGACACTCCCGGGGCAGCGTCGGCTCACACCTTCGACGATATCCTCATTTATCATAATTCATGTTCACAATTGTGTCTCAATATCAACATGGCACATGATGTGATAGCAACAAGGTCAATTTCAGCTTTTGATTTTATATGTAAAGCCAAATATCATCACATGTGCAGCAAGATTCAATCACTTAAAAACAATATAATTCATGGGGCAAACTCATGGATTATTGCTATTAATTTAGAAACGGAATGCGTTCTTTTAATTTTACACTTCTTGAAATTTAGTGATTGGCCCTAATAATTTCTAAGAATTTAATACATCATAGAAAAGCTCTAGAGGCATTTATCTCATGAAGAACACAACACCACCAAAATTTCATACAAAACAAAATAGTCCATGCATTACAGCTTTTGAAATTCGTACAATCCAGCTTGCACAGTTTTAGAAATTTTTTTAATTAAATACACAAAGGACCTTCAAAAATTACGAAATTCAAACATGTAATAGTCAAGAAATAAAGGCAGATATTTCATACAGAACACTACACAAAAATATCCCCATATAATTCGGTATAGACCATGCATCACAGCACCACTATTCTGACAGTTCAACTTGCACAGTTTTTGAAATATTTTTGGTTAAATAGGCAAATAAACTTTAAAAATTACGAAATTTGAATATGTTGTAGGCAAGACATAAGGAGAGATATTTCATGCAGAACACTTTTCCAAAAGAACCTCATACAAAACGGTATAGTCCACGCATTGCAACTTACCAAGCCCGAATACATCAGATTGCACAGTTTTAAAAAAATTTCCGATTAAATACTCAAATGACCTTCAAAAATTATGAAATTTGACTATGTGATATTCAAGGCCATAAGGTAGATACTTCATGAAGACATCAAATTCAGATTCGTCCTAGGTAATTAATTATAGACGGTTAAATCCCCTGTTCCTAGTACCGAAATTTCCAGATCTAACCATCTCCAAAGGACCACGATTTCACCTACCTATTCTTGTTTTTTTTTTCTAAATTTTTGATATGTTCAACCACAGGATGTCCTTTACAACTTTTGTTAATAAATCGAAGTGAAATTTCAACAAAAAGATTGCCTTACTGTCCATGCATTCATCAAGGGTTGGTACCAAAATTTCCAGATCTAGTCTTTCCAAAGAACAACAGTTACACCCACTTATACTTGTGTTTTTTTGTCCCAAATTTGAGTATGTTATACTCCAAGAAGTCCTTTACAACTTTCATTTAGAAGTTGAAGCCAAACTTCAACTAGAACATCACATGCAAGTCACTAGAACATCCTAGGTCAAGCTGTTTTTCTCAAGAACAGCACACTAGACTAGAGCACCACTCTTATAACTTCAATTTTCACATCCTATACCTCCGAAAATCATCACCAATCAATCACACACACTAAGCACAGCTTGCAAGAGTAGATCAGGGGGTCCCACTTGCCTCCAAACTGAGCAAACGGCGAGACACGGCGGCGACGGACAGCGGTGAGCAAGGCGGATGATCGACAGACGGCCCTCCTCCTTCCTCTCTTCCTTTCTTCCTTTCCTCTCCTTCCTCTCTTTCTCTCCTCTCTCTCTACCGTGTGACACACCTCTCTCTCTCTCTCGGTTCCTTTTGCTCCATCCGGTCACTTTTCCCCCCTAATTCCTTCCCTCCATCATTAGCCATCATTAACCTTGCATGGCTTGACACTTGGCCATCTTCTTAGGACAAATGGGGGAGGCATGCAAACTGGTCTCCCCCCCCCCTTTTTGTATGATCAACGGCCCCTCATGGGCCTATGGCCCGGCCATTTTGGCCCATCTTAGGCCCAACACTCTTGGGCCTAAGACTCAAGCTTAATTGACCCAAGATTACCCCTAAAAAAACAGCTTAATCTTTATTTATACAAAGTACTAAGTTACTAATTTAAAAAGGCTATAATAAAGTCCAACTTATAAAATTCATGGCCAAAACATAATTTCCTCATAAAATAAATCTTGATCTCACATGGACATGGAACATGTTTTTTGACGAAATATCCACCCATTAGGTGCTTGGCCATTAATCTATTACACTTCCTTTGGTCTAAAGACCACAACATAGGTCATTGATACGTCCATCAGCCTTCCATAGGTTGTAAGGCATCTAGAGGTTACCATGGAGTTTAGGATGCCACATTTGGTGGCTAAATTGTGGCCATGGAAGCCAGCTAGTAGAGGGATAAGGTCAAGGGGACAAATGAGGAGAAACTAAGACCAAGTAGGCCCCTTGTCTACTCATCTCTTCCTCTCTCCCTTTAGGCTAGTCAACCAACCCATCCTCCTTATTCTTTGCGCCATTTAGACTTCTAGCAACTAGTAGAGAGACCACTGGAGCAGCTCTACGCTATCGCAGCCACCACTAGAGCCAGGACCACTGCCCATGACGCCTTGCCGCTCACGCAAGTGCCCTCCACCCTGCACCGTCCTAGCTTGTTGCCTTTGCTCGTGCCAGTGTTCCTCAGGTCTGGCTGAGCCTAGTTGGAGTCCCTGCCATTGCCGTGAGCCGCTACCACCACCCGCCCGTGTTGCTGAGGTCTCTACTAGTCCACCGCCTACCTTGCCTTGCCGAAGTAGCCCCGGTTCCGTCGTTTCCAACATCAAATAGAGAGGAAAAATAGTGGGTATTCCAGCATTGTTTTGGCCTGTTTTGAGGTTGTTCCCGGCCCCAAAAGTTAGGCCCGCTTTGAAGAGAAGTGAGCCCCGTTGTGTCCCTGACGATTTAAGTCAATCGGATTGCAAAAAAAGCGAGTTTAACTCACTAATCCTTCAATAGTAGGTTAATGACGCTTAAGAGGTAATTAGATTAAGTTAAGTATGGTTAGGTGGATAGTCAGATTAGATTAATGAAATTTAATTAATTGCCGATGCATGTTAGGTGGTTAGTTATTGCAATTAGGGCCTAGACGAGCTCTAGTATTTATCTAGAGTGACTCGGAAATTTTTCCGAGTCCGTTTCGGCGTTTAATTAGGCTTTTTTGGGCCTAAGTTGATTTATTGGCATTTATTTAATATTTTTCGTAATTAATTATTTATTTATTTTTTTGGAAATTAGATCGGGATAGTCGGTGACTGGAATTTTATGCTGATTATTGTGGTGCAATATGTTTATTTAATTGAGCTTTAATTTGTGCTAATTTTGCATGATTGTGATTTTAGGATTTTATTCCTAAATTAATTAATTTTGATAATTAATTGGAAAATTACCGGGCGTCAGTCTATAGTGCCAAAAATATAATTTTGGACTGTTGAAAGAAGTGGGAGGATTAAAAATGAAATTATTGTATTTTGACTAAGGTCGACTGTGTACCCACACACGTGTATTTTTATCGGGTATGATAAAAATGATGAATTGGTCATATGGTGGGAGTGGTATACTATATTGGCCTAGAGGCCCTAATTTATCAGCTTTAGGCAAGCATATAAATAGTATACCATAGTATCAACTTTGGGTGAGCATATAGTATACTATATTGGCAAGGGGGCCCTAAATTATTAGCTTTTGGCAAGCATATGTGTAGTATACTATATCATTAACTTTGAGGGAGCTATACTATCTATTTTCATTTTTGGGTGAGGAGTCTTGATTTGATAGGACCTTATAGATAGTATTGAAGGTACCGACTAGGGAAAGGTCGTGGTGACATGTAATCGACTGAATCGATTGATCGATGATTCGATCTAAGTGATTAATTGTTGAAATTATATTGTCTGACAAGAAGGAACGGAGGCCCAGGTAAGTCCTCTACCTCGTGATTGTGTTTAGGTAGCCCTTAGGGTGTATTTTCTTCCTAATCGAGTCTTAGGGGTTAAATTTGCTAAGATGTAGTCTTACCCCGTTGTGGGACAACATTTCAGGGCCATATATGGCAGCACCTCCAACTCCTCCCAAGCATTTTGGTATACCGGAGGAAATCACATAACAGAAGTTCCACATTATGATACATGGGCATCACTGAAGGATTGGAATATGTTATGGTGAAATCCATTGTCTAGGTTGATGATGCGGGCTTACCTAATAAGGCGTTGCATCAATACTGGGCATGGTATCACTATTATTGCGATGGACGAATGGTGGGCCCTATACTGGAATTTGAGGTGCCTTTGTATGCTTTGGAGGTAGTGTTTGGAAAGGGCAATGCAGACCATAGTGGTGGATTGGTGATTAACCCAGTTGCCCCCGATCTTGAAGACCTAGAATCCCCTGAGTATTCAACAGTAGGCTCCAACTGGAGTGTAGAAGAAGGAGAGACCGTCGAAGAGGAGGAGGACCCGGAGGAGGATCCAGATGAGGATTGAAACCCCACCACTGTTTGCAAGACTTGTGTATTGAACTAGCTTGAGTAGAACTTGACCTGTTAGTGTATTGTATGTATGTATATGACTCAGTTGTTATATATATATATAAGTGTGATGGCTTTTCAAGTTTGAGATTTTTAGTCCTACTCTCCTATCCCATTGTTTTATTGTCTAGGGATTTTATATATGCTTACGCATGCATATTAAAACGAACAGGGTTGGCGATTCATCCTAGGACGTTACTACTTAATCAACCATTGAGTGATGGGTGCGTGCTCAAGGATCGGGGCGTGACATCCCTATTTAAGTGGTATTAGAGCAACGGTTAAGGATTGTAGTGATAATGTACGATGGTTCATGGGATAGTTGTAGGGAAAGCCTTTAAATTCATGCTAGTGCATGTTTGTGGTAGTTGATTGGTGGAAATGCCTATGGTTTAGATCACTTTGTTTATAATTCGGTGTGGAATTAGAAGCAGGTTTCAGTAGATAAAGCTGAGCCATGAGTGATCAAGAGTAGTGAACTTCTACCAAAAGGACCGTTAGGGCCGTGACTCGGGGTAGAATGTCGACCAAGGTCGGTACTCGAGGAGGCTGAGGTCGAGCGCCAGCTCAGGCTAACGCGAGTGGAATGGCACCGCCTCTCGTTGGTGCCGGGGTAGCAGCCCCTAGTGATCCCAGTATCGAGGGAATCATGTAGGTGCTAGAAGCCATGAGGGATGTGATGGCATAGCAGGCACATAATCAAGCCGCTGTTGCTGCTGCCATAGCTGTCGCACTTGCTATCGCACTTGCTGTCGCACCTGCCGTCGCACCTGCCGAGGTTCAACCTAAGAACGTGATGGTGTAGAGACAGAGGCTGATACACAAGCTGATGGAGCTATTTTTAAAGTTGAACCCGCCAAGATTCACGGGTACTGGAGACCTCGAGGCCACTTCACTTTGGATCTAGGATTTGGAGAAAGCCTTTGCACTTCTAATGTGCACTGAGGCAAAAAAGGTAACCTTGATAGTCTATCAGTTGCAGGGTAATGCCAACACTTGGTGGAGAGCTGCTAGAGAGATAGTGTTTCTAGAAGGAGTGGTCCCACTGTGGGATGCATTCCTTCAGGTGTTCAATGAACAATACTTCTCCAAGAATGCAATAGAGCAGAAGATAGAAGAATTTTTGTAACTTCGTTAGAGGTCAATGACTGTTGACCAATATGGGGTCAAATTTGCGGAGCTTTCTCAATATGCTCCGAGGCTAATTAAAGACCCTGAAGAAAAGGCTCGAAGGTTTAAGAATGGCCTTCGACAAGAGTTGAAACAATTGCTAGTGCCGTTTGACTTGGTCGATTACCGAGAAATCTATCGTCGAGCATAGCTGCTTGAAAGGAGCTTGAATGAGCAAGTCACCTCATCTGGATTGAGGTTTACTTCACATCGAGAAGGAATTGGTCATGGGAAAAGGCCCATGCTTGGAGGTAGATTCCAGGTCCTACCCAACAGGAACGGTGGAATCGGAAAATTAGGGCTGTGTTAGAATGGCCTGTGTTGCTTCTGTGGAAGGTGACATGGTATAGCGCCATGTCTTCGAAGGCCGGGTGTTTGTTTTGGATGTGGCCAATAGGGCCACATGATTAGAGATTGTCCTAACCAACCAAGAGGACAACCACAGTTGCCACCGCCACCGCAGATGGATCAGATCAAGGGGTATGCACCTCAAAATGCACCGCAAGGAGGACAACTTAGACCCCAAATTGAAGGCACGATGTATGCCATCACACAAGGTTAGGTAGAGGCTGCGCTTGACATGGTCACAGGCGTGGTTTCGTTGAACGACCACCCTACTTACGCTTTATTTGAACCAGGAGCAACCCTTTTTTTTTTTATTGCCGAGCAGTATGTTAAGTTGTTAGGATTAAGTCATATATTGTTGGAGTTGGCAGTTAGTATATCTACACCATTGAAGGATAAAGTGATAATTGCTTTAACTTGTTTTGGTTGCAAGTTAGTGATTGGTGAGTGAGTGGGGAAAATAGATTTATTAGTCCTAGCCGTGTACGACTTTGATTTAATTATTGGCATGGATTGGCTCACCAAGCAATGAGCTAAAATGGACTGCTATCGCAAGACGATTCAATTTGACCTGTTAAAGGATGAGAGCTTCAAGTTTATAGGGAATCGAGG
Organism: Eucalyptus cloeziana; assembly: GCA_014182715.1. NCBI lineage: Eukaryota > Viridiplantae > Streptophyta > Magnoliopsida > Myrtales > Myrtaceae > Eucalyptus > Eucalyptus cloeziana. Next base: position 35,461,461 of record CM024636.1, on the reverse strand, counting down.
AGGACCCTCAATTATCTTGATCTCATCACCAGAGGCAACTCGTTTGTTAGATGAGGATTGCCAAGGTTACTTGGCAACTGTCATGGATACGATAGTTGAGGAGCTGAAGATGGAAGACATTGCTATGGTGCAAGAATTTTTGGATGTTTTTCCAAAGGAATTGCCAGGATTACTACTAGAGAGAGAAATCGAATTTGTGATCGAGCTAGCACCCAAGACAGAGCCAATCTCTAAGGCTCCTTACCAAATGGCATTATCTGAGTTGAAAGAACTGAAGATGTAGATGCAGGAGTTATTGGATAAGGGATTCATTCGTCCCTAGTGCATCACCTTAGGGAGCACCAATTCTATTTGTAAAGAAGAAAGATGGTTCATTATGCTTGTGCATCGATTATTGGCAACTCAATTAGGTAACGATCAAAAACAAGTATCCACTCCCGAGGATTGATGACTTGTTTGGTCAGTTGCAAGGAGTGTCAATATTTTCAAAGATCAAATTGAGGATTGGATATCATCAGCTGAGGATTAGGAAGGAGGACATTCCTAAGTCAACATTTTGTACTCGATATGGTCACTATGAGTTCATAGTGATGCCGTTCGGGTTGACAAATGCTCCAGCTACCTTCATGGATCTGATGAACCGAGTATTCAAGGAATATCTAGATCAGTTTGTGATCGTGTTCATCAATGATATTCTGGTGTATTCGAGAAGTGAGGAAGAGCATGATGGTCATCTAAGATTAGTATTGTAGACGCTGAGAGTTCATCAGTTGTATGCCAAGTTCAACAAATGCCAGTTTTGGTCGGCTCACATTGCTTTCTTAGGTCACGTGATTTCAGGCAAAGGAATCTCCTTGGACTCGAGCAAGATAGAAGTCGTGATCAATTGGCCAAGACTGACTCAATGACAGAAATCAGAAGTTTTCTGGGTTTGGCAGGTTATTACAGACGGTTTGTTGAAAGTTTCTCATCTTTAGCATCACCTTTGAGAAGACTCCTAAAGAAAGAAGAGAAATTCATGTGGATAGACAAGTGCAAGAGTAGCTTTCAAGAATTGAAGCAAAAGCTGACTATTGCACCTGTGCTGACCATCCCATCTTGTCCTGGAGGATTCGAGATCTATAGTGATGCGTTGTTAAGAGGTTTAGGTTGCATGCTAATGCAAATGGTAGGGTTGTTGCATACACCTCCCGTAAGTTGAGGCCTCATTAACATAACTATCCGACGCATGACTTAGAGCTCATGACAATTATTTTTGCCTTGAAGATTTGGAGACACTATCTATGCGGAGAAATGTTTCAGATCTTCACGGACCATCAAAGTCTCAAGTACCTATTCTCTCAAAAGGAGTTGAATATGAGATAGTGCGTTGGATGGAATTGTTGGAGGACTACAACTATAATATCTTATATCACCAAGGAGAGGCGAACAAGGTCGCCGATGCTTTGAGTCGGAAGTCTTCAATTGCTCACTTGTTAGTGAAGGAGTGGAATTTAATCGAGAGAGCTCGAGATTCAGTATTCAAGTTTGAGGTAGGCCACCTTTCAAGTCTTATGGCCACCCTCATAATTGAATGGATGTCCAGATCAGAATCAAGCTACTCCAACCGATAGACCCCGATGTGCAGAAGATTCTATAGTAGGACACTAAGAAAAGGAAAGCTGACTTTCAGCTTTCTAATGAATGAACACTTAGGTTTCGAGGACGTTTGGTTGTACTTAACGATGTGGATCTTAGAGAGGATATCTTATCAGAAGCGCATCGTAGCAATTACAACATTCATCCTGGTAGTACCAAGATGTATCATAATATGCGTCAACACTATTGGTGGTCAGGTATGAAGGCGGACATCGCTAAGCATGTTGCCAAGTGTTTGATGTCTCAACAGGTTAAAGCTCAGCATTGCAAGCTGGGAGGACTCCTGTAACATCTCAAGATCCCATAATGGAAATGGGAGCATATCACGATGGATTTCGTGACTGGGCTACCGAGGAATCAGAGAGGAAATGATTCGATTTGGGTAGTAGTCGACAGACTGACAAAGTCGGCTCATTTTATTGTAGTTCGAAAGGACCTTAGTTTGGATAGACACATAGATCTGTATGTGCGTTAGGTAGTTCGTCTGCATGGAATTCCAGTTACGATAACTTCGGATCGAGATCTGAGATTCACAGCTACCTTTTGGAAGAGCTTATAGAGTGCTTTAGGTACCAAGCTGCAGTACAGTACGGTTTATCATCCTCAGACGGATGGCCAGTCTGAGAAGACAATTCAGACCCTTAAAGACATGCTTAGAGATTATGTACTAGATTTCAAAGGAAGTTGGGAAGAACAACTTCATCTAGTGGAATTTTGTCTACAACAACAGTTATCAGCAGAGCATATAGATGGCTCCTTTTGAAGTGTTGTATGGCAGAGTGTGTAGAACACCGATGTGTTGGGATGAAGTCGGGAGAGAAAGATTACAGGCCTAGAGTTGGTTCAGCAATCAGTGGATGCCGTGGCAGTGATCAGAAGCACATTAAAGACCACTCAAAGTCGTTAGAAAATTTACCCAGATAAGCACTGGAGATTATTGGAATTCCAAGTTGGTGATCACGTTTTTCTGAAGGTGTCACCAATTAGGGGAACTTCGTGTTTTGGTAAGAAAGGCAAGTTGAGTCTGAGGTATGTAGGTTCATTTGAAATTCTAGAGAGAATCGGGACCCTAGCGTATTGTCTTGCATTGCCGCCGAGACTGGCGCAAGTGCACGACGTCTTTCACGTGTCGATGTTGAGGAAGTATGAGCCTAACCCAACCCACGTGCTTAATTTTAAAGAATTGGACGTGGATGACCGAGTGTTATACGTTGAAAGCCCGGTTGAGATAGTGGATAAAAAAGAGCAAGTTCTGTGTACAAAGACCATTCCGTTGGTTAAAGTGGTCTGGCAACACCACGGTACTGAAGGAGCGACATGGGAGACTAAAGAGTCGATGAGACATTTGTACCCCCACTTTTTTGCTTAAGTATTGTAATGGTTTAAATTTCGATGACAAATTTTTATAAGAGAGGAAGAGTTGTGACGTCGCAAATTTTCATTTTTGTTTTCCATTAAATTAATTAGGCATTTCATTGACGCGTCTATAGGGTTGTTCTCAGAGTTGATCACTCTCGAGATAACTAGACTGTCTGGGGAAGCCATTAAGAGATTTTAATGCAATAGACTTGAAAATTCAATAAGGAATCGGCTACTCGACCATGCTCATCTTTAGAGGTCACTACGGCACAGTTAAAAATAAATTATAGATTATAGATTAGAGATAGGTTGGTTCGACTAAGATATGTGGCTAAACGCGGGTGACTCCACTAAATTGTAAAATTCTTGTCAATTGGCACTAGATTGATTTTTCTATTGTTTTGATATCCTGTGTCCCTATTTCAATCCTCGAGATTTTCACAACAACCGAGAGTCGCCAATGTGTTGAGTGGGTTCATTGTGGCTTGAAGAAAATCAACTATGGGTCATTTGCACTAAAAATTTATGAAAGTTACCTAGTAGCCTAGGTCACACTAAAATCGTGCTGGATCGAAATTAGTCTCGAATTTGAGTCTGATTTCAGAAATTTAAAGTTCTGTCATATCACGAGTTATTTTAGGAATGTCGACTCAGTCTTAGAAGATTTTTCTGCAAACCGAGATTTTTTGGAAAAAAGTTGTCATAGGGCCGTTTTTGTCCAGAAAATGTTGTGGATCTTTTTTTTATCGTGAAATTGGAAAGCAAGTGGGATCAATTGGTAAGGAAAAATACCAATTGGATCGATGAAGTGTTGATTGATTTTATAGAGGCCGGTTTGTGATGAATTAAGAAAGAATGATGTCCAATTGGAGAGGAATTCTTGTGAAATTCGTATGTCCCCCACCACCAAGACCTATGACGAATTCAAGTCATCTAGAAAGGACTTTGGTGGCTGAATTGTGGCCATGGAAGCCAGCTAGTTGAGGGATAAGATCAAGGGGACAAATGAGGAGAAAATAAGACCAAGTAGGCTAGCCCATCCTCCTTCTTCTTTATGCCATTCAGACTTCTAGCAACCAGTAGAGAGACCACCGGAGTAGCTCTACGCCATCGCAGCCACCGCCGGAGCTAGGACCACCCGCGACTGCCCGCGACGCCCCGCCGCTCGTGCGAGTGCCCTCCGCCCCCTTGCATCGTCCTAGCTTGTTGCCTCCACTCATGCCAATGTTCCTCGGGTCTAGCCGAGCCCAGTCGGAGCCCCTGCCATTGTCGTGAGCCGCTGCCACCGCCCACCCGTGTTACTGAGGTCTCTATTGGTTCACCGCCTGCCTTGCCTTGCTGAAGTAGCCTCGGTTCCGTTATTTCCAACATCAAACAGAGAGCAAAAATAGTGGGTATTCTAGCACTGTTTTGGCTCATTTTGGGGTTGTTCCCAACCCCAAAAGTTAGGCCCACTTTGGAGAGAAGTGAGCCCCGTTGCGTCCCCTACGATTTTATCTAATCGAATCGCAAAACAAGTGAGTTTAACTCACTAATTCTCGCTTAGTAGGTTAATGATGCTTAAGGGCTGATTACATTAAGTTAAATATGGTTAGGTAGATAGTTAGATTAGATTAGTGAAATTTAATTAATTGTTGATGCATGTTAGGATGTTAGTTAGTACAATTATGACTTAGACAAGCTCTAATATTTATCTAGAGTGACTTAGAAATTTTTCCGGATCCTTTTCGGCATTCAATTAGGCTTTTTCAGGCCTAAGTTGATTTATTAGCATTTATTTAATATTTTCCATAATTATTTATTTATTTATTTATTTATTCGGAAATTAAACCAAAATAGTTGGTGATCAGAATTTTATGCTGATTATTGTGGTGTAATCTATTTATTTAATTGAGCTTTAATTTGTGCTAATTTTGCATGATTGTGATTTTAGGATTTTATTCCTAAATTAATTAATTTTGGTAATTAATTGGAAAATTACCGAGCGTCGGTCTACAGCGCCAAAAATCTAATTTTGGACTGTTGAAAGAAATGGGAGGATCAAAAGTGAAATTATTATATTTTGGCTAAGGCTAACCGTGTACCCACACACCAATATTTTTATCGGGTATGATAAAAATGATGAATTGGTTGTATGGTGGGAGTGATATACTATATTGGCCTAGGAAGCCCTAATTTATCAGCTTTGGGGGAGCATATAAATAGTATACCATAGTATCAACTTTGGGCGAGCAATTTAGTATCAGCTTTGGGTGAGCATATATAGTATACTATATTGGCTAGGGGGCCCTAAATTATCAGCTTTGGGCGAGCTATACTATATATTTTCAGCTTTGGGTGAGGAGTCCTGATTTGATAGGACCTTATAGATAGTATTGAAGGTACCGACCAGGTGAAGGTCATGGTGACATATAATCGACTGAGTCGATTGATCGATGATTCGATCTGAGTGATTAATTGTTGAAATTATATTGTTTGATAGGAAGTAACGGAGGCCAAGGTAAGTCCTCTACCTCGTGATTGTGTTTAGGCAGCCCTTAGTGCATATTTTCTTCCTAATAAAGTCTTGGGGAGTTGAACTTGCTGAGATGTAGTCTCACCCCATTGTGGGACAACATTTCAGGGCCATAGATGGTAACACCTCCAGCTCCTCCCGAGCATTTTGGTATATCGGAGGAAATCACTGAACAGAAGTTCCACATTTCGATACATGGGCACGCTAAAGGATTGGAGTATTTGTTGGTGAAATATATCATCTGGGTTGATGCGGGCTTACCCAGTAAGGTGCCCCATCAATACCGGGCACGGTATCGCTATTATAGCGATGGACGAAGCGTGGGCCCTGTACCGGAATCTGAGGTGCCTCTGTATGCTTTGGAGGTAGTGTTTGGGAAGGGCACTGCAGACCTTAGAGGTGGATTGGTGATTGACTCAGTGGCCCCCGATCTTGAAGACCCATAATCCCCTGGGTATTCAGCAGTAGGCTCCAACTAGAGTGTAGAAGAAGGAGAGACTGTCGAAGAGGAGGAGGACTCGAAGGAGGATCCAGATGAGGATTGAAACCCCACCCCTATTTGCAAGACTTGTGTACTAAACTAGCTTGAGTAGAACCTGACCTGTTAGTGTACTGTATGTATGTATATGACTCGGTTGTTATATATGTATATAAGTGTGATGGTTTTTCAGGTTCAAGATTTTTAGTCCAACTATCTTATCCCATTGTTTTATTGTATGGGGATTTTATATATGCTTTTGCATGCGTATTAAAACGAACAGGGTCAGTGATGCATCCTGGGATGTCACTACTTAATCGGCCATTGAGGGATGGGTGCGTGCCCAAGGATTGGGGCGTGACAAGGCCAGCCTCTAGTGAGGGACAGATGAGTGTCCCCTCGTCGGATCTAGCAAGTGATGGCCTCGGCCTTGTCGGCCATCACGGAGGCTGGTGATTGGCAAAGGAAAGTAAGGAAAAAAGATAAAAGAGAAAGCAAAGAAAGAAATAAGAAGGAAAATAGAAGAAAAGAATAAAAATAGAAAAAAAGAAAGAAAAGAAAAAAGAAAAATAGATAAAAAAGTATAAAGAAATGTCCACGTTAGAGCTGGTCGTGTCACGTAGGATGATAGTCATCCACGTAAGCAATTTCTAGTTAAATTAGTTGGATGAACTCAATTGATACTAATGTGAAAATATTTATGACTAAATTGATCAAATTGGTAGGTTTATAACTTTTTTGGTGCTTTCCTCTGTTGCCATGTCATGTCATTTTCTTGCAACATGCCTGAATTGCGAATTTTCCATATTGTTCCCACGTCATGTTAATTTCCCATCATGTTTGAATTCCAAACTTGCCATTTCATTACCATGTCATGTCTTTTTCTCATCATGTATGAATATTGAATTTGCCATGTCATAACCATGTTGTGTCATTTTGTCAAATCTGTTGGGAAAATACCCTATGTTGTTTTAAGATCACAAAATAATTAAATGCTACTATTGTATGTATTGATTATGTAGTACTGGGTGATATATAAACAAGCCACAATGCAAATGGTGTCCTATTTGGTGTGATATGAATATGTCAAGTGCTCTGTCATAATCGGAATACTTTGCCAATATGGAAGAATCATTGTTGATATCAGAGGTGAACAGGGTATCGAGAGTGGAAATGTCAACAAATTGGAAAGAACTTGAGATAGGTGAACATTTGGAAGGACTTTGATCAAGGATGAATAAGTCAAGAAGAAGAGGAATATTCGTGATAATCTGAAGGTACCAAGATCTATTGAATAGCTGGATGGACCTAGATGGTGAATAAGTCTAGAATGAAGATGTTTGATAAATCTTGGAAGGATCATAAAGGTGATTAAGCTTGGTAGAGTCATAATCGCCAATATGCTTGAAAGGTTAAGAAGATAAAAGATATGATTAGTAGGGAGCAATAAATAATTATCGGGAGTAGCAAGTTATTGGCAAGAGCAACTATCGATATCAGAGACGTCGAAGACGAGTGACATCTTCTTTCCAACCTCAATCTGCCGTCTATTGGTTATCTTCAAGGCTTGGAGTTCAGGAAAGAGTATTGAGTTGCTACTGGCAACGGTAGAAAACAATGACTACTTGAGAATTTCCATGGGGAACGATCATCAACGGATGAATTGGCTATATATTGAGTCCAAGAAAGTAGTTGGGTTGGGTGAAGGTGAACAAAATGAGTTATGTGTTTTGAGTGTTCTTCCTTGCTTGCTTTTGTTGTTAGCTGTTGTGTAATTTGTGTAGTGCTAATGTTTTTTTTTTTTGGTAAAGATTTTATTTTTCTTGGTAAAGGTGTAGTGCTAATGTTTGTCATCATTGATAAGATAAAGTGTACAAGAGTAATAGCAATACGTGACACTTGATAATTTGATCTATTGGAAAGCAGTATTTGCTGATTGTAACTTCTTTTGAAGATTACTAGTGGATTCCAGCCTTGTTATAGCTATTATTGTTAAGAGTGGATGCAGTTTCGGTGATAAAGCCAAACCACTATGTATTTACTTACAATATCTCTTATCTTTTCACTATCAGCATTATTATTATCACTGTTAATTTATCAACAGCACAAGCGCCTAATTTCTATTTTCTGTTGCTGCGGTTGTTTGAAGTTTAATATCATATTCTGCAAATGATTTTCAACAGTTCTCATACAATCTATTTACTTCTTTTTAGGTTGTAATTTTAGCCCCAATCAAATCAAGAGAGAAATTTGCATCCGAACTGACATATGCCTATCCATTGTTACACAAAAATGGTGTCCCGTCACTACACACGAGTAAACAGCCTCGTAATTTAAATATGAAGTCGAATAAGTGTTCTGGAAACATCTTTAAATTGAATAAAACCATCATGCATGCTTAGCCAATTAAATGGTAAATGATTTAGGACTTAACCAAAAATAAGACTATGGTACCACAAGAGTGCTGTGGGATGTGGTGCAGCAAAGGTGCTGTGGAATGATAATTGCATCCAAACCAACATATTCCTAGACAACATTATACAAAAATAGTCATGCCACTACACATGAAAAAAAGCCTTCGTTAGTTAATATGACATCGAATATGGCAACATCTTTAAAAAAAAAAAAATCATGCATGCTGAGGCAATTAAATAAAAATAGTTTAGGGCAACAAAAATAGGCTAGGCACCACAAGGTTATTGTGGCATGTGGTACCGTAAGTGTGTTGTGGAGTGAAATTTGCATCCGAACTGACATACGTCTATACAATGTTACACGCAAATGGAGTCATGCCACTACACACGAGAAAACACCTTTAGTTAATGCAGCATCGAATAAGTGTTTTGGCGACATCTTAGAAAATCATGCATGTTTAGGCAATTGAATGATAAATGTTTATGACTTGACATAAGATTGGACTAGGGTACCACAAATATAATGTGAGATGTGGTACCACCTGGGTGTTGTAAAATGAAATTGGCATTCGAACTAACTCATACCTACACAATGTAACACACAAACTGAGTCATGCCACTACACATGAGAAAACGCTTTCGTTAGTTAAGATGACTTCTAATAAGTGTTTTGACGACATCTTAAAATTTAAAAAGGGGGAAAAAAAGCATAGTGCATACTAAGGCAATTAAATGAATAGGACAATGGTACTGCAAGAGTGTGGGATGTCATACCGCAAGGGTGGTTTGGAATGAAATTCACATTTGAAATGACATGTCTACACAACGTTACACACAACTGGAGTCATGCCACTACATTGAGAAAACGCCTTCATTAGTTAATACGACGTTGAATAAGTGTTTTTTTTTATAACATTTAAATTAAAACAAAAATCGTATGCATGCTTAGGCAATTAAATGAGAATTGATTTAGGACTTAACCAAAATTGAGCTATGGCATCGCAACGGTGTTTGTGGGATGTGGTATTGTTAGGGTGTTGTGGAATGAAATTTGCATTTTAAACTGGCATATACCTGCACAATTTTACACAAATAGAGTCAAGCCACTACTACATAGGAGAAAACACTTTTATCACTTAATACCACGTCGAATATATGTTTTGGCAACATATTTAAAATAAAATAAAAAAATCACGCATGCTTAGGAATATACAGAATAAATGATATAGGATTTTATCTAAAAATAGAGCTATGGTACTACAACCGTGTTGGGGAATGCTAATCTGCCCCACGTGTAAACATACACCGAATCTAAGACCTCTACTTTTCGTCGACCAGTTTCCTTTACACGTGCACTTTGGTCTTTGAATTTTCCATTACTGCCTTGACCCATAGGTGTCCAATTGACCAAGGTTTTCCGAACCGATTGGTGGCGACTTTAGCCCAATACTTAAGACTAAGATCGTTTTGTGTGCTGTAGAATATCCGAACTTAGGATTTGAGAAGATCTTAGATACAGAGCGCTATTAGCTTAGCTACTCCGATTTGCAAAATCCGAGGTAGGACAGATAGAACTATCTTTGAATCTTCTATGGACTCCCAGACCATAAATGGGACATATAAGGGGTTAACCATGTATGTTGGCAATGCACATTGACTTCAGAGTTCGTTAAAGGCACTTTGAATATAATGAATGGGACAGTCGTTGGTGAAGAAATGTGCTGGATATCAACTTGGACTTTGGAAAAGCTAAAAGCAAGATTTAGACGAACTTTCATATCCTCATTTATGGAATAGACTGCATCCAACGAAGATATATTATTCCAGTTGCTTTATTGTTATCTCGGAATCGATTCATTTTTTTGGTGTTGACAAGTCTTGAACGAACTGAATATCTGCCTTATTTATAGAATAGACTGCATCCAGCGAAGATATATAGCGTCATGTTACTTTTGAACGAAGATATACTGTCTACTTGGCCATTAGGCTAGTATACCAGGAGAAGGTGTACTTCTTGACATGCCTTATAGACGAATAAACGAAATTCCTCATGTCATATATCTCTCCATTCTAGACTACATATTTACATATAAATGACAACACTCATGTCAACTCTCTCTCTCTCTCTCTCTCTCACACACACACACACACACACACACACACAAACACATCCTTCCAACCACCTTTTTTGCTCTCTCTTGCTCTATTTAACTTGACAAGTCGACATGGCCTTCAGCTCCTCACATCGATGGTCCGTCGTCCAATTTTACACCGTGATCATCTATGTGCTCGCTATGGCAAATTGGCAATGAACTCAGTTTTTTAAGGACATTTGTTTGTGAAAAATATGAGCACTTGGGGGTAATGCAGTTGCAATTGGGTGACACTTGCCTAAACCAGGTTAATAATGCACTGCAACTACAATTGCAACAGTTAAATCTTGGCATTTTTACTTGAGGGAGCCAAAAGTATTCGGATCATTTCCGGTACGTGCGTGCACGTATGTATACTGGAAAAGATCTGAATATTGGGCAATTAACAAATAATAACATATAATAAGATTTTATTTGTCTCGCAGAAAATGAATTATTTCAAAAATATTTTCTTAAAAATAATTGCATGTATCGCTTGAAATAATAATTTATGAAATTATTTTCATTATCGCCAACAATTTATGTCCGAACATTTTCATAAAAAATGACTTACTTTTTGTTCATTTATTTTGTAAGCGATACAAATAGTCATTTATAAAGAAATTCAAAACGTGATGAATAGTTTTTTTCGCAATTGATATAGGGGGTCACCTTTATTCGCAATCCAATAAGTCTGACCAAGTTATCAACTCAAAAACTACTATCATTGGTCTTCCCGGGTACATTTTTGATAAAGACTTCACTCAAATATTCACCTCATCACGGTTTCTATGACATCCTGAATTTTCAACCCTGTCTTCTACTGAATGAATCGGGCATTTCATTGACGCGCCTATGGGGCTATTCTCGGAATTGATCATTCTCGAGATAACTAGACTATCTGGGGAAGCCATTAAGAATTTTAAGGCAAATAGACTTGAGAATTCGACCAAGAATTGGCTTCTCGACCATGTCTATCTTTAGAGGCCATTACGGCACAGTTAAAAATCGATTTGAAATCAGAGATAGACTGGTTTGACAGAGATGTGTGGCTAATCGTGGGTGACACCACTAAATTGGAAAATTCTCGTCGAACGGCCCTAGACTGATTTTCTTATTGTTTTGGTATCCTGTGTTCGTATTTGAATCATCGAGATTTTCACAACAACCGAGAGTCACCAATTAGTCGAGTGGGTTCATCGTGGTTCGAAGAAAATCGACCACGGGTCATTTGCACTAAAAAGGTCTGAAAGTTACCTGGTAGCCTAGGTCGCGCTAAAAACGCGTCGAATAGAAATTAACCGTCAATTTGAGTCCAATTTCAAAAATTGAAGTTTCTGCCATGTCACAATAAATTCTAGGAGTGTCGATTCAATCTCAGAAGATTTTTATGACACCTGAGACTTTTTGGGAAAAAGTCGTAGCAAGACTATTTTTGTGCAGATGAAGCGGAAGATTGTTTTTGTTGGCAAAATTGGAAAGCATGATGGATGTATGGGTGAGGAAAATTACTAGGGTAACCATTGGTTGGTGGATCGAAATTATTGAGGCCATTTGAGATTGGATTGTAAAGGAATTGAATCCAATTGAAGCATTTTCCCTCAAAATTCGTAACTCCCCCTATCCACCGCCATTTTCGACCATTCCATGACTTGTTGAGCATGCATTGGTGGATCAATGGTAGCCAAGGAAGAGTGCATGGCCTATGATGAGTTGGGAGATATTTCTTGTGAAAAAATTTGACCAAGAGGCCCCACCAAGGCAAAACTTGCCCCACACTCCTATCTCTCTCTCCCTCTTGCCTTTATTCCTCACCAAGGCAGCCTACCAGCCCATTCTCTTCTCCTTGCTGTTGTTCATACTCCAGAAAACACAGAGAAGAAGTTGGAGCAGCCCTCAAGCCCTCGCACGCCTCCACCCATGCCACCACCGGTTTCTACTCCAACCGATCTTTCGTCAAAGATTCGAGTTAAAGTGGTCTTCCCGGATGAATTAGAAAATGAGCCACCTATCGCTGTGAAGAGGACATCCATACCATTTCAACAAGCCTAACATCACCCCAAACGGATCTGCCATTCGTCCGGTATGGCTGCCGGAGTCCGCCACTCGCCAGATCGTCTAGAAGCTGCCCGCCGGCACTGCTTCGCGTTTTCTTGCTGTTTCGCCCCATTTCAACCCTTCATTTGCCCATTCCATCCACCCAAAAGATCCCCAAGACCCCTGGGAGCCATCGGTTGCCAACCACCCGCTCGCCGGAGCTCCAATCGGCCCGTTTTCACCGTAGAAGCCGCAGGTCTCCTCTGTACAGCCCGCAACCCAAACCCGAGGTTCAGCCCATTGGGATTCGGCCCAACTTCCGCCAAGTGAACTTCAGCCCATAAGACCAAGTGGCCTAGCAAGCTCAGCCCAAGTTGGTTTAATTTAGTTGAAGCCCAAGTCCACATATACAACCCATTAATTGAGTCTTTGGCCCAAACAAGTTCAGCCCAAGTTCAACACACGAAGAAAGCCCAATCGCAGCCAAGCCCAAGCGCAAGAGCGAGCCCAGTTCAATGCAAGAACAAATCTCAGTTGGGCTGAGATTTGTTGGGCCCAAGTTTAAGGCCCAGTCCAAGCACGCGGGTGTTGTCAAAAGTCCGATTTTGGCCGCCGTCACGGTGATTCGATTCCCGCTTTTAACCAAGTGAGTTTTGCTCACTAATGCTTTCTTAGTTTGCTAATTATGCTTAAGGGTTGGTTAGATTTAATTAAGTGCAATTAGGTTGTTATATTAGTTTAGAACAATTAAATTAGTGACTTAATGATGTATGTTAGGTGGTTAGACTTAGTCATTAGCAAGTAGAGAGCTTTTAATATTTATTGAATGATCTCAGGATTTTTCCCAACCCATCTCGGGTTCCAATCGGGCATTATGGGCCTAATTTGGATTTTTAACATTTATTTATTTATTTTTGGAAATTAATTATTTAATTAATTTTTTTTTCGGAAATTCAACCGGGATGGCCAGTGACTGGAATTTTGTGCTGATTGTCGTGGTGTAATCCGTTTATTTAATTGAGCTTCAATTTTTATGGAATTGATTTAAATTGTGAAATTTGAGGATTTTTCCTAAATTGTTTGTTATTGAGTAATTGATTGGTAGATGGCCGAGTATGAGTATATAGCACTAGTTATTGATGGGCTATATAGTAGAGAGAATGATGAGAGCTAACTGAGAACATTATTGGCTGAGACCAATCAGGTACGATGTTATTGGACATACGTGGTTTGATGATTGGAAGTATCACTGGCGAAAACGGCGCTTTAAAGAATGCACATGAATGACTTATAGACAAACATGGTTCAATGATTAAGGAAATATCACTGGTGAAAACGACGCCTCAAAGAACTCACAATATTGTCTATTACCAATGTCACCTTCGCAAAAACGGCGCTCTAGAAAGGACACGTGGTTTGGTGATTGAGGATATCACTAGTGAAAACGGCGCCTTAAAGAACGCACGGTGTTGGTGATCGGTATGTCATTGGCATAAACGACGCTTGAGAAACACATGTGATTTGGTGAATGAGTACACCATTTGGGAATCATGGTATGAGTGGGAATGACCTAGAGATGGTCCGATTGACATGTAATCGACTAAGTCGATTGATCAATGCTTGATCGGATGTCATGAATTGTTTGAATATTTGTGTTTAACCTTGAATTACAGGTTGGAACTGAGGCCAAGGTAAGTCCTCTGACTCGTGCTGTGCTTAGGCAACCGAGTAGTGTATTGGCTTACTAATCAGGTCTTAGGGGGTAGAACTTGTTGAGACGTGGTCTTATTGGTTATTAAATAACCATTTTAGGTCCGTAGAGGGACCGGAGGAGGATTACCTATTGGATGACCCTGATGACGAGCCAGCAAAGGATGAAGAGCTTGAAGAAATCGAACTTAGTGAAGAAGAGTTTGAGGAGGATCGGGATGATGATCCCGAGTACGACTCGGATGAGGACGGAGATCCCATCCCGTTTTGTGAACCTTGTGTATTTGTGGATAGGTGTTAGATCAAACCTATGTTAATAGTATTGTAAGATACTATGAGGTGCGTGTGTATAAGAGTGTGGTTGTCAATTTCAATTCGAAAAATATGGCCTGCTTTTCTATCCCATTGCTTTATTGTCTGGGGATTTATAATTGCTTCCGCATGTGCAAATAAAAATGAAAGGGTCGGCGATACATAGTCCTGGGATATCACATTCTAAAATCGACTCGGAGAAGGATGGGTGCGCCCCCGAGGATCGGGGCATGACATCCCCTTTTTGTGGTATTAGAGCGAAGTTCAAGATTGAAGTGATAAGGAGAGTTGACTATGGGATAGTCGTTAGGAAAGGCCTTTAAATTCATGCTGGTGCATGTCTATATTAGCTGAGTGCTAAATTTGCTTGTTGTTTGAATTGCTCTGTTTCTAATCCAGTGTGGATTCGGAATGCAGGTGTCGGTAAAAGACTGAACCATGAGCGAGTAGGAGTAGAGAACTCCTAGTAAGAGGATAATATCCTCTGTAACTTGGGGTCAATTGCTGAGAAAGGTCAGTACCTGAGGTGGTTGGGGCAAAGTGTCGACTCTAGCCAGTTTGAGCGTAAGAGTGCCATCACAAGTTGGTACTAGTGTAGCAGCGTCGAATGATCCTAAGTTCGGTAGGATCATTATGATGCTAGTGTTCCTTGGGATTTGTTTGAGCCAACAAGCTCGGGATCAAGTTGTTGTTGTTGCCACCTTTGCCGAGGTCGAACTGGAAGGATGATCAAGGAATAGATTTTGATATCTGAGTGAAGATGCAGCGTAAGTAGATTTAGAAATCGGTTAGGGAAAAGACTCATATTGAGGAAATAGTATTCTATTCACCCAATAGGGAGAGTGGAATAGTCAGGTCAGCATTGAGACAAATGGAACATGTTATCCCATGGAACATGGTAGGGATCAATCTCGTGTATTCTGAGGACAAGAATTTGCGATAAGTATAGCTAGTATGGACAATGATTTATGGGTCGTCCGCATTAGTAGATGAAATCTCGACAACGGTTACTGCTGTCGTCGTCAATGGGACGGGTCAGAAGAAGTGCGTCATAGAACGCACCATGGAATTTTTGGGATAGGTCTCTAGTACAAGAAGTAGTGCATGCTGGTACTTGACAGGAGGTAGAAGACTCGCCAGTTAGGTGTCGAAATTGTGGGAGGAAACCTGGATGAATTCAATGTTCGGGTATGGCGAGAAGAATGGAAATGGAACCGACCCGGCACTAGTCAGGGGAAGAATGTTTTGGGGAAAATTCTATCAGAATATCGTAACTCTTGGTGAAGTTTGGGGAACTTCGGTTTATTGAAATAAGTGAAAGAAAGGGGAATCACTAGCTATAGTTGTGCTTGACTAGTTGCTGATGTGTGCTTTGGCACTACATGAGTAGAGTGGGCTCATGGAACATCATGTGGTATCGAATCATGGTTATGGAGTAATCCAACTTAGTCTATTAGCACATGAAAGTGTCGAATTTATTGAAAGTCAAAAAGAATCTTCGATTTCATTAATCTCGTCAGGTGAAGGCAACCCGCTTGTTGGACGAAGGTTGCCAGGGTTACTTGGTGATGGTTATAGATAAGACAGATTGGAGAATTGGAGATGGGGAACATATCAGTAGTCTAGGAATTTCTAGATGTGTTGTCATAAGATTTGTCATACAGTCATTAAAGAAGGGTTAGAAATTGTGATCGAGTTAGCACTAGGGATAGAACCAATCTCAAAGGCACATTATAGGATGGCGTTATCAGAGTTGAAAGAACTGAAGGTGTAGATGCAAGAATTATTGGACAAGGGATTTATTCATCCTAGTGCATCACCTTGGGAAGCACCGGTTCTATTTGTAAAGAAGAAAGATGGTTCGTTACGTTTATGCATCGACTACAGACAACTCAACTAGGTAACCATTAAGAACAAGTATCCCCTCCCAAGGATCGATGATCTATTCGATCAATTACAAGGAGCGTCAATATTCTCAAAGATTGATTTGAGGACAAGATATCATTAGCTGAGAATTAAGAAAGAGGACATTCCTAAGTCAGCATTTCGTACTCGGTATGGTCACTATGAGTTCACAGTGATGCCATTCGGGTTGCCGAATGCTCTAGTTGCTTTCATGGATATGATGAACTGGATATTCAAGGAATATTTAGATCAGTTTGTGATCGTGTTCATTGATGATATCTTAGTCTATTTGAGAAGTGATGAAGAGCATGAGAACCACCTGAGATTAATGCTCCAGACTTTAAAGACGCATGAGTTGTATGCTAAGTTTAGCCGAAACGAGTTTTGGTTGACTCGTGTTGCGTTCTTAGGTCATGTGATTTCCGGAGAAGGAATCTCCGTCGACCTGAGCAAGATAGAAGCCGTGATCAATTGGCAAAGACTAACATCAGTGATAGAGATCAGAAGTTTTTTGGGATTGGCAGGTTATTACAGACGGTTTGTAGAAGGATTCTCGTCTTTAGCGTTGCCTCTAACTAAGCTGACGAAGAAAGAAGAGAAATTTGTATGGTCAGACAAGTACAAGCATAGTTTTCAAGAGCTGAAGGAAAAGCTGACTACCGCACCTGTGCTGACAATTTCATTTGGTCCTGGAGGATTCGAGATCTATAGTAATGCATCATGAAGAGGGTTGGGTTGCGTGTTGATGCAACATGGTAAGGTTGTTGCGTACGCTTCTCGTCAGTTGAGAACCCATGAGCAGAACTACCCAACGCATGACTTAGAACTCGCAGCTATTATCTTTGCCATGAAGATTTGGAGACACCATTTGTGTGGGGAAAAATTTCAAATCTTCACGGATCATCAAAGTCTCAAGTACCTGTTCTCTTAGAAGGAGTTGAACATGAGACAGCGCAGATGGATGGAATTGCTGAAAGACTACGACTATGATATCCTATATCACCCGGGGAAGGCAAATAAGGTCGCCAATGCATTGAGTCAGAAGTCTTCAATAGCGTAAATCTTCATTAAGGAGTTGAACTTAACCAAGAGAGGTCGGGATTCGGAATTCAAATTTGAGGTAGGCCACCTATCAAGTTTTATGGCCACCCTCAAAATTGAATCGGATGTCTAGGTTAGAATCAAAAACTCCAACCAACAAATCTAGATGTATAGAAGATTCTTCAGGAGGACATAAAGAAAAGGAAGGTTGATTTTCAGATTTCTGATGATGGAATTTTAAGGTTCCAAGGACGTTTCGTTGTACCTGACGATGTAGAGCTTAGAGAAGATATTTTATCTGAAGCATATCGTAGCAGTTATAGCGTTCACCTTGGAAGCACCAAGATGTATCAAAATCTGCGTCAATGCTATTGGTGGTCAGGTATGGAGGCAGATGTCACCAAGTATGTCGCCAAGTGTCTGACGTGTCAGCAAGTAAAGGCCCAGCATTGCAAGCCGGGAGGACTTCTGCAACCTCTTTTGATCCTAGAATGGAAATGGGAGCATATCACGATGGACTTCGTGACTGGACTACCAAGGAGTCAGAGAGGGAATGATTCGATCTGGGTAGTAGTCGACAGACTGACAAAGTCGGCTCACTTCATTGCAGTTCAAAATGACCTCGGTCTTAATAGGCACGCAGACTTGTACGTTTGTCGAGTGGTTCGAATGCATGTAGTGCCGGTTACGATAACCTCAGATAGAGACCCAAGGTTTACCGTCGCTCTTTGGAAGAGCTTGCAGAGTGCTCTGGCTACAAAGCTCCAATACTAGTACGGTATATCATCCTCAGACGGATGGCCAGTCTAAGAGGACAATTCAGACTCTCGAGGATATGCTGAGAGCTTGTGTAATAGACTTCAAAGGAAGTTGGGAAGATCAGCTTCACTTGGTAGAATTCACCTACAACACAGTTATCAGCAAAGCATTTAGATGGCTGCATTTGAAGCATTGTATGGCAAAGGGTGCAAAACACCAGTGTGTTGGGATGAAGTTGGTAAAAGGAAGATAACAGGCCCAGAGTTGGTTTAGCAGTCAGTAGATGCCTTGGCAGTGATCAAACACAAGTTAAAGACTGCGCAGAGTAGACAGAAAAGTTACGTAGACAAGCGCCGGAGATCTTTGGAATTCCAAGTTGGTGGTCATGTTTTTCTGAAGGTGTCACCAATGAGGGGAACTTCGCGCTTTGGAAAGAAAGACAAACTAAGTCCGAGGCACGTGGGTCCATTTGAGATTCTTGAATTGTCGCCAAGATTGGCGCAAGTGCATGACGTCTTCCACGTGTCGATGTTGAGGAAGTACGAGCCTGACTCGACACACATTCTCAATTTTGAGGAATTGGACGTGGATGACAGAGTGTCATACGTGGAAAGCCCGGTCCATATTGTAGACATAAAGGAACAAGTGATGTGTAAAAGATTATTCCATTGGTCAAAGTGGTCTGGCAACACCACGGTATAGAAGGAGCAACATGGGAGACTGAAGAGTCGATGAGAGAATTGTACCCCCACCATTTTGCTTAAGAATGAATCAACCCTGTCTTCTACTGAATGAATCAAGCATTTCATTGATGCGCCTATGGGGCTATTCTCGGAACTGATCATTCTCAAGATAACTAGACTATCTAGGGAAGCCATTAAGAATTTTAAGGCAAATAAACTTGAGAATTCGACCAAGAATCGGCTTCTCGACCGTGTCTATCTTTAGAAGCCATTACAGCGCAATTAAAAATCGATTTGAAATTAGAGATAGACTGGTTTGACAGAGATGTATGACTAATCGTGGGTGACACCACTAAATTGGAAAATTCTCGTCAACCAGCCAAGAGTCGCCAATGACTCAAGTGGGTTCATAGTGGTTAGAAGAAACTCGACCACAGGTTATTTGCACTAAAAATGTCTGAACGTTACTTGGTAGCCTAGGTCGCCCTAAAAACGCGTCGAATAGAAATTAACCGTCAATTCGAGTCCGATTTCAGAAATTGAAGTTTCTGTCATGTCACAATAAATTCTAGGAGTGTTGACTCAGTCTCAGAAGATTTTTATGACACGTGAGACTTTTTGGGAAAAGTCGTCGCAAGACCGTTTTTGTGCAGAAGAAGCCGAGGATTGTTTTTTATGGCAAAATTGGAAAGCATGATGGATGTGTGGGTGAGGAAAATTACAAAGGTAACCAAAGGTAGGTGGATTGAAATTATTGAGGCCATTTGAGATTGGATTGTAAAGGAATTGAATCCAATTGAAGCATTTTCCCTCAAAATTTGTAACTCCCCCCATCCACCACCTTTTTGGACCATTCCGTGACTTGTTAAGCATGCATTGGTGGATCAATGGCAGCCAAGGAAGAGTGCATGGCCTAGGATGAGTTGGGAGATATTTCTTGTGGAAACATTTCACCAAGAGGCCCCACCAAGGCAAAACTTGCCCCACACTCCTATCTCTCTCTCCCTCTTGCCTTTCTTCCTCACTAAGGCAGCCTACCCCATTCTCTTCTCCTTGCTGTTGTTCATACTCCAGAAAACGCAGAGAAGAAGTCGGAGCAGCCCCTCAAGCTGTCGCACGCCTCCACATGCGCCACCGCCGGTTTCTGCTCCAAGTTGACCTTTCGTCAAAGATTCGAGTTAAAAGTGGTATTCCCGAATAAATCAGAAAATGAGCCACCTATCGCCGTGAAGAAGACATCCATACCGTTCTAACAAGCCTAACATCACCCCGAACGGAGCCACCGTTCGTCCCGTACGGCCGCCGGAGTCCGGCGTTCGGCGAACCGTCTCAAAGCTGCCCGCTAGCACTGTTTCGCGTTTTCTTGTTGTTTCACCCTATTTCAGCCCTTCATTTGCCCATTCCATCTACCCACAAGATCTGCAAGACCCCCAGGAGCCACCGGTTGCTAACCACCCGCTCGCCGAAGTTCCGATCGGCTCGTTTTCACTGTAGAAGCCGCTGGTCTCCTCTCTACAGCTCGCAAGCCATACCCGCGATTCAGCCCATTGGGATTCGGCCCAACTTCGGCCCAAGTGAACTTCAGCCCACAAGACCAAGTGGCCTAGCAATCTCAGCCCAAGTTGGTTTGATTTAGTTGAAGGCCAAGTCCATAGGTGCAACCCATTAATTGAGTCTTTGGCCCAAACAAGTTCAGCCCAAGTTCAGCTCGCGAAGAAAGCCCAATCGCAACTAAGCCCAAGCCCAAGAGCGAGCATAGTCTAGTGCAAGAACAAATCTCAGTTGGGCTGAGATTTGTTTGGCCCAAGTTTAAAACCCGGTCCAAGCCCGCAGGTGTTGTCGAAAGCCCGATTTCGGCCACCGTCGCGGTGATTCGGTTCCCATTTTTAACCAAGTGAGTTTTGCTCACTTATTCTTTCTTAGTTTGTTAATTATGCTTAAGTGCTGATTAGATTTAATTAAGTAAAATTATGTGGTTAGATTAGTTTAGAATAATTAAATTAGTGACTTAATAATGCATGTTAGGTGGTTAGACTTAGTCATTAGCAAGTAGAGAGCCTTTAATATTTATTGAATGCATCTCTGAACTTTTCCCGACCCGTCTCGGGTTCCAATCAGGCATTGTGGGCCTAATTTGAATTTTTAAGATTTCTTTATTTATTTTTGGAAATTAATTATTTAATTAATTTTTTTTCCGGAAATTCAACCGGGATGGCCGGTGACCAGAATTTCATGCTAATTGTCGTGGTGTAGTCCGTTTATTTAATTGAGCTTCAATTTTTATGGAATTGAGTTAAAATATGAAATTTGAGGATTTGTCATAAATTGTTTGTTATTGAGTAATTGATTGGTAGATGGCGAGTATGAGTATATAGCGCCAATTATACGTTGATGGGCTATATAGTAGAGAGAATGATGAGAGCTAACTAAGAACATTATTGGCTGAGACCAATCAGGTACGATGTTATTGGACATACGTGATTCGGTGATTGGAAGTATCACCGGCGAAAATGGCGCCTTAAAGAACGCACGTGAATGACTTATAGACAAATGTGGTTCGGTGATTAAGGAAATAACACTGGTGAAAACGACGCCTTAAAGAACTCACGATGTTGTCAATTATCAATGTGACCTTGGCGAAAACGATGCCCTAGAAAGGACACGCAATTCGATGAATGAGGATATCACTAGTGAAAACGGTGCCTTAAAGAACGCATGGTGTCAGTGATCGGTATGTCATTGGTAGAAATGACGCCCGAGAAACACATGTGAGTTGGTGAATGAGTACACCATTTAGGAATTATGGTATGAATGGGAATAACATAGAGATGGTCCGATTGACATGTAACCGACTAAGTCGATTGATCAATGCTTGATCGGATGTCGTGAATTGTTTGAATATTTGTGTTTAACCTTGAATTGCAGGTTGGAACTGAGGCCAAGGTAAGTCCTCTGACTTGTGTTGTGCTTAGGCAACCGAGTAGTGTATTGGCTTACTAATCGGGTCTTAAAGGGTAGAACTCGTTGAGACGTGGTCTCATTGGTTATTAAATAACCATTTTAGGTCCGTAGAGGGACCGGAGGAGGATTACTTGTTGGATGACCCTGATGACGAGCCAGCAGAGGATGAAGAGCTTGAAGAAATCGAACTTAGTGAAGAAGAGTTTGAGGAGGATCGAGATGATGATCCCGACTACAACCCGGATGAGGACTGAGATCCCATCCCGTTTTGTGAACCTTGTGTATTTGTCGATAGGTGTTAGATCAAACCTATGTTAATAGTATTGTAAGATACTATGAGGTGTATGTGTATAAAAGTGTGGTTGTGAATTTCAAATTGAAAAATATGGCCTGCTTTTTTATCACATTGTTTTATTGTCTGGGGATTTATAACTGCTTTCGCATGTGCAAATAAAAATGAAAGGGTCGGCGATACATAGTCCTGGGATATCGCACTCTAAAATTCACCCGGAGAAGGATGGGTGCGCCCCCGAGGATCGGGGCGTGACAATTTCCACTTCACAATCTCCTTGTTGTTCTATACTTGTTCACCCTCTACCAATGTCCATCCAGCTTTTAGGCGTCATTCCAATGTGCACTTCGGATAATATCAGTATTAACAAAGCGTTCCTTCTATGAACATCACTTGAAATAAATAACATTTCTATTCATCACATTATAATGAGAAATATATGGTTTTGTCAATTTTAAGATGTCATAACAGGTTTTCTCAATAGTTTATGTGAAGAATCAATTCTAGTGATGTAACGAGATTACAAATATACGAAGTGATCTGATTAAATTGCAATTAAGTTTTAGATTCTAAATATCAGAATTAAAATATGAGTTTCTCTAATTAATTGAAATGTCTCATTTTAAAATCAATTACTTACACATATCACTTACGCAATTAGCACCAAAATAAAAATAAAAAATGTAAATACATTGGAAGTCCTAAGGTAACATCTTCAATTCGGATCCCTATTTCGGATGCATGGAATGGACCAAGGGTTGGTACGCCAATAACAAAAATAGGTCGTCAGTCAATCTTAAGGATTGTTCACGAGCCAAGTAGCTAATTAAGGACAAGGCAACTTTAGACCAGGTTATGTTAGACTAGAGCGTTCATGGACAATCACATGTCATCGCGTGTTGATCAATGGACAAAGATAGATTGACTTTGCACAATCACTATACCATTTGTGAATCACCTTACTCTGATTCCACGCCACCGTGAGCCAAGACAAGTTGATTGATCCTACATGATTACGTGACAATCGAAGATCATTCATAGATCGACCAAACTGAAATATAAGTCATGTGTACAACCCCGAACAGGCACTGAACTTAGTTCAAGTCTGACCACATGACCCCCATCGATGTCACCTAATTAGCATAGGTCACATTAGGGCCATTTCCAATCGAAACTTAGTCATAAACTTGGTCTAATTATGGGTATCGATTGTAGGTGATCTCAAATTATTCCTATCCCATTACCCTTTTATTAAAATCTCATCCTTTAGAATCTAGATCAATTGAGAGTGAATTTTGAAGCAGATAGGACCCCCCTTTTCACAGCCAAATAGAATAAACTTGTGAGACAAATTGTCTTGCAAGGCTTAGACCTATTCATAGAATTTCGGAAGTTAGTACATTAGTGCATTAATTGGAAATATGTGCTAACTGTGGGACTTATACTCTAATAACTCTATAGGTGAGACTAACTTAACTTCCTGAGATTAAATTGAGGTGAGACAAAATATTTGGAGGCCAACTAAGAGGGGTTAGGCACCTAATTAGGAGGAGACTCGGAGAATTAGACCACTTGGTTTGTGTAACAATTCTAGTCCTCTTGCAACTAGAAGCATTATTGGCCAAGGAAGCTTGAAACATAGGCTTGGGCAAATGAGTAGTGGAGATTCACTTTTTCCATACAAGCCAAGAGGTCATCATGAACTTAGGACAATAATTTAGAAGACATTTAACGTTTAATGGACATCCTTTCTTTCACTTCCATCTCCTTCTTCTCTAAGTTCTCTTCCTTTTCTCTCATTTTCTCTCCCTCTCTCCCCCTTGGCTGACCTCCTCACTCCTCTCTCTCTCTCTCCCTCTCTTTCTCTTGGTTGCCATTGCATGCAGCCGCCATCCTCATGCCATCGTCTCGCCGTTGCCTACCATCTTGAGCTACCATGCTCACACTGCCTTGGTGTTGCAGTGAGTCTCAAGCCACCATCCATCCCTTGTTCATGTCCTAGTTGTTAGTAAGTAAATCCCCTAAACTTGGCTAAGCCAGTGTATTACGTGGCTTAGATTTAGGTTATTTTTGCTTGTACTAGGAGTTAGGATTAAGCCATCCTAGAGAGTTTAGAAACATGTATTAATTTTGTATGGTTTGCTAATGAGATTGCTTGGGTTATGACGATTAAGATAAATAAGGAAAACTTAGGTTATTGTTAAGGTTGCTTGGTTTGTTATCACTATTGGAAACGATTCGTTTACATTCACGTTCGAGTTTGATTTCAAGAAGTCATTGTTCTATGGTGTAAACTAGATTTATTATAACATAGGTTGAGTTATCTAGAAGCCTTGTTATTGTTAGATGTGCTTGTTCTATGTGGTAAAGTTTCATGTGTGCTCATTTGAGTAGTTTATATATATATATATATATATATATGCTGTTCTATATTAGAGGAGAAAACTAGAACATCATCTATATAGACTATGATGTATTTAGAATAAGGATTAAAGATTTCATTCATGATTCTTTGGAATTCTAAAGGGGCATTTTTGAGATTGAATGGCATAACATTCCATTCGTATTGTCCATACAGTAAATGATGTCTTGTATTTATCCTTTTCACTAATTTGTATTTGCCAAAATCATGACTTCATGTCAAATTTTGAAAATATTTTTTGATCTACAAAGTTTGTTTAGCAAATATTTTTTATTAGGTATCAAATATCTTATCCATCTAAGAGCTGAATTAAGAGGTTTATAATTAATGACTAATCTGGGAACTCCTCTTTCAAGTTTAGCATTTTTATTAACATAGAAAGCAGAATAGCTCCATGGTGATTGGCTTTTTCTTATGTGTTTTTTATTCAAGAGGTCTTGTATTTCTGTTTGGCAAAATTTCAGAACTTCTTGATTCATTTGTGTAGGGCGAGCTTTTGTAGGTATTTTGTTTTCGGAAAATTCTTGTTCATAAGGTAAATCAACAATACGCTTCTTTCTTTCCCAAAAGGCATTGGGTAGAGTAGAGCATATAGTTTTTTCTATATGTTTTTGTAGGGAAGCTATCTTTTCTATGATGTTTGGTATCAGAGCCGATGGGAAGGTATAGATAGTCTTTTTAAGATCATACTCACAGATTGAGAGCCATTCCTTGGCATCCTTCTTGTTTCTACAAAGTAGTACAGGCCGTAAGTCCTCGAGTGGCTATTAGACCGTTGGTTTAGCTCTATAACGATTTTGAAGAAGGAATAGTTCTGATCATAAGTATGAGCTTACTTAGAAGATTCACATCTTCCTCTAGTTCTCTATCACAAACGGACTAAGATCCAAGTCTTATACAAAAAGAAGAAGTAAGGATAGAAGATTTCAACAAATCTATAGAAAATTGGGAAATTCCTAAAGTCCAGCTTAAGGAAATATACAAACAATCAAAATTGAAATTTTTCAAAAAATAAGATTATGTCATAGCCACTGAAGAAAGAGACATTCCTCTTTCTAATTCTTATGAAAAAATACATCTTTTGAATCAAGAGTCTATCAAGAAGCATAAACAAAAATACAATTACATTCATATAGGATTAGTCCAAGTAGGAATCAAACCTCTTATAAAAGAAGGTCTTAATACATCCATTCTTTTAATTTTACAAGATTCACGTCTCTTCAACTATGATGAATCTATTCTCAGTATTGTAGAGACAAGTATTTGCAAAAGACCAATACATTTTGACTATTATCCAAATTTCTCAGTATCTCTTAAAGATAAGAATATTCTTAGAGTTCTCACACTCCAAATAAAAACCCATAATTACAAAGTAGCAGATGGATCTATTCCTTTAGCTCTTGTCTATAGGATCCATTACAAAGCTATGGCCTCCGCCTTTGGAGAAAATGCTTTTAAACATAGTCCAAGAGGAGAAAATCTTCTCCTCTAGACTGACATTTCTAGAGCAAATACAACAATTCCTAGATCTATTAATTGGAATCAAGTCACTCTACTTGAACAATGGGAATTAGAAAACCAAATTCCCCAACAAGTTGTTCAAAATACAAATCCGACTAATGTCATTCAACATCCAAAAGGAAGGGTGACCATTAGGTTTCCTAGAAGATACTTCGATTAAAGATCCAGTCCTTCATTTCATACATCCTATTCAAGGTCGATAGATCTAACACCAATCTTCCACCTATAATCACCGTTCCTCCAAGAACACATAGAGGCACTCCCATACGAGATACAACACCTTACCTTTTAATACATTTATAAATAATCCAGAGATACCACCTAAACCAGAAATTAGTGGTTTGTACAATAGATCAGGCATTTTCAGGCCTGTTTACCAACAAAACCAGCCTGAACCCGTCTTAGAAACTATAGATTCTCCTCATCACCCTCCTACTTACTCATAGATGATAGATGAAGAACTCAACGTTTTAGAAAAACAATTCGAACCAAATAGATCATTCCGTAATAGGGAATTTAATTATGAAAACAATAAACAATTCAGAGAATTGTGACATCCTAGATTTTCGATCCTGTCTTCTACTAAGTAAATCGGGCATTTCATTGATACGCCTATAGGGCTGTTCTCAAAGCTGATCACTCTCGAGATAACTAGACTATCTGGGGAAGCCATTAAGAATTTTAAGGTAAATAGACTTGAGAATTCAACCAGGAATCGGCTGTTCGACCGTGCTTATTTACCAACATCATTACGGCACATATATAAATCGATTAGAGATCAAAGATAGGTTGGTTCAACTGAGATGTGTGGCTAATCGTGGGTGATACCACTAAATTGGAAAATTCTCATTGACCAGCATTAATTTGATTTTACTATCGTTTTGGTACCCTGTGTCCGTATTTGAATCCTTGAGATTTTCATGACAACCGATAGTCATCAATGAGTTGAGTTGGTTCATAGTGGCTAGAAGAAAATCAACCACGGGTCGAATGGAAATTAACCACGAAAGTTATCCTGTAACTTAGGTCACGCTAAAAATGCGCCGAATGGAAATTAACCGCGAATTCAAGTCCGATTTCAAAAATGGAAGTTTCTGTCATGTCACAATAAATTTTAAGAGTGTTAGCTTAGTCTCCGAAGATTTTTTTGACAATCGAGACTTTTTGGGAAAAGTCGTCGCAGGATCGCTTTTGTTCAGAAAATGCTGAAGATGGTTTTTGTTAGCAAAATTGGGAAGCATGATGAATGTATTGGTGAGGAAAAATGCTAAGGTGATCGATGGAAGGTGGGTCGGAATTATAAGAGCCATTTGAGAGGGAATCAAGAGAGAATTGAATCAATTGAAGCCATCCCTCTCAAAATTCGTAATCCCCCTTAGCCTAGCAAGTTTGGACCATTTGAGATGTTGTGAGGAGAGTGTGTGGGTGGCCTAATGGAGGCCAAGCAAATATACTTGGCCTAGGTTGATTCTTGGGGAGATATTTGTGGAAATATCAAGTAAGGGACCCTCCATCTCTCTCTCCCCCTTATCCTCTCCATCTCTCTCTCAACTCCACCGTCCACGTTCTTTATCCTCTCCCTCTTAGCTTGTGTGATGCCATCAGCCAAGGGAAGAAGATCGGAGCAGCTCGTCATCGCCAACCGCACTTTGCCTGACGCCGTTCGCTCCACCGCATATTGCCCGCTCACGTGCTGCCAGCCCCGCGTGCCGCCTTCTCTCTCCGCCTCCCTCACGTGTCCAACAGCCCTACCGTGAGTCTCCAGAGCTATTCCATGCAGCTCAAGCCACTACCGGGGCTCCCTCCGCCGCCGGTTTGTCCCGATTTGGCCTCCGCATCTCATCTCGACCCTTTACCGCCTCAAACCAACCTTTTTCCCTCTGTTTTGCAGAAAGAAGCAACCCAACTAGTGGGTTTCTAGCACCTTGCAAGCTCACTTTTGAGGTGTTCCGGGCCTCGGTTCTTAGGCTCGCTTTGAAATTAAACATCCCCTGTGGCATTCCCGACGTTTTGATCCGAGCGGATCGTTAAACGGGTAAGTTTAGCTCTCTAAACCTTGCTTAGTTTGCTAATTATTTTTAGGGGTTGATTAGTATTAATTAAGTATGATTATGTTGTTAGATTAGAGTAGATTAGTGATTATTAGTTAATTGTGATGCATATTAGGAATGTGGTTAGTGCATTTAACTAGAGGATAGTCTATAGTATTTATTGGATGTATCTCGGGATTTTTCCCAACGCGTCTCAGGCTCCAATCAGGCAATATGGGCCTAAATTGGATTTTTATTTTTGATTTATTAATTTTCGAAATTAGTTAATTAATTAATTACTTTTCAGAAATTAGGCTAGGATAGCCGACGATTGAAATTTTATACTAATTGTTGTGATGCAATATGTTTATTTATTTGAGCTCTACGTTGTGCTTAATTGAATTATTTGTGATATTTCTAGAATTTATTCTAAATTGAATGGAAATTGAGTGATTGATTGATAGATGGCCGAGTATTTTATTTAGCACCAATAATGCTTTGATGGGCTAAATTAGAGAGAATTGTGAGAGTGAAATGGGAGATACTTTTGGCTAAGACCAATCAGGTACGATGTGATGGAGCAACACGGTTCGGTGATTTGGGATATCACTGGTGAAAACAGCGCCTTAAAGAATGCAAGTTACGGTCTAGCACATTCATCAGTATGGACAAATGTGGTTCGGTGATTAAGGATATCATTGGTGAAAATGACGCCTTAAAGAACACACGTTACTGTCTATTAAATGCATCACGTTGGTGAAAATGACGCTAGAGAGAAAGAATAGATGTGATTTATGGACAAACGTGGTTCGGTGATTAAGGATATCACTGGTGAAAATGGCGCCTTAAAGAATGCACGTTACTGTCTATTTCATACGTCATCTTGGCGGAAACGATGCCTGAGAGTGTTAATGTGGCTCTGTGACTAAGTATACTATTCGTGGTTTTATAGTGTGGAGTGAAATGACCTAGAAATGGTCCGACTGACACGTAATCAACTAGGTCGATTGATCATTGCTTTGATTCAATGTTGTGAATTGACTGATTGAATGGAAATGACCTTGAGATGGTCCGAGTGACATGTAATTGACTAGGTCGATTGATCGAGATATCGATTTGTGATGTAATTGTTGGGTGCCTCTTGAACTATGCTAATATGTAGGTGGAATCTGAGGCCAAGGTAAGTCCTCTGACCCGTGTGTGTATAGGCAACTCAAGTGTATTGGTTTACTAATCGTGTATTAGGGAGTAGAACTCGCTAAAATGTTGTCTCACTGGTTATTAAATAACCATTTCAGGCTCGTAGATGGCAGCACCTCTACCTCCTCCCATGTGTCCTAGTTACCAAAAGAAATCACCGAAGAGAGCTTCTACGCACCAATGCCTGGGCATGCTAAAGGCCTGATGTACGTAATGGTGAAATCTATCATCTAGGTGGATGTGGGTAGAACCTAGAGGGTGCCCCATTGGTACCGAGCATGGTATCGCTATTATACCGATGGGCGAAGAGTGGGCCCAATTCTAGAGTTTGAGGTGCCTGTGTATCCTTTGGAAGTAGTATATGGGGAGGGCATTGCAGAACCTAGAGGTGGAGAAGTGATCAATCCAGTAGTTCCCGCCCTTGAAGGCCTAGGATCATCTGAGTATCCTACGATAAGTTCCAGCGGGAACATGGAAGGAGGAAGGATTATTGAGCAGGAAGAGAATCCAGATGAAGACTAAGTGGAGGGCCGAAACCCCACTCTTGTTTTGCAAACTATGAGTATTGATCGGTGTACAGTAGATAAGACTCATGAGTGGTATTGTATCATATACTATCTAGTTTGCTTGTATAAAAGTGTAGGTGTGATTTTCAGTTATGAAAAAGATAGCCCTACTTTTCTATCCCATTATTTTATTGTCTGGGGATTTTCTATATGCTTCCGCATGCGCATATTAAATGAATAGGGTCGGCGATGCATCCTGGGATGTCGCTATTAATCGACTAGGTGAGGGATGGGCACTCGTGCGAGGATCGAGGTGTGACAAAATGGTTCTTCAAAACCTTTGCTGATAAAGCAAAAGATATCAAGCACAAATATTACGACTATATATATGAATATGAAGTCCATAGATTTTTCTTTGATTGGTTAGAAGAACAATTCCTTGAACCAAAAGAAATAATCGTTTTAGATCATCATTATAAATGGAAACTTGATAATGGTGAAACCATAGAATCCAATCATCCACCTCTTAGAAGAATAGAAATACAACATGGAGAAAGTGAGGTAATAGCTACCATTTTTAGAATTCTAGACAAAGGAGATTCCCTTTACACTTACAAAGTTATTGAACAAAACAATTATACAAATCAACATCTGATGACAATAGGAAAACAAGTAAATAGGATAGAATCCACTATACAAAATCCTACTCAAATGATCACAACACAAACTGAAACACTCAAAAAACCTATTTTTAAGACTTTTGAATTCCCAAAAAATCCTAGTCCAGAGTTTGCTAAAGCCATAGAACAAAAGAAATTTTTTTTAGGGAAATTGAAGCTAGACCCTACTCATATACTAGACACTCCTAAATTCCAAGGACTAATTATTAAAGACACCCTTGACCAACCTACTATTAGTACCTTGACCAAACCCTCTAGTGACTCCAATAATGAATTAGTCGCTGAGGTAAATAGACTTAATTGGAGACAACCTCAAAAACTTTATTATAGTAGAGCCACCCCACCCGACATTGCCCAAGAAGAATCATCACAAAAAATACAAAATAAATGCTCTCCATATGCCATTTATGAGTGGAACATAGATGGTGTAGCCGAAGCGAATATTATGAACATACTAAACAACATGGTAATGCTTGCTAATGCTTACAAAACACAGCAAGATGTTTCATACCATGTTGTTGCTAATCTTTTAGTTGTTGGATTCACTGGACAACTAAAAGGTTGGTGGGATAACTATTGAATTGACGAACAGAGAATATAAATTTTAACTGCTTATAAAATAGATGACTTTGGACAATGCATGGATGATGAACAATGACATCTCATCCAAGATGCGGTGAACACACTCATTTACTTTATTTCACAACACTTCATAGGAGATCCTTAACATATTAGAGATAGGAACCGAGACCTCTTATCCAATATTAGGTGCAAATCTCTAGAAATATTTAGAGAATACAAAGAACTTTTCCTTCAAAAGGTCCTAGTTAGGCCGGATTGCAACCAAACCTTTTGGAAAGAAAAATTCTTAGTAGGTTTACCCCAAATAATAGGTAACCAGGTTAAAGATTGAATCAGAGAAGAATACAGTGGCCAAATACCTTATGATCTACTTTCTTATGGAGAAATAGTCTCTTATGTTTATAGGCAAGGAACAAAAATGTGTAATATGATCAAATTACAAAGACAACTCAAGGAAGAACAATCCCTCACCAATAGAAGTTTAGGAGATTTCTGTGCTCAATTATAATGAAAAAACAAAACCAAAGTGTAAAGGAACTTGTCATTCTAAAATAGAAACAAGAAAACATCGCAACAAACCACAACCTCATAGGAATAAATGTAGACACCGGAATAACCAAAATAGACCTCAGACCGATAAGAAAAATTTTAAAGACATTAAATGTTACTCTTGTGGTTGAAAAGGTCATATATCAAAATGCTGTAGAATTAATAAAAGATTGAATGAACTTTCTTTAGGCGACAATACTTTAAATAAGTTAAATAACATTTTTGTAGAAACTAATGATACTTCTTGAGGAAGAAGGTCTTCAAATAAATGAAATAGAAACCTCTTCTGATTCAGAATATGAAACACCTCTCCCGACAAACCTATTCCTGAAATAAATGTGTTAACAAAAGAAGAAGAATTCCTTCTCCACACTACTGATAAAATAACTGACCCTGAGGCCAAAAAAGAATACTTAGACAAACTACACTCTTCTATGAATATTACTACTAAGACCAATACTTCCTACAATCTTAAAGACATTCTGAATAGAAACAAAAAACCCTAGTCCAGACCTATAAATATTAATGATCTCAAAAATGAAATTAAACAACAAAAATTAGAAATACAAGCCTTGAAAGCTACCTAATTAGAAACGAAACAAGAAATTTCTAATATAAAATCTCTTGTCATAAAAGGAAAGACAAAATTAGAAGATCAAAATGAAATCACTAATACTTCTAGTACTTATGACCCGGCCTTTCTTATGTTAATAACAAAGATAACATCTAGGAAATGGATAATAAATATAATGATAAAAATCAATAATGAGTCTATTATTGAAACAACAACATTCTTTGCTATAGGGGCTGATGTCAATTGTATCAAGGAAGGCCTTGTTCCAACAAGATACTTCGATAAAACTTCCAAATCCCTAAAATCAGCCTCAGGAGACAAATTAAATATCCAATACAAATTGGCAAAAGCCTTAATAAAGACCAAATGTCTTATAAAACATCTTTTCTTTTAGTTAAAAATATGAGGTGACAAGTAATTCTTGGAACACCTTTCATACAATTAATCCAACATTTTACAATTACTAACGAAGGTATTGAAACTCATGCTTTAAATGGAAAAATCATTTTTAACTTCATAACAAAACCACAAAAGATAAGCTTAAATATTTTACAAGAACACTCTATTTTGGAAATAAATTGCCTAATAAAAGACAAAGAAAACCAGTTCGAATTCTTAAAAGAAGATTCAGAATTCAAAAGAATAGAAGAAAATCTTATAAAACCAAACATCATAGAAAAGATCGCTTCCCTACAAAAACATATAGAAAAAAACTATATGCTCTACTCTACCTAATGCCTTTCGAGAAAGAAAGAAGCATATTGTTGATTTACCTTATGAACAAGAATTTTCGAAAACAAAATACCTAGAAAAGCTCGCCCTACACAAACGAATCAAGAAGTTCTGAAATTTTGCCAAATAGAAATACAAGATCTCTTGAATAAAAAACTCATAAGAAAAAGCCAATCACCATGGAGCTGTTTTGCTTTCTATGTTAATAAGAATGCTGAACTTAAAAGAAGAGTTCCCAGATTAGTCATTAATTATAAACCTCTTAATATAGCTCTTAGATGGATAAGATATCCGATACCCAATAAAAAAGATTTGCTAAACAGACTTTGTAGATCAAAAATATTTTCAAAATTTAACATGAAGTCAGGATTTTGGCAAATACAAATTAGTGAAAATGATAAATACAAGACAGCCTTTACTATCCCTTTCGATCAATACGAATGGAATGTTATGCCATTCAGTTTCAAAAATGCCCCTTCAAAATTCCAGAGAATCATGAATGAAATCTTTAATCCTTATTATGAATACATCATAGTCTATATAGATGATGTTCTAGTATTCTCCTCTAATATAGAACAACATTTCAAACATCTTTCTACTTTTATAAAAATAATCATACAAAATGGTTTAGTAGTTTCTCCTACTAAGATTGCACTCTTCTAGAAAAAAAAAAAATTAGATTCCTAGGACATTATATCCATTTAGGCACCATAATTCCCATAGAAAGATCTATCTCATTTAGTGACAAATTCCCAGATGAGATTAAAGACAAAACTCAATTACAAATGTTCTTAGGTAGTCTCAATTATACTATAGATTTTTTTCCCAATATAAACATCATTTGCAAATCCTTACACCAAAGGCTACAAAAGGATCCTCCATTATGAACTTTAGTCCATACAAACATTTTCAAACAAATAAAGACTCATGTTAAAGAAATACCATGTTTACATCTAGCCGACCCATCCACCTTCAAAATAGTTGAAATAGATGCCTTAAAATAGGATATGGTGGTATTCTTAAACAAGTCAAAAACAACAAAGAACAAGTTGTGTAGTTTATTTCAAAACATTGGAATTCCACTCAACAAAATTATTCAACGATCAAAAAAGAAATACTTGCTATAGATCTGTCCATATTAAAATTCCAAGGAGATTTATTAAACCAAAAATTTCTCTTGAGAATTGATTGCAAATAAGCCAAAGACATTTTACAAAAAGATGTATTAAACATTGCATCAAAATAGATTTTTGCCAAATGGCAAGCCATACTTTAAGTATTTGATTTCGACATTGAATTTATAAACGGTTCTTCAAATTCATTATTTGATTTTCTCACAAGAGAATTTTTATAGGGTATACCAATATGCCAAGACCTAAAAAAGACAAAGATAAAGGCAAAGCCATTGTCGAAACCTCTAATACACCACCAAAGCCAACAGGCTTAACAACAATCAAAACATGGCTTCAGATAGCAGAAAATCAATCATTCCTACAAAAACATTCGATATCAAATACCTCTTCAAAAGAAGAATCCATACTAGCCCTAGCCCAGCTAGCCAACATACTACCCAAAGAAACACTAGAATTACTTGCTGAATCTTTACAAAAAACAATAAAAAGGATCCATCTAGTGCCATTGAAATAAGCAACAATCCCTCCCTGCTGGCTATACAAAGACAAGTGAAATACAAAAGAATTTTGAATGAGGTGGTCATTAAGCCACAAGCAACCCCTCATTCTCAAAAATCAAAATTCTTTCCAAAGACATCATTTCAAAAAATCTTGACGGTAGAAGATGGATTCTTTGACGAAGATCCAATCAAATTTACAAAACATCTTTCCAAAAAAATGGTTTTTTAAACCACACAATACAAATAAAACCATTGCTTATTATAAGAAAATTTTAGTGGAGATAGAATCAGCAAGGTTCATTCACTTTGCTGACAAAAATAATGCAGAAAACATCCTATACTCCATTATATCCATCAGCAAAGTCATACACCCCTCACACGGGGAACCTCACCTCATACATCCAAAAATTTCCACGCCCGAATTACCCAAAACCTATCATATGCCTCCTCATACACATATTGAGACTACCAACAAGCTTGGTGGAATGTCTTCTTCCGACAAAATACAAACTTCCAACACACTTGGCTAGTATTCTTCAAAGACAACTTCCCAGGACAGAATTTACCAAGCTGGTTTGACTTTTGGTAGGATCTTTTGGTCCTCTAGAGATAATACTACACCCTACAGCCAAACAAGGATATCAAATATTCTGTCAATACTTCATACCAACACCACACGATACAAGATTCCCATGCTTTATGTATTTTTTTTATAATATTCAAAATCTCATGGGTAACAGCATGGGAATTTGAATATAATACATCTACCAAACCAGGTGTACCATTACTTGTCCAAAAATACAAGACAAAATGGTGGGATGGATTCAAATATCATGAACAAGGTTCCGAAGCTGCGGTTAAAACTTGGCTAAATAGCCAAAAAACCAGATAACTACAGTTCCATCAAATACATCGTTTTTACAGGAAAAGTCCATAGCAAGCGCAGCATTGGCTGCAGTCCTAGAGCAGAGAGGAATACTATAATATCCTCAGAACAATGCTCTCGGAAGCAGAAGAATCACAATGTGGATCTTTCAAATCACAAGATAGTCAAGATGAATCCTCACAATCACATCACAATGGAAGTACCAATGAAGATGACTGCTTCGGGATCAGCCTAGGCAGAAATTAAGACAGGATATCACATGACAACACTGTTGCAGCAGCGCAAAGGCTATACACTGTAGCAAGATAGGCATATACTGTTCACTATTCACTATTCAATTAGTACTGTTCACTTTACACTATTTAACATTGTAGCACCTCATATAAATACACTCCTCCAGCATAGGAGAAAAGGGACTCGAATTTTTAGATCTCACTTCTCTCTTCTTCCTCCTCACCCTCTTATAAACCCTCATCTTTTCAAGCCTCAAGCTTTCTTACCTTGTATCCCCTGTTACAAAGTAAGTTTGTTTTTAAATACATCTAGCATAATTAATATAAGGTTACCAACTTACATAATAGTTGGTTAACCATTTCTTGTAATACAAACATCAATACTCCTTGGAGTGTGGATTACTGCCCTAATGGATGACTTGATGCTCTAGTTTCTTCACCCTTCAATACATGTAATTTTTAGTTTATGTAATACGAGTTCATACCACCTTCATGGTTGGTTTTTGTTTATGCATCCTCTTACTTTACATCTTATATCTTGCTTTCGCTCTTTATATTATTTTTAATTTGCAAGATTTTATTTATATATATGTTCAAAGTCCATGGTCGATGCATGAGAATACCCCCAGCCTCCGAGACAAGATTTGCAATGGTTCTTGGATGTACGTGGAAGCACGCTTGGTCAAGTCTCTCTCTTGGATCAACGGTATTGAGGAATATTGTTTTCGATTCGGATTAGACTTAGGCTGATGCTTGATGTAACGGGGGTCAAACCATGTACTCTTATTTCGTGCTCGGTATATTTTATTGAAGATAGGCTATGAACTATACTCTGCTTGGCACACCATTGAGGCATTCATTCATTAGGCTAAAAAAGGAAGATAATAATCGATTGTGTGCTTAATCCATGTGCTCATTTGAGGAACTCATCATCGATGGAATTCAGGGCGATGCTCAATGGATGTCAAATGCCCGAGGGAGGTTGGATGCTATTTGCATGAGTGTTTTATCAGAATAATGCCTGATGGATTTCAGATGCTTGATGGAGGTTCAGATTTTGTGCTTCATGGGGTGGGATGATGCCTTGGATATTTCCGGAAGAACCGTAGGGTTTCAATTATGTGTGTTTAATAATTGGACTCAAGATATCATAATATTGTGGGGGCATTATGTAATTCTTGAGGCGCTAAACATGTGCAAGGCATTTGAGTGTGATGTGCCTGCTTTTGAAGTTACTATAAGGCACGTGCATATTTGATTTGTGGTGTATGAGACATGTGCATAATTTAATTGTCAATCCATCCCGATGATAATTGGTGAGGAAAAATGTTGTTTGGGATGATGGAACCTTGGTGGGATTTATGGACTTCAAATTGGGTCAATCGGAAGGGAATTGAATTCAATTTGGGGAAAATGTTCCAAAATTCGTAGGTCCCTTGGTGTGCAACATTTGAGGCATCAATGAAGCTTCTAAGCGAAGACCGAGGGCTGCAAATTGGCCATGGATGACAGCACAAGTGGTGGGGCCTTGCCAATGAGCACCAAGGGGATAGAATGAAGACTTTTGAGGTTTATGGGACCCCCTCCAATCATCAGCACCCACCTTTCTCCATAGTTGAGGCTTTTGGAAGCTTGAGAAAACTATAAACCAATGAGCTCCCTCCCCCTTGCCCATCAATAGCCGCTGAAGCTTCCTTGCCGCTCGTCTGCCTTTCACAAGCCATCGCTGCCGCGCGCTATTTCGTGTGTCCCAGACATCTCGAGGCCTCCATCCGTCCAGATTGCCACCCATCGTGCTGACTCCAGCCGCTTGGAAGTCCACGTTCCCCAAGCCCTTGCCGCCGCCACCTAGCCCTGCCTAGCCGTTTCAAGCCAAAGCCGCCGCTCGGTTCAACCTCCTTCAGCCGCAAGTTAAAGCCGAAGCCCAGCCTAGCAGTGAGCTATTGGGCCCATTTACAGGCCCGTTCAATCTCCGTTTGGTGTCACCGTAGGGTTGTTTGTCGCCCGTCTCCGCGTCGCCGTCATCGTGGACTCACCGAATCACTAAACTGGTGAGTTTACTTGCTAAACTCCGCTTAGGGAGTTAATGATGCTTAGGCGTTGATTATTTTAGGCTAATTAAGACTTAGGTGGTTAGTTAGATTGGATTAGTGATTTAATTATTCAATTGTGCATGTTAGGTGGTTAGAACAGATAGATTAGGGGTTAAATAAATCGTGCTATTTATCTAGATTGGTTCAGAAATTTTCTAGGCCCGTTTAGGTGGTTAGATTAGCATTTCTGGCCTAAGTGAGCACTTATGGTATTTAAATTGATTTATTTAATTAATTTTGATATTTATTCAATTATTTAATATTTTTTGGAAATTTGGGATAGCCGGTGATCGGAATTTCTTGCTGACTACAATGTTATGCTTGGTTTATTTAATCGAGTGTTAAATTGTGCAAATTGAGTGGTGATTGTAATTTTGAGTATTTAATTCAAAATTTGGAAATTTTGGTAATTATTTAGAAATTACCGGGTGTCAGGTTTTGACACCAAAAATGGTTTTAAGTACTATATTAAATAGTGAGATTTTAAAAAGGAGGAGATCAATTTTTCGGGTCAATCTAACCGTGTACCCACACACGATTATTTTCACGGGTGTTTTTAATACGAAGAAAATTGGCCAAGTGTAATATCTTAATTTGTGGCATCTGAGAATTTTGACGACCCTTGGGTAGGAGGCAATCCATGATTAAGTGATGAAAGTATCGTCGGACTATGTTACCGGTATCATTACGGACACCGTTTTATTTTACGTCGTTAGACCGATGTGTTGTGTTTAAGCATGGTTAAAGCGTTGAATGAATTATAGCCTTTCCAGAAGTGTTTCATACACTCATGTGAGACCGAGATTTATTTCAAGTAATGTGTCGACAAGATATATATATATTTTTATATATACTAACTCTAGCCATTCAACCCTTTTAGATTGTTATATTTTCGACCCTACTGACTCGCGCATATCTCATTTTTCAATTATCCTACATGAACCTATCACCCAAGTATTTATATAACAAGAGTGAAATTGAACTTTAATTAATAGGCCTTCTTTAGTGAGTCCAAGGAGGAAGGAAATTCGGTCGTGCGTAGGGACATATATGCATGTATGGAGGGGGGAATTTCCTATGGACAAGCCACCCCAAACTTCTCCCCAATTGATCGACAATTGGGTCAACAAAAGAGAGAAAAAGTTGACCTAGTGACATGTCCATGCATGCACGAGAGTGAGTGGCGGTCGAAGGACTCAAATGCTGGACATGTCTCCTTCCAGCTGGTGCCATGCGTGCCTTCCTCACGTTGTTAGCATCGAGGGAAGCCCGAAGCCGCTCCAATTGTTGACAGTTGGAGTCAACAAAAGGGAAACCGGGCGGGGAAAGACCACGTTTCTCTCTTGCTGGACACATGCATCTCCTTCCTACTGCCACCGGATCGCATTTTATTGACTAATTAGTCAACTAGAAGACGAACAAAAAAACGAGCGGAATCACGAGCGAGAGAATAGAGGGTGAGCGCGAGAAGAGAGCGGCGAGAGGAAAAGAGGAAAGAAGAACCGCCCTCTGCCGTGCTCGTGAGTGCCACTGCCATCAACGCCGCTCTCTGCCGTTGAGTTGCACCACCGCACCGAACCCCTCGCCATTAGCATCGTAGGAATTGAGGCAAGTAGAGTCTATTAAATCTATACTTTGTTGTTGTGGTTTACTTGCTGTGATGATGTGTGATGTATGGTGAAATTAGAATGGAGTAGAGGTGAGTTTTTATGAAGATGAAGTAGCTGTGTTCTAAGTCTTGTATTCTGTTTTCTGAAGAAACAGTTTGTCCCTTGGTCAGTTCGTGGGTTGCATGCAAAGTTCTACTTGAAATTTCACTTCAACTTCTGAATGAAAGTTGTAGAGGACTTCTTGATGGTTAACATACTAAAATTTGAGATGAAATGGACAAGTATTGGGTGGCAAAACGCTTTTTCTTCGAAAAGACTAGATCTGGAAAACTGCTTTTTGACCTCATACGATTCTGTTAATTTTATAAAATGTTCCAGTTCGAATTTGACTTCGTGCTCTTGATAAGATTTGTAGATAACATCTTGAGGAACAACATACTGAAATTTCATAATAAATGGACCAGTAATGATTAAGAAAACGATTTTTTCTTCAACACGGGTAGATCTGGAAAACGGTACTGAGAACAGGAAAAGTAAATCGATTTTAAATTTTAATTCGAAACGAATAGGACTTTGATTTCTTCATGAAACTTGTACCTCTAGATCTTAATTACAATGTGTCCAAATTTCAGAATTTTCTGAGTTCATTTAAGAGTTCAATCGAAATTGTTTTCGAAACTGTGCATGGGTAAGGCTAAAAATCCTTTTTCAGTGATATACGGACATGTACGTATTCTGTGAAGCCTTGCTTGATATGGTGTTATTCACAAAATATGTTTTCTTATATCTTATCTACAATGTGGTAAAGTTTCAGAATTTACTTCCACCATTTACTAATTTTCCGGAATTTTTCATGAACCGCATGCATTCTGTTTAAGCTGGAAATTGTTTTATTTACTGGTTATTGGAATTGTTATGTAAATCATGATATCTTGGATTATTATTCGTGCAATGATGTGATGACATTCATACATTTCATATGACATCAGAGGATTGATGGATTTTCATGAACTCAATGAAGTTTTTTTTCAAAACCATTGCATCAAATGATACTTTTCCCAATGCATATTATATGATTTTAAAAAGGTTGATTTCAATCATTGGCATTGTTACATCAAATGTGGAATTGAAGAATGCATTGTAATGATAAGAAGGCCGTCGGAGGTGTGAGCCTACGATGCCCCGGGAGTATCGGGATGCCCGGAGTGTGTGTGCCGAATGCCTGGAGGTGTGAGCTGGATGTCCTCGGGAGTTTCGTGTGGCATCATAGGAATCAAGGGCAAGTCCTAAGGTGCCCTAGGGCTTTTAAATAGGTAATGAATTTACCTATTGGTTTGAGTTTAGCCTTAATACTTTCTTAAGGCTTTGTACCTTGTACCTCGTGTTTTAATTTAAGTTTTTGAAACTTTGGTTATAAATTAATAAGGATAAATTATGTTTTGCCATGCTTGTTGTAAATTTAATTTTCATAAAATGTTATAGGATTTTAATTAGGTAAAATAAATTGTTAGTTTTAATCAAATTAGAAAAGGAAGTTGGATTGGGCCTTAGGCCCAATAGCTTGGACTCTAGGCCCATAAATGGAGGGCCTAAAGTGGGCCATATGGGCCAAGCCCATGAGGCCCATTGGGCTTTTGTGACCGCACGAAGAGGGGGAGGGATTTCGGATGCATGCCCCTCCCCAAGTGTCCAAATGCATG
This sequence comes from Eucalyptus cloeziana, assembly GCA_014182715.1. Taxonomy (NCBI): domain Eukaryota; kingdom Viridiplantae; phylum Streptophyta; class Magnoliopsida; order Myrtales; family Myrtaceae; genus Eucalyptus; species Eucalyptus cloeziana. Next base: position 35,420,274 of record CM024636.1, on the reverse strand, counting down.
GGCCATTTGGCACCCATGCATTAGAGTCCTCTTTGTAATGATTAGGGGGGGAAAGAAAAGAGAAAAGGGAGAGAGAAGGTGGCCGGAGGAGGGGTGGTCGCACAAGTGAGAGAGAGAGAGAGAAATTGCGAGAGAGAGAGAGAGGGAGAGAGGTGCGCGCGAGAGAGAAAGGAAGAGGAGAGGCCGTCCGTCCGCCGCACGCCGCCCGTCCATCCGCCGCCTTGTCGCCGTTTCTTCTTGGTTGGAGGCAAGTTTAGGGTCCATCAATCTCTCTTTGCATGTGTGTTGTGTGTGTTGGTTGGATTTTTGTTGATTTGAATGCACGAAAATGGAGTGAGGATGGTTTGTTCTTGGAGGTGCATACTGTTTTCGCACGGATCACTGAAGTCAGAAACTTGTGGGAGCTTGCATGCATGTTTGGAGTTCGATTTTGGCTTGGATATCTTCATGAAAGTTGTAGCTAACACCTTGGCATATAACATACTGAAATTTCGTGAAAAATGATGGAGATTTAAGGGGTCAAAACCTCATTTTTCGGAGACCCTAGATCTGAAACTGTTTTTCTGACCTTGAGGTGGATTTGTGGTTGCATGTTGATTTTTATTATGAATCTCTCTTCGACTTCTTCATGAGACATGTAGAGCACATCTTAAGGATGAACATACTCAAATTTGAAGCAAAAATAACAAGTTTAGACTAGGAAACCAACCTGATCTTGAAGACGATGAAACTGGAGTCGCGATGTGGGATACCCGAGACTTCGTGGAACCATTTGGAGGTCATCCTTTGGTATTTTGGCCTAAGTGCCTTCCTGAGAATTGTAGGGGATCCTTATAAGTATAACATATCCAAATTTCAGAGAAAACGAAGAAGTGTAGGTAGGTCAAATCTCGATATTTCGGACATAGTACCCTAGGCGTTTCGGTAACCTGACCAGAAGCTTCGTGGACCTATAAAAGTTTATCTCAAATGAATTTGGTCTAGATTCCTTCGTGAAAAATCTAGTTTAATGTCTTAACTATAACCTGGTAAAATTTCATAATTTTCTGAGGTCGTATGGGTATTTTAATTGATTTACTTAGAAAACTGTGCGTTCTGCCCTTATCCGAAATTTTATACGGAAATTGTGGAAATATTGTTTATTGTGTGGAAATTGTTTGGCTGTGTGTTTTCTGCAGTAATTTCTATTTTATGGCATTAAATTATTATATGCTTTGATTAGGGATTTATGTGATTAATTAATTTTAATTAATTGCAAGGTAGAATAAATTGGATATTTAAATAAAATTTAAATGCATTTGGTAAGTGCATTGTTATTGGTGGCATATAATTTCATAAGAACTAAATTACTATGGGTGATTGTATTTATTGCATGTATGCAAATGCTTGATGATGCATGTACAAGAACAAAGGTGAGCTTGTTTTGTCATTGCATCATGTGCATGGAATATTGAGACCTAAATGGCCAAACATGAGAAATGGTAAATGGGAAAGTTGTTTGTGACGGATGATAATGCCCTGGAAGTATCAGGATGCCCGGGATGAGATGGGTGCCGGATGCCCGGAAATGTATAGAGATACATGACCGGATGGCCCTGGGAGTATCAGGATGCCCGGAATGAGATGGGTGCCGGAAGCCTCGGAGGTCTTTGCCCGAGGGGATGCCTCGTGATGCCAGTTAGGATGCGAGATGCCCGGGATGTGGGGGTGCCGGATGCCCAGTGGCCATGATTGGCATAATTCCGGAGGTTCTTCTCGTGATGCCTGGATAGGGCGCGAGTGTAAAGTATGGGATGGATGATCCCGAGGAAGGGTGATGTAATGATCAATTGAGAATTTAAAGTAGAAAATTAAATCATGCATGGAAGACATGATGGCATGTACATAAGATATGATGATGACATGCATATGTGACATGATGATGATGATTACCTATGGCATGATGGTATGATGACATGATGGCATGTACATAAGATATGATGATGACATGCATATGTGACATGATGATGATGATTACCTATGGCATGATGATATGATTGCATGAGGATATGATGGCATGTACATGGCTTCGAGGTAAGTACATTGGAATGCTTGAATGACGTGTATAATGTAATTGTTTGTATTGTTTAAATGCATTGAGTGGTGATTGGATTCCGTTATCTGCTGAGTGGTTGTACTCACCCCTTCGAGGACCAACATTTCAGATTAGTACGATGCCTCTCCCTGCCGTCACGCGGGGAGTGTTTTATGGCCTTCCGTCAGACATGGAGGTCGAACTGACTGAGATCGATTGTCCCACCCTGCCGGGACTGACTTTCATCCATGTGCGCACGATCGTATCTTATGACGTGGGTCTATCTGGAGGCCCAGTCATCCAGGAGTATGTCTCCGTTCACATCCGCCGCGACGGAGTCATGATGGGGATGCTGCCACCCCCACCGCCTGACGCACCGGGATGGGTGTGATGGCTCGTGTACGTGGAGTTGGGGTTAGCAACTTTTTGGATGGCCGACACGAGTAGTCCGAAGGGAGATCATTACACGTCATATTTTTTAGGGTCGTGTGTCTCTTTTTGAGGTTGAAGGCCGAGCATAGATGAGTCTTCGCCTACCTTTTGTACCGACTCGTGTTACCCTTCGTAAATATATATGTAAATAAAAGTGGTTCGGTCTTGTGCTTTCGTTTAATCAAAAATAGTCGGTGTGCATTGTGCTGTTGTGAGGGAAGCGGAGTGATGGTGAGACTCGTCTCTTATTTTCGCTTTGAGCTGCGCAAATCCCTAAAGCCTTTTCAAAAAGAAAAATTTTTACGCCTAAGCTTCGGCCTGAGTTAAATTCTTTCTTATATTGCCGTATAAGTTGTTCTAGCCTTAATTTCTTTTCGCGTAGTAATCTGTGGCGACCCTATCGGGTTTTGGGGTGCCACATTTCGGGATGCCCGGAGGTATATCGGTACGTAATTCCAGGGCATGCCTAGTGGTATGTCGGTACATAATTCCAGAAGGTAGGGGGAACCATTTTCATGGCGAGCCCTAGTGATTCCTCGTGATGCCAGGTGGGATGCGAGATGCCCGGAGGTGTGTGCCGGAGGTTCCTCGCAATGCCAGATTGGGTAAGAGCGATATATGAGGGATGCAAACACTAGTCCTTGGGGGAAAGATGAGATCCTTTCAAACATCATAATGGAAATTGAATCATGCACGTGTGTGTGTGCATATGGCATGTGATATAATTGCCTAGGAAATTGAGTTGATACTATATAGCATTGAGAATGCGATCATGAAGGCATTGAATGGATCTCATGAGAATATATATATGAGTGTATGGGTGTTATGGATCATGCGCATGTATGTGCATATGGCATGGAACATGAATTGCCCTAAATGAATGCATCTCATGGAGATATAAGCATGATTGCATGGATGATATGTGCAGTTCACATGAAATTGTGGTTGTCTTGCATGTTACATTGTGTAGTTTGATGGATCTTTTCTGCTTAGTGGTTGTACTCACCCTGTTTGGGGACGAACATTTCAGACTAGACAAGATACCTCTACTGCCACTGCCATCGGTAGATGGATCGAGTGGTTGGATATGACCACGAGGGGGAGGATAGCAAAGGAAGGAACTTTTGGACGCCAACACTGAACGATGGACTTTAAGTATACGACTGTTGGAAAAGACGTCGGTCATCTTTTGAAGTATAGCCGAGGATAGAAGACCTTGGCATTTTGATGTACCGACAAAAGATATGCATCTACTTTATGTAAATAAAGGTGTTCAGCTTTAACTTATAAAATGTTTAGTTGGTGTGCATCGTTTTCTGAATATAGGGAAAGGAGTTGTTGGATACGCTTCCGCTATATAAATTGTGTAGGGACCTACCTAAAAGATATAAACCCCAGGATTGAAAGATCTTCAGGTCAAGCAAGAGAATAGTAATCGAATTGTGGTGACCCTAACGGTTCGAGGGCCGTCGAGGGGTGCCACAGAGGTTGGTATCAGAGCAATGGTTATAGGTGGAGTGATAAGGTGCCTCAGATGGAAATGAGGATAGAATGATGCACACCATAGGATACTAACTGGAATGGTTGACTAACTCTGAACAACGGGTGATGGGTATTCACTGTAGATCCTTAGTAGTTTATTATGAGTTGTCTTTAGGTGGCTATAACATGTTTTATGTTACTTATATAGTAGTAGTTGCTTTTAAATGGAGACAGTGAGTCTCAGATTTTTCCTGAGGCAAATGCTTAGAAACTGCAGGAAAGTAATGGTGTGAGTTGGAAGTGCTTATCCATCGAGGGCTGAAGCCTTTGCTGCAAGGGTTGAACCCATAATGGAAGATATCCTATAGGCATTGGCCAATATTGGAAATCTGATGGAAAGGCAAGCGCAACAACAACCCGGAGTGGAGCGTCGCCCTCAAGGACTGGTGGAACAATTTTTGAAGTTGAAGCCACCTAAGTTTAGTGGAATGGGAAGTCTTGAGGAGGCGGAACATTGGATTGATGGGATAGAACATATTTTCCGGTTGTTGGACTGCAATAATGCTGAGAAAATAGTTTTGGCAGAGTACGAGCCTTCAATAGGAAGCATTTTTCTGACCGTGCTAAGGATAAGAAGATCACTGAATTTGTTCAGTTAGAACAAAAGGAATTGACAATGGATCAATATGAGGCAAGATTTTCTGAACTGTCTAGATATGCTCCCATGTTGATTGAAGATTGAGAAGAAAAGGCTAAGAGATTCTTGAAAGGATTGAGAATTGATATCAGGAGACAACTGGTGCCTTGAATATAAGAGATTATAATGAGATTTACGAAAGGGCACAGTTGGTGGAGCAGGAGTTGGTAAGAGAGCAATCAAAGTATAAGAGACAGTCGACTTTTGGTGATATCAGACAGGGTAAGAGACCCTATGCAGGTCAAGGTCAAACTTGGGAATCTAAGAAGAAGAGCAATTTCGGGAATTTTGGAAAAGCCAGGGATGGCCTAAATCTAGGAAAAGCACCTTATCGGAGTGAAGATTGTCGAAGGTGTGATGGGCGGCATGGCCCAAGACCTTCTAATGGACGGCTGAAGTGCTATGGTTGTGGACAGGTAGGACACCTTGAGAAGGATTGTCCACAAGAGAGGTCGCAGCCAAGTATCAACCCAATGCGACGAGTAGAACAACGTACTGCTGGACCTTATCCACAAAGGAATCCACAGAGACCACTAGCACAAGGACGGATGTATGCGGTCACTCAAAAGGGAGCGGAAGCTTCCGAAAATGTTATCTCAGGTACGATTTCTATAGATGATAAGAAGGTATATGTGTTATTTGACATGAGTGACACGCATTCATTTGTGTCTGAAAAATATAGATGATTGTGAGAAATAGGAACAAATCTTTAGATATGCCTCTTCGTATTTCTACATCACTGAAGATTATTTTGTTATCTACGTTAGCATGTGAGATGTGTGAGATAACCCTAAGGGAATGAGATCTGGAAATGGACCTGGTAGTGATAGTTATGTTTGACTTTGACGTCATCGTAGTAATGAACCGAACTATGAACTGAACTGGGAAGGCAGTGTTTATGGGATAATTCTATTAGAGTGGCACAGCGGAAGCATGGTTAAGCTTATAGAACTCTTGTTTGTGAAAAAGAAGGACGGGTTGATGTGTTTGTACATTGTTTATAGGCAATTGAATCATGTGACTTTCAATAGTAAGTACCCATTGCCTAGAATTGATGACCTATTTGATCAACTGCAAGGAAGTTCAGTCTTTTCTAAAATTGACTTTAGGTCAAGATATCATCAATTAAGGATTAAGAAAGAAGACATTCCTAAGACCGCATTTAGGACTTGCTATGGACACAACGGGTTCCTAGTTATCCTATTTGGATTGATGAATACCTAAGCTGCATTCATGAATTTGAGGATTAAGTTATGATCATTTGAGGTAAGTAGTGACTTCCTATTAGAGGATCTCATTGGAAGTCTTGATGCATTACATGAAGGCATCTAGTATGTATAGATTGATCTTGGAAGTCATGAATTTGAGTGGTCATATGAGACATGAAATTAATTGTGGTTTATATGTCAGAATAATATGTTTAATTGATGGAGGTCACTTCTAAATTTTTGGTGATGATCTCAGTTTAAAAAGGTTCTGTGGAATTAGTGGATATGATCAATTGTGGTTATAGTCTTTCCAAGGTGAAATGGTGAAAGTCCAAGTTGTAGATTTGATGAGTGATTAGTCCAAACAATGATCCTTTAAGGTGAGACATGATATATACTCGATGGAAACTAGACAAGTTCTTATCTTGGTGGATTATCGATCTTTGAATTGAATAAATCTTGGTGGACTATCGGTATTTGAACCGAATGAATGGTGCTGTATTTTAGGCTTGAATCCATGTTGCAGTGAAGGCATAGTGACTATCTTTGTTGGATTGAACCAAATGAGTTATTAATGGTGTCGATTTTGATGGTTCTAGGCTTGAATTGATGGTGACAAAGGCATAGGAATAATTCGGCTAAATGGTGTGTTCGATTAAGACCGTTAGATATACCCGAATGGAAATGGGATCATGTGATGATGGATTTCATGCAAGGATTACCAAGGACATCAAGTAGCCACGACTCCATCTGGGTGATAGTAGATTGCCTGACTAAGTTGGCCCATTTCCTAGCTGTCCACGTAGACTATCCAATGGATAAATTTGCTGATATATATGTAAGTTAGGTAGCATGCTTACATGGTGTTCTTGTAATTGTTACATTAGATCAAGACTTGAGATTTACTTCAAACCTTTGGTGAAGTCTTCAAACCGCCTTAGGGACTAAGCTCCAGTTTAGTATTGCTTTTCATCCTCAAACAGATGGACAAACAGAAAGAGTGATTCGGATATTAGAAGATATGTTAAGGGCTTGCGTCATTGATTTTAAAGGAAGATGGGATGAAAAGCTGCACTTAGTAGAATTCGCTTATAATAACAGTTTTCAGAAAAAGTATAGACATGGCTCCGTATGAAGCATTATATGGAAGAAGGTGCACGACTCCTGTTTGTTCAAATGAAGTAGGTGAAAGGAAATTCACAGGACCTGAATTGGTACAAGTTACTACTGAAGCTGTCGAGATTATCAGGAAAAGACTTAAAACAACCCAGAGTAGACAAAAAGACTATGCAGATAGGCGTAGAAGACCTTTGGAGTTTAGTGTGGGAGATCACATATTTCTTAAAGTATCTCCAATGAAAGGAGTATCTCGATTTGGAATGAAAGGAAAGTTAAGCCCCAGATTCGTTGGACCCTTTGAGATACTCAAGAAAATGGAAGACGTAGCTTGTTGATTGGCGCTGCCTCCTAATTTAGGAAATTTACATGATGTGTTCCATGTGTCGATGGTGAGGAAGTATCAGCCCGATCCAGGACATATACTCGATCATGAAGCCATCAAAGTGGATGAGAAAGTGAGGTACATAAAAGAGCCAATACGGGTATTAGGTCGAAAAGAACAAGTCCTACGGACGAAGAAAATTCCTTTGGTTAAGGTGTTGTGGCGACATCATGATATGGAAGAGGCCACATGTGAAAGTGAAAAAGAAATGAAGGAAAAGTACCCTCTTTTGTTTAATGAGACATAAGTAACGTCCAATTTCAAGGACGAAATTCTCTAAGGAGGGGAGAATTGTGGCATCCGAGAATTTTGACAACCCTTGGATAGGCGGCAATCCGTGATTAAGTGATGAAAGTATCGTCGGACTATCTTATCGGTATCATTACGGACACTGTTTTATTTTTGTCGTTAGACCGATGCGTTGTGTTTAAGAATGGATAGAGCGTTGAATGAATTATAGCTTTGCTAGAAGTGTTTCGTACGCTCATGTGAGACCGAGATTTATTTCAAGTAATGTGTCGACAATATATATATATATATATATTATATACTAACTCTAGCTGTTCAACCCTTTTAGATCGTTATATTTTCGACCCTGCTGACTCGCGCATATCTCATTTTTCAATGATCCTACACAAACCTATCACCCAAGTATTTATATAACAAGAGTGAAATTGAACTTTAAATAATAGGCCTTCTTTAGTGAGTCCAAGGAGGAAGGAAATTCGGCCGTGCGTGGGGACATATATGCATGTATGGAGGGGGGAATTTCCTACGGACAAGCCACCCCAAACTTCTCCCCAATTGATTGACAATTGGGTCAACAAAAGAGAGAAAAAGTTGACCTAGTGACATGTCCATGCATGCACGAGAGTGAGTGGCGGCCGAAGGACTCAAATGCTGGACACGTCTCCTTCCAGCTGGTGCCATGCGTGCCTTCCTCACGTAGTTAGCGTCGAGGGAAGCCCGAAGCTGCTCCAATTGTTGACAGTTGGAGTCAACAAAAGGGAAACCGGGCGGCGAAAGACCACGTTTCCCTCTTGCTGGACGCGTGCGTCTCCTTACTGCTGCCACCGGATCACATTTTATTGACTAATTAGTCAACTAGAAGACCAACGAAAAAACGAGGGGAATCACGAGCGAGAGAATAGATGGCGAGCGCGAGAAGAGAGCAACGAGAGGAAAAGAGGAAAGAAGGACTGCCCTCTACCGTGCTCGTGCGTGCCGCCGCCATCGACACCGCTCATTGCCGTTGAGTCGCACCACCGCACCGAACCCCTCGCTTTTAGCATCATAGGAATTGAGGCAAGTAGAGTCCGTTAAATCTATACTTTGTTGCTGTGGTTTACTTGTTGTGATGATGTGTGATGTATGGTGAAATTCAAATGGAGTAGAGGTGAGTATTTTTGAAGATGAAGTAGCTGTGTTCTAAGTCTTGTATTCTGTTTTCTGAAGAAACAGTTTGTCCTTTGGTGAGTTCATGGGTTGCATGCAATGTTCTACTTGGAATTTCACTTCAACTTCTTACTAAAAGTTGTAGAAGATTTCTTGATGGTTAACATACTAAAATTTGAGACGAAATGGACAAGTATTGAGTGGCAAAACCCTTTTTCTTCGAAAAGACCAGATCTGGAAAACTGCTCTTTGACCTCTTACGATTCTGTTAATTTTATAAAATGTTCCAGTTCGAATTTGACTTTGTGCTTTCGATAAGATTTGTAGATAACATCTTGAGGAACAACATACTGAAATTTCAGAATAAATGAACCACCAATGACAAAGGAAACGATTTTTCTTGAACACGGGTAGATCTGGAAAACTGCCCTTTGACCTCTTATGATTCTGTTAATTTTATAAAATGTTCCAGTTCGAATTTGACTTCGTGCTCTTGATAAGATTTATAGATAACATCTTGAGGCACAACATACTGAAATTTCAGAATAAATGGACCAGTAATGACTAAGGAAACGATTTTTCTTCAACACGGGTAGATCTGGAAAACGGTACTGAGAACTGGAAAAGTAAATCGATTTTAAATTTTAATTCAGAACGAATTGGACTTTGATTTCTTCATGAAACTTGTACCTCTAGATCTTAGTTACAATATGTCCAAATTTCATAATTTTCTGAGTTCATTTAAGGGTTCAATCGAAATTATTTTCGAAACTGTGCATGGGTAAGGCTAAAAATCCTTTTTCAGTGATATACGGACCTGTACTTATTCTGTGAAGCCTTGTTTGATATGGTGTTCTGCACAAAATATGTTTTCATAGATCTTATCTACAATGTGGTAAATTTTCAGAATTTACTTCCACCGTTTACTAATTTTTCAGAATTTTTCATGAACCGCATGCATTCTATTTAAGCTAGAAATTGTTTTATTTACTGGTTATTGGAATTGTTATGTAAATCATGATATCTTGGATTATTATTCATGCAATGATGTGATGACATTCATACATTTCATATGACATCAGAGGATTGATGGATTTTCATGAACTCAATGAAGTTTTTTCAAAACCATTGCATCAAATGATACTTTTCCCAATACATATTATATGATTTTAAAAAGGTTTATTTCAATCATTGGCATTGTTACATCAAATGTGAAATTGAAGAATGAGATATATGAGAGTATGCATTATAATGATAAGAAGGCCGTCGGAGGTGTGAGCTGACGATGCCCCGGGAGTATCGGGATGCCCGAAGTGTGTGTGCCAGATGCCCGGAGGTGTGAGCGGGATGTCCTCGGGAGTTTCGGGATGCCCGGTGGTATATCGGTACGTAATTCCAGGGGATGCCTAGTGATATGTCGGTACATAATTCCAGAAGGCAGGGGTAACCATTTTCATGGCGAGCCCCAGCGATTCCTCGTGATGCCAAGTGGGATGCAAGATGCCCGGAGGTGTGTGCCGGATGCTCGGAGGTGTGTGCTGGAGGTTTCTCGCGATGCTAGATTGGGTGCGAGCGATATATGAGGGATGCAAACACTAGTCCTTGGGAGAAAGATGAGATCCTTTCGAACATCATAATGGAAATTGAATCATGCACGTGTGTGTGTGCATATGGCATGGGATATAATTGCCTAGGAAATTGAGTTGATACTATATAGCATTGAGAATGCGATCATGAAGGCATTGAATGGATCTCATGAGAATATATATATGAGTGTATGGGTGTTATGGATCATGCGCATGTATGTGCATATGGCATGGAACATGAATTGCCCTAAATGAATGCATCTCATGGAGATATAAGCATGATTGCATGGATGATATGTGTAGTTCACATGAAATTATGGTTGTCTTGCTTGTTGCATTGTGTAGTTTGATGGATTTTTACTGCTGAGTGGTTGTACTCACCTCGTTTGGGGACTAACATTTCAGACTAGACAAGATACCTCTGCTGCCACTGCCATCAGTAGATGGATTGAGTGGTTGGATATGACAACGCGGGGAGGATAGCAAAGGAAGGAACTTTTGGACGCCGACACTAAACGATGGACTTTAAGTATACGACTATTGGAAAAGAGGTCGGTCATCTTTTGAAGTATAGCCGAGTATAGAAGACCTTGGCATTTTGATGTACCGACAAAAGATATCCATCTGCTTTATGTAAATAAAGGTGTTCGGCTTTAACTTATAAAATGTTTAGTTGGTGAGCATCGTTTTCTAAATTTAGGGAATGGAGTTATTGGATATGCTTCCGCCATATAAATTGCGTAGGGACCGACCTAAAAGATATAAACCCCAGGATTGAAAGACTTTCAAGTCAAGCAAGAGAATGGTAATCAAACTGTGGCAACCCTAATGGTTTGGGGGCCGTCGAGGGGTGCGACATAATTGAGACATTTGAGTGCAATGCATAGTGTCCTATGGTCGTTTGTTGGTTAAGAGAACTTGTCGCGAGCATTTATGCTGGACGTTATCCCTATAAGGGATGTCCTTGGAAAACGGAAGCCAGTCACAGTAGATTATGTACCTATGCTCCTTTGGGAAAGCTATCTAGTAGAGATGTTTCCATGCTCAATGCGGTGAAATGACACCTGGCTATGCCGGAAGATCGTCGAACATCAAGTAGGCCGTGCCATTGAGCCGAGATCAAAACTAGGAATGCATGATTAATTTAGTTAAATGCATTGGGTTATGAAACAAAATTGTGTGACACGGTATGGGATGTTTCATAATGATTTGGGTTTATAACCAGGACCCCTATGCTTGGTTGAAATTAAGTATGGCGTTCCAGTTGATTGAGCTTGATTGCTGCTCATGTTTTTATGGCTGTTTGTGATATGAATTGTGCTAACATGTAGGGAGGATTTGAGACGAGGTAAGTCTATATGGTTGTATGATTGTGTGGTTAACATGCCTCTAGGCGTATTACCCTTTTAATCATGGTTTAGAGCGTGAACTCACTGAGAGTGGAGGACCCAGAGCTGAGGACCAGAGAGCCTGGAGTTTAGAATCTCTGTAGACCCTTTTTGATCTAGACTTCTGTATATAGGTTTTTTGGTAGACTTTTGTATATGACTCAGTGTGTATATAAAATAGTGTTTTGTTTGTGAATCTATTTTCCTAATTTTATATCCCAAGATGTTTACTGTCAGGGGATATTTATTCTCTTCCACATGTGCAATAAAATGAATGGGTCGGCGATGCATCCTGGGATGTCGTAGTTATATCCACCACGAAGGGATGGGCACGACCTCGAAGATCAGGGCATGACAAATGTGACATCCTTAATTCAAACCTCTATTTGGACCGCGAGAGATGGACTAAGCATCGGCACGTAGGTAACAAAGACAAGTCGTGATTCAATCCTAGGGATTGTTCATGAGCTGACTAATTGATTAAGGGCTAGGCAATTTAAAATTAGGGTTGCGATAAACCAGAGTAATCAAACATGAAAGGACCGTTTGACCACAAGGATTGTTGTTGTCATGCCCCCGTTCTATCCTTGGTACAAGAGCATGACCTAGTGGGTTAGCATTGATGCCCCGGCAACATCGAATGTCCCGAAAGTCTTTTATCTTTAGTTGAGCACATGCGGAAGTGATCATAAACAATGCCCGTACAAACAAACATGGAAGCCAAGCAAGACATATGCAATCCAAGCAAATAAAAGTAGCATATTCATATACATATTCACATATCAAAAGCTATTTTGATTACATGTCCATCCTAATCTTGGGCTACTTATTTTCGTTTCCATATATAGTCAATCAAAAGGCTGGGGTAGCCTAGCTCCTCTACCAAGCTGCTCTTGAAAGCGGCCCCCATGCTAGGTTCATTCTCTTCTTAGACCCATAAGGTAGTAGTTTTCTTCCAATAAATGATGTCCCTTTCTAAGTCTACTATGTCCATCTCAGTGGTAGTCATATCAATAGGAAGGTCGGGACGGATGGGTAGCGGGATTGCTCCACCCATCACACACCTGAAATTATGAGAACAACAAGAGTGAGTCGATGACTTAGTAAGTATAAATTCCTAATTCTCCTACAGGAGGACATCTCACCGTCAATCATCGGATACAAGATCACCACCCACTTATCGATGGCAAATCAATAGCAAGGTTCGTCCTTTTCCTTGCTTATGCATATGAAATGCTCTCAACCATCTATGTACTTTCAAGAATCAAAGACAAGGAGTTAGTGCATATAAACAAGCTTTCCAAAGATCTGTGGCTTATGATCATTTCGGTCACAAAAAAGGACATGTGCATCTCATGAAACTCGTTCAAGCACTAAGTGACCCAATTCAAACATATGCTCAAATTGATACAAGGATTTAACAATACATATCAAAACAAACCCAGCTTTTGTAAGCATCACACATGGACTTTCATTTTTCTTTTCAATATCATATTAGTCAAAATTAATCAACTCTTTCGGTAACAATTGGGTATTGGTCCCCCCCCTTGGCAACCGACATCGTCCCGATCTCATTATTAAGACAGCATCCAGGGTGACCCCTAGGCATCACCTCACCTGGGCCGACATCGTCCACAATCTTAATATCAGGATGGCATCCGAGGCTTTACTTTAGGCAACGACCCGGCATCCCCCAGCGTCGTTATATAAGTCCATCGTGTGTCCATGCGTTTCAAGCATCGACCGATTCATTTTATGTTTAAACTTTTAGCCGAACGAAAGGCCCAAAGGCATGCCATGCAAGATGAACTAATGAACGACTCTTATGTCTTACTAAGTTAAACTCATGCCGGTTGCAAGTTGGGCTCATGGTCTGGACTTGGAACCGTTCGCTCCAGCTTTGGCATCAACCTGTGACTTGTCTCGAGTAACAACATATCTCAATGTTGTCCCGAAATCAAGTGTGGGTCGTGCACCCACCTCGGCGCACGTCTAAAGTCACATGATACATTTCCTCGACATCCCGGTGTGCTCAACATCCATGTGAGACCATGAACTTAGTTGATGCAACAACAAACAAATAAAAACACAATAAGCATAACAATACAAAGCCAACACAAGCGAACAATGACATCATCTTAAAATCAATACGCGTAGCACATCATCCTATTGAAGAGTTAGAGAAGTCTACTTACTACTTTTTGGACCTAGCTCCAAGATGCTTCTTTGGTGGTCAATTCGCGTCTAGGGCGGCTTGGAGGAGAAGGGCGTGAAAGAGAGGAGAGGAAGGGAGAGGAAATGAGAGAAAAGACAAGCCTTAAAATGTGAGAATGGCTCCTCCTATTTATAGGCGTCCTCCTCTTAGATTTTTATTACAAGCTCATGATTACACCTAAGAGGCAAGTTAGCCTAGCTATCCTCTTGAGTTAGCGCCTAAGTCCCTTGGTGTTCATTTGTGATTGGTTCACATATTGACTTGTTCTCTAAGGCTCAATTTAGGTTCGTTATTACCTATAGTGCCAAAAGGAGACACATAAGCCTTTTGATGCATCATGTCCTCTTATAATTGGCTAGCTCTTGACTTGTTCACCAAGGCTATAATCTAGGGCCATCGCACCCTAAGATTTACTTAAGATTCTAGAGGACACCTAGGTTGATGATTCATCATGGTCATTAATGAATTAATGTCCAAAATCATTAATAAGACCTAGATATATTTGCCGAGCTACTTAAGAAGCAAGTTTTCTCCTTCTCTCTTGATGTGGCCATGTGGCACTTAAATGGATAAGGATGGACCAAGTAAAAAAACTATGGAAGATTCTAGAACTCCAATCAAGTCTTGACATTATGCAGTGACTTGTCCCGGCATGAATTAATTTGTGTCCAAAAATTCATTCAAGGCATTCATAAGACTATTATAGGGTGCCACCTCATTGGAGGAGTCGTTCATATTTGTACACGATCGATAGTTCTACGAAAATCGAGGTCCATACCAAAATTTACTAAACTTTAATCAAATGAGTGCGGCTAAGTCTGTAACCTTCTGAAACTTGTCCATGACAATTTCCAATTAGACTTGGTCCATTGGATGCCTTAAAATAACTACGTGGTTGGTCTTGGTTATTTGCCCTAACTGGGTCTCGGTTGGGTGGACTGGGTCCATGGCATGGGAGCTAAGCTACCCTAGCCTTTTGATTTACTATATATGGAAACGGAAATAAGTAGCCTAGGACTAGGATGGGCATGTAATCAAAACAGTTTTGATATGTGAATATGTACACGAAAATAAGTTGCTTTTATTTGTTTCGCTTGCATATGTCTTGCCTAGCTTCCATGTTTGTTTGTATGGGGATTGTTTATGATTGCTTCCACATGTGCTTAACTAAAGATAAAAGACTTTTAGGACGTTCAATGTTGCATGGGGCGACGATGCTAACCTGCCAGGTCATGCTCTCATACCAAGGATGGAACAGGGGTGTGACAGTTTGTTTTTGGTATCAGAGTGGGGTTAATTACCTGGAGTGATGAGGTGCGCTGAAAGTTGGGCTAGTTAGTTAGGAAAAATACCATGCATGTGTTTGCTTAAGTGATTTCTTAGACACTAACTTAACCCTCTCACTTTGGCATTGCTATAGCTATGCCTATTCTTTTGCATAGGTATTCTATAGAAATCTAGTAGAACACCATGAGTGCTCGGGACCAGTCGACTTCTAAAGGAAAGTCGAACCAATATCCCCAACTCAATGGAATACTACAAGCCCATAAGACCATAGGAGGTTTAATGGAATAATAGGTACAACAGCAGGTTAACAATAATGGGAATGGTGATTGAATGATGCATGGACTAGTAGAATAGTTCTTGAAACTCAGGCCATCAAAATTTGCTGGAATTGGAGATCCTAAGTGTCACGCCCTGAACCTCCAGCGCACACACATCCCTTGGTTGTCGATAAAATTTGCGACATCCAAGGACGCGTCGCCGACCCATTCATTTTATTGCACATGTAGAAGAGTATAAACAATCCCTAGACAACACATATATGGAATAGAAAAGTAGGATACAAGTTTCACAAAACACTTTTATAAACACCTTAGGTTTATATATAGGTCTATGTCCAAAAGAAAAACCCTAGGCCACCTACGCTCCAGACCCTTCAGCCTCGGACTCCGGATTCTCAACACTAGGTACCTGAAAATGGTAACCAATGACGATGTGAGAATAAATCTCAACGAGTTCACGCCCTAAACCCTGATTAGGAAGATAACACCTAGAGGCAACCTAATCACATATCACAGAAGACTCACCTCACCTTAGCACCTCCCTGCATGTCAGTACAGTTCGTATAATAGATGCATATAATAAATGCACACATCAATTGAAACGTCTCACATAGCTCAATTAAACACAAGGGTCCCGATTATAAGGCCAAATCGTTATGACACATCCCATTCTGTGCCATACCATTTTGTCCCATAATCAGGTGTGTTTATCTCAATCATTCATGTGTCCCAATTGATTACTGCCCCCATAGGCAGGGCCTACGCGACACACGGCAGTCTTCCGAGCATAACCGGGTGTCGTCTCTCACCATCAAGCATGGCAACATCTACCTCAAGACGACATTCAACATAGGAGCATCGGCCTAGCCTCTACTGCGACGAGCATCCGTTGTTAGGGGCATTCGACATAAGAGCATTGTCCACCCGACGTATATCGAGTGATGGGTTCTCAAAACCCTCACATGACCATCCAATCCCGGCCAAGGACATTGTGCTTTGCATTCAAATGCCTCAATTAAGATAATGTGCTTGGTCTATTTTCTTCATATTAAAAACACTCAATAAAATAATCGTGTGTGGGTACACGGTCAGATCGAACCATAAAAATTAGTATCATTCCTTTTAAAATCCCACTATTTGATATAATACTTAAAAATATTTTTGGGTGTCAAAATCCGACACTCGGTATTTTCTAATTAAATACCAAAATTTCATAATTTTGAAATAAATACTCAAAATCACAATCGCCACTCAATTTGCATGAATTAACAATCAATTGCATAAACTAAGCACACCACAACAAACATCACGAAATTCCAGTAATCGGCTATCCTGGTATAATGTCTGAAAAATATTAAATAATTAAATAAATTACAAAAATAATTAAATAAATACAAATTAATCCAATAAATGCATACTTTGGCCAGAAATGCTAATTTAACCACCTAAACGGGCCTAGAAAATAATGCATCTATCCACATAAATAGTATAATTTATTTAGCCCTTAACTAATCTAATCTAACCACCTAACAATCCTAATTAAGCAACTAAATCACTAATTAAAACTAACTAACTACCCAAACCATACTTAGCCTAATCTAATTACCAACTGAGCGTCATTAACTCCCTAAGTAGATTTTAGCTAGTAAACTCACCGAATTAGCGGGCCGGTGAGTCCATGGCGACGGTGACGCGGAGGCGGGTAGAATACAAGCTTGTGGCGACCCCAAACGAGGTATGGATAGGCCCGGAAAATAGCCCATAAGTCTTAGCTTGGGTTAAGACTCGGCTTCTATTATTGGGCTGAGAAGGCTGGTTGAGCAACTCGGTTAGCATGGAAATGGTGAGGTGGGACGGCAGCGGCTGTAGTGGGACCAGGTGACGGCTCCGGCGGCTTTGGTGCGGTGAACGATGGCTAGATGACGGCCTGGGCAATGAAGGCGGCTCGGGACAGCGAGCAAACGTGCGGCTCGCAGGGAATCGCAAGCAGGACGGCAAGCGGACGCGCAGCTTGGCTAATGGGCGGCAGCAACGATGCTTAACGAGCGGCAAGGGGTGGTCAACGATGGCTGTTTGGCTTCGCTAGGCTTCTACTGTTTCCTTGGTTCTCAACACAGCAAGAATGGAGGTAGAAAGGGTAAGGAAGAAGGAGAATAAGACTCAGCTGAAGGGGGGACCCAATTAGCCTCACAAGTCAACCCAAAATATCCAATTCACACATTACAAGGCCCCCACTAGTTGCTGCCTCATCCTCAACGAATTTGCTACACCAAGGCTTCTCCAACAAGCCTCCCAAGTGGTCCAAATGTTGTTGCCCACCTTGGCCTTTGAATTTGTACATTTCCCCCTCCAATTTCACTTCAATTCCACTTCAAATTAATCCAATTGAAGCCCAAAGCAAGGTATTCACATTAAATTCTTGCATTTTCCTCATCAAATCAACCAACTTGAACCCCACAAATTCACCCAAAATGGCCCTTTAATTTTTCGATCCAAAATAGCCCAACTTTGATTTTTCGCCGAAAATCCCAATTTGCCTAAAAAATTTTGAAGGATGAGTCAACATTCATAAAATGAATCGTGACATGACAAAACTTTCAATTTCTGAAATTGGGTTCAATTTCGCGGTTAATTTCGACTAGACGCGATTTTCGCGTGACCAAACCTATCGTGTAGCTTTTAGGAATTTTTAGCGCATTTGACCCGTGGTCAATTATTTTCGAGCCATATATCTTCAACTCATTGGCGACTCTCGGTTGTCGTGAAAATCTCAAGGTTTCAAATACGAACACGGGGTAAAGAAATGACAAAAAAATCAGTTTAGTGTTGTCCAACATAAATTTTGCAATTAGGTGGAATCACCCATACTTTAATCACATACCTCTATCGAATCGACCTATCTCTGGTCTCTAATTGATTTTAACAGTGTTATATTGACTCTTCCAGATTAGCACGGTCGAGTAGTCAATTTCTGGTCGAATTCTCAAGTATATTGCGTTTAGATTCCTTAACGGCTTCACCTGATAGACTAGTTATCCTTTGAGTGTTAGCTGAGGGAAAAGAACTATAGGCGCATTGATGAAAAGCCCAACTAATTGAATCGAAAATAGACTCAGAAAATCAGGATGTCACATTGAGGAAGCAGCATCATGGATTGATGAACTAGAAAAGAAATTTGCACTACTAAAGTGCTCTGATGAGGACAGAGTTACATTGGTGATGTATTAACTATAAGGCGATGCCAGACATTAATGGAAGGCAACTCAGGGGAGGATATTCCTTGATGGTGTAGCTATTACTTGGAATGCTTTTGTGGAAGTATTTAATGGCAAATATTTCTCGGAGTGTGCCTGTGATCGAAAGATGGAAGAATTTTGCAACTCTGCCAGAACAATATGACAATCAACTAGTACAATGCAAAATTCTTTGAACTGTCCAGGTATGCTTCCCGATTGGTTGAGCATCCCATAGACAGAGCTAAGCAATTTTGAGATGGATTAAATCCTAAAATATGAAGCCAACTTGTGCCATTAAATCTGAGAGATTATGGCGAGCTATATGAAAGGGCTTAGTTAATTGAGAAGGATGCTATGGAACAAACGATGAATCAACCTTATTATCTCACCATGAGAAATGGGAACCAACATTCGGGTAAGCGACTGATGATGGGAGACAAATCTTCCTTTATCCCTAATAAGAGGAATCATAATTAAAAGCCCCATTTTACTTCAAAAGATGGGTGCTGCATTTGTGGAAGACGTCATGGGAACACTCCTTGTTATGTAAGGATAGGAGCTTGCTTCGGATGTGGCTAGCATGGCCACCTCCTTAGAAATTGTCCGCGGTGACAAGGAATGCAACAGCAGTAACCACAACATCCACCAGCGAGGGTTGCACCTCAGGACAATTCTAATTGTCCATCAACTCTTGGAAGATTGTAGGCGATGAACCAAGAAGAGGCAGAGAATTTGCACACCATTATGATTGGTACGGTTTCTCTACAAAACCATACTGCATATGCATTGTTTGATACTAGAGCTTCTTGTTCATTTATTGTGAAACTTTTTGTGCGATTAGTTGGATTGAAATCTGAATCGTTAGAAGTCACACTCAATGTCTCTACTCCAATGAGAAATGAAGTGTTGTCCACCTCAGGATGTCGAGGGTATATAATGGATATAGGTGGCCAGGATGAAATTATAGACCTAGCCATATTGGTTTTGTATGACTTCGACATTATCATCGGGATGGATTGGCTCATTAAACAATGAGCTCATGTTTATTGTTATGGTAAAATCATCCAATCTAATCCACCCGAGCATCCCAGTTATATGTTTATAGGAACTGGAGGAGGACCCCCCATGTCCTTAATTTCTGCGTTAGAATCTACTCAACTTCTTGAGGAAGGTTGCCACGGATACTTGGCGACGATGACGCATATGTCCAAAGAAAAATTGAAATTAGAAGACATTCCGGTAGTATGGGAATTTTCCGATGTCTTTCCAGAGGAGTTACCAGGATTACCTCGAGAAAAATAGAATGGGTAGGGAATTTGGCCTATCGGTTGGCTTTGTCACCAAAGCTTGCTCAGGTCCACAATTTTTTCCATCTTTCAATATTAAGAAAGTACGAAACCGATTCCGTACACGTGCTAAACTTCGAGGAGATCGAAGTAGATGACAAAGTGTACTATACTGAAGAACCGGTGTGAATCATTGATCGAAAGGAGCAAGTTTTGAGAAATAAGGCCATTCCCTTTATTAAAGTAATATGGCAATACCATGAGGTAGAAGAAACAACTTGGGAGAGTGAAAAAAGTATGATATAATCATAACCGCACCTATTTGATCCAGGTACGTATTTAAATTTCGAAGACGAAATTTTTATTTAGATGAGGAGAAATATAACATCCTTGAATTCTAAGCCATGAGAATAAGGTATGAAGGTCGATCATGGACATAAACCTTGGATAAACCAAGGCATGGCATGTTTGGCCATGGACCATGTAACGACCCCAACTCCATCTCCAGGGTCACTAGAGACGGGTGTTATTTTTGCAACATCCTAGGTGCGTCGCCATCCCGGTCCTATTTATCTTTTCATTATGCACATGCGGAAGCATGACAAACAACACCCAGACAACAATAAACAACCAAGAAAATAACCACTTACAAATATACAATTCAATCAGTTATATTTACGGGCTCTTTTGGTCATGAGGCGTCATATTTACAACCATTACATTTTCTACGCTCTAAAGACTAGATAAACCTTAGCTCCTCTAGCAAGACTAAAACTCCAGCACTAGTGGGAGACCTCAATGCCTAAAATTCTGAAAAACAACCGGGTGAGTCATAGGCTCATTAAGTAAAACTCACTAATTTCTAGGTAGGAGGATTCCTCACCTATTAACAAGCATATAACTCATCCAAAACATTTGTCGATGACAAATCAATAGCAAAACAAAAGTTTTGTCTTCAATGAAACATGAGGAATCCTCAATCAACAATATTCACCCACAACATGAGAAACTCACACCTCACTCAATATTATACAAGCATAAACAATATCAATTCCATAGTATGAGGAACTCACATCTCACTCAATAATATGCAAGCATAACCAAGATCCATTCCGTAATATGAGGGACTATGCACATAGGATTCATTTATTAATAGTCAAAATCCATTGACTCTTTGGAATCCACCGGGCATCCAAAATCCATCGGGCAACGTCCCCTAATCCAAGGGTGACAGCGGTCCTCTGACTATGCATTCGTCGAGCATCCGAGCTTAATTGGGCAACATCTCCTAATCCAAGAGTGGCGGCGGTCCTCTAACAATGAGTTCATTGGGCAACGTTGCCGAAATCCATCAATCGACGGCTAGAAATTAGTCCATTGTGTGACCATGCATCAAGCATCACAATCCGGTTATTATCTTCACTTTTAGTTCAAGGGCCCGAAGGCATGCCATGCATAAGTGTGTGAAATGACTTATCGAAACCGAGATGTTAAGCATGCCAAGCACGAATCAAGGATCGCGACTTGATTGACAGTTTAAGCATCGATCTAGTACCCATCTTGGCTCGGGAAGGATATACCTCGATATCGCATCGAGACCATCATTGGACCAGCTCGTTATGACACCTTCACCGACCTAGTACCAAACATAGCTTGGGAGTGATATGCCTCAATACCGCACTGAGACCATGAAAGGACTGGCCCGTCGTGATATGTTCACTGACCTATTACCAAAGTTGGCTCGAGAACGATATGCCTCGATATCGCACCAAGACTAAGAGAGGACCGATCCATCATGATCCCACGTATGTCCATGCCAACAAAACCATTTTTTGGAGCTCGAGGCATGAACTAGAACATGCACTTTGAAAATGTTTGTAAATAGTTTTGTAAGGAAATAGTAAGGTTTCACAAAAATACTTTTCGAATAGGTTTGTATTAAAGCAAAAACCAAATAAAACTCACAAACTGGGCTTCTTCCAAAGCAATTGAAGCCAAAGCACGAGGCAAAGCTCATCAAACTAGGATCGAAGTCAATCAAGGAAGAAGGTCTAAACTAATCCAAGCAAATACAACTAAACTTCAAGCAACAATAAGTCAATCAACTTCAGTCAAGGACTCATCACACACTCGAAATAGCATAACACAACGTCTTAGCCAAATATTAGTAAATTCTACTTACACTTTCTAAGTCGGCGGCCTTGAATTGGCGATGACAACAAGCATGGCAACAAGGATTCCTAGGGAAGAGGGGCCAAACTTTGATAGGAAGAGAGGGAGAGAAGGTGGTGTATTGGAGGAATGAGGGAGGGATGGCCCATATTTATAGGCAATTCTAACTTGTTCTACAAGCCTTAAAAGTCAAGACTTACTCTCTAAGTCAAAAAGCATTAAATGCTAGGTAACTTGGTCACCAAGTCTCAAGGTAGGATAGGACTTTAGCTTGGTAGCTTGGGACACCTCAAGATGGCATTTAAGGATTTGAGTCCAAGCTTGGTCGTGACTCACACCTCTTGGGTGAGAAAAATAGTTTTGAACAATTTTCGACATCAGTGTCTTTACCTTATCAAATAGAATCGAAAAATTATCAAATTTTAATATGTTTGAGAGAAGACCTTAAATAGCATTTTTTTTTTATGTAGGAAATCAAGTTGAATTCATGCTATGGAAAGAGTAGCAAATCATTGAACACAACCCAAATATTCATCCATCGAGTAGATTCAACAGTTGGAGAGAGAGAGACTCATTTCGAAATCCAAATCTTCACAAAACTTTTTGAAATTTTTATATGTTGTGGAAATGGATGTTTTTTAAAACTTTCATGAATGAAGCATTGAAAAACTTGAAAGGGAAAATTTTATAAAAATTCGAGAAGGAAACCTAGTCACCGTTTTCACTTCATGGGATAGGTTCTAGACAGTAAATGATTAGTCCTTTGTTCTAACCATTTGACCTCAGAAAATATAAAATATAAATATATTGTAGATTAAGATGTTTTGAATAGCTTTTGTGAAGGAATTTTCTTTAAATTCGTACCACAAAAATCTATGTAAAATTAGCAAATAGCGAAGGTCCAATAATTTCAAAAATCAAACGTGGCAATCTTAGTTCAAAAAAGGAGGTGTCCCACTTGGTCAATAAGCATTAATTGTTGGGCATCCTTATCTTCCAAGTTTCCAACCAGGTCCTAGGTTAGCTTGGACACTTTATCTTGGCATTAAATAACTAGAAGGCAAATGTATTTTATTCACTTTTATCTTGTCCAAGAAGGCTTGACTTGCTTGCTCCTTCTTCCAATGGGTGTGTAGTCCCTTTCGTGGCCTCCAAGATCTCCTACTTAGTTTAGGGTTGTAGCTAGGCTAGGCTATAGGAACACATATTCCTTAGTAGCCCACACTTTATTGAATATGTTCACACATGTTCACATTTGTTTACACTTAGTTTCTAAGACCTAAGTGTGAACCCTAAGTGTCAACCATCCTAATTAGGCTTAGGTGTCCTCCTTATTAATGAGCCAAAGTCGAAGTTTCAAACTTGTCTTCCAAGGCAAGAGCCTTTCATGCCAAGTGTCCACCTTTCATCAATGTGCATTAATTAACTACAAGCGAAAGACATTGATTGCACTTTAGGAAAATATCTAAGTTTTGAAGGCCTTGTCATTGGGCAGGAATTAATCAATTTTGATTGCGACCCACAACCTTATTTGGCCTAAGGTTCATGCCTAAACCATTCCCAAACAAAGCCAGATGCAACCCGGTTTGATTGGCCAAACTAAGTTTGAAATCCACTTTATCGAGAAAAGGGGTTGCAGCTAGGTTTGCTGGCTAGGTCTTGGCTCAGTCGATTAGTCCTCTAACCAATTTGTGGGCTAGCCAGTGGGTCAGTTCTACTTGGTTAGTCATGTGGTCAATCATTGGGCCAATCGACCAGCCTTATAGCCGATCCTATGACTAGTCTAAGGTTCTATACCACAAGTCATGGTTAATCCGAAATTGAATCACGTTGAGTTTATTCAATCCATGGTCGATTATCGGTTGTCATGTAATTGTGTGAAGTCAAATGATTCATATCAACTCATAGTCGCATGGGATCGGTTCATGGTCATCCATGACTAGCAAAACGATCAGACGGAATCACCGCAATTGGTGTGATGATTGGATGGAATCGAGCCATGACCGTTCGTCAGATTGAATCAAGCCATGACCATCCATTAGACGAAATCGAGCCATGACCGTCCGTTGATTCGTGATGGTACGTGATCGTCCCATGACCAATCTTTATGGTCGAATAACCTTT
Source organism: Eucalyptus cloeziana (assembly GCA_014182715.1). Taxonomy (NCBI): domain Eukaryota; kingdom Viridiplantae; phylum Streptophyta; class Magnoliopsida; order Myrtales; family Myrtaceae; genus Eucalyptus; species Eucalyptus cloeziana. Next base: position 35,395,913 of record CM024636.1, on the reverse strand, counting down.
CCATGGTCGAACACTCTAGGGCCAATCCCTTGCTTGCCAATTCCCAAACGAGCTAATTGGCTCATGACCAACCTCGGGTTGGCTCATGGTCTAGTCTCACCCCTGACGTACCGGGCTTTGGCCTACTAGTCAGGGCTAAAATAAGGGTCGAAATTAAGGATGTTACAGACTCAATCAACCCGATTAAGACCCGATTAGGGCAAATAACCTAGACGAACGACAAAGTTATTTTAAGGCATCCAATGGACCGATTCTAATTGGAAATTGTCATGGACAAGTTTAAGAAGGTTACAGACTTAGTCGCACTAATTTGATTAAAGTTTAGTAAATTTTGGTGTGGACCTCGATTTTCATATAATCGTTGATCATGTACAAATATGAACGACTTCTCCAATGAGGTGGCACCCTATATTACTCTTATGAATGCCTTGAATGAATTTTTGGACAAAAATTAATTAATGTGGGGACAAGTCACTGGACAAATGTTAAGATTTGATTAGAGTTCTAGAATCTTCCATAGCTTTTTGACTTAGTCCACCCTTATCCATTTAAGTGCCACATGGCCACAACAAGAGAGAAGGAGAAAACTTGCTTCTTAAGTAGCTCGTCAAAAAAATCTAGGCCTCATTTAATGATTTTGGACATCAGTTCATTAATGACCATGATGAATCATCAACCTAGGTGTACTCTAGAATCTTAGGTTAATCTTAGGGTATGATGGCCCTAGAGTATAGCCTTGGTGAACAAGTCAAGAACTAGCCAATTAGAAGAGGACATGATGCATCAAAAGGCTTATGTGTCTCCTTAGGCACTATAGGTAATAACGAACCTAAAATGAGGCTTGGAGAGCAAGTCAATATGTGAACCAATCACAAGTGAACACCAAGGGACTTAGGTGCCAACTCAAGAGGATAGCTAGGCCAACTTGCCTCTTAGGTGTAATCATGAGCTTGTAATAAAAATCTAAGAGGATGAGGCCTATAAATAGGAGGAGCCATTCTCACATTTTAAGGATTGACCTTTCTCTCCTTTCCTCTCCCTTCCTCTCCTCTCTTTCATGCCCTTCTCCTCCAAGCCGCCCTAAACGCCGACCGACCACTAAAGAAACATCTACTATTACTTTCACATCTCTCTCTATCTATCTGTAGATATCTATAGAGAGATCCGGAGTGTGAACAACTCGACTATGCGTTACATGTGCTCTATAGGCCGCACTCTATCCTCTTCCCAACATATCTTCACATACCAAGAATTACGAGATCACCCCTTTTCATTCACGGGTGACGGAGGGATCGTACCATTCGAGCCTTTTTTTTCATGCTTTTCCTGGAGGTCTGGAGAAAGCTTCAATCAATATGATTTTCCTAATCCTCCCTTCCTTTCCTTAGAAGAGGGAAGAGGTCATCCTTTTCTTATTCATACAGTCACAATCGTAGCATGCCAAGCGAGCCAAGCCAAGGAAGACCAATGCCTAAGGGAAAGATATCAGTTTGATCACATCCTCATATACAATATGATCACATGGGTCAGCCCAAGTAGTGGGAAGAGACTACTAGGACTCTGATTGTGTGCCTATTGAAGAATGAGCTGGCAACTCATAAGCAGTGGCTTGGTTAAGGGAACCCACTGGAGCCATATCGAAAGCGAGTCTTCATAGGGCAATTGTCTGATGGTTACACGGAAGTGACAAATTTGCTTTGACTACAGAACCATGTATGTTTGTTAGAGCAAATTAGATGATCGAGTCGAGGGATGCCCCCTCTTCCCCTCACTCTCATTTCCCTAAGATGAACCTTGAGTCATCAAAGCCTTTTTGACTCGATATGGAATGAACTTATAATCATGGAATCAACTTGATCATCAAATTATAGATTATAAGTTCATAAACCTAGTCCATTCCCATTTTGGGGAGAACATATCTACTTTCTCATCGGTCTGATCCGGTTCTAGTTAATTTGTCGTATTTCTAGTCTCCGGTGCCGTCAATCTAATTTGGTTCCTAGTATCATCGGTCTTCTCATAAATTTCTTTCTCATAGCCCTGTGGGTCTTGTGTCATCGGTCTGTATGAAGAAGAAAAGATAATCAATAAGAAAGTAGACTGAACACTAGCCCCATTTTATAGACAGGTTGGGACCAGCCTTCTATCTCGGTGAACAATGTTCCACTGATTAGGCGGGGGTAGGATTTGAACTTGTAATCTTTAGGTTATGAGCCTGATGAGTTAACCATTCCTTTACCATGCTTCTTCCGACACACGTAGTTTTGATTTTCCAATGGATTTACATCTTTCATTAATGAAATTTTTTTGATGTGAGTAATTGCTTTGGTTATTCGCTGTTCAAAAATTCTTGTCTAGGTAGTTCATACCATCCATACATAGTGTTTTGATCTAAGATTTCAATTCTTCCGTGTTTCAGCGGTATTCCACATAAGCTGCACAGAAAAGGCCCAAAGCCAATCCTGGGGAACAATAAAGCTTCATAGGGTCTTTCTGTCTAGGTGTAAGTAGTCCGCATCTTCATAGACATGTCCATTTCACCAAGTTTCTATTTGAGACAATGCCCAGATCATTACACCTTTCGTGCGGTCATAACTTACCTGACAATGAATTTCGCTACCTTAGGACCGTTATAGTTATGGCGAGATATTTACATTAGAGTAGGGATATGACTTTCCAAGGCTCGTATAGGCTTTTCACTTTCCTGTCGTTCGAGACTGTCAGTCGATCGAAATCACAAGCTAGTTATCTACTAAACACATGCAAGTCGAACATTGTTTTCGATCAATGAAGGAACGAAGGAACTGACTGAAAGGTTTGAAAGAATTGAACGAGGAGTCGTATGAGGTGAAAATCTCATGTACGGTTCTATAGAGTGGATGTAAGGGTGACTTATCTGTCAAATTTTCCACTATCACCCCCAAAAAATCAAACTTTGCCTAATCTACTCTTTTTTTTTTTCCATTGTAGAAAAGAGATCCCTTCCCCCCACAACGAAAGATGATGAATATGAAGTCCGGAAGGTGTAGGTACTATGAATCCTCTAACTCCCAATCGAGTTACCTTCCCAATTTTCGCCGGTGTTGGCTGTAGGTTGTGATTTGCCTCAAGATGGCCGTTTCCTATCCCCCTGCTGGTAGGGAATCCACTCCCAGGTCGTCGCTCTGCTTGAAGTGAAGCCTTAGCCTTAAAGAGAGAATTTCGCATTTATCGATAAATTTTCCTTTTGCTAGATTTTCAGTATTGCAAAAGGAAGTTAGGTCAAAGAGCACTAGTTCCGATGGTTGAAAGCAAGCTAATTTAATGAATAGATAGAGTCAACGGTACGATAGACAATGTTGCCTACACGCGAATTAGCTTCCGAGGTCGAGCAGTCTCAATTTCACTAAAGAATTTCTTACCGCCCCTTGGGTCCCTTCCAACGGGTGTAGCACTTGAGAAGGTGCGAAGCTGCCCATGCTCCTCTTGCTTCTGAAAAGAGAAGTAGTCCTTATATTACTGCATAGTGGGAACGTGAGATGCTTTTCTATTCCTTGCATCTCTAGTGCAAAGAAAAAGAGTTTCCTTCTTAATCTAATGGTTTTGTTTCACGAGATATCATGGTAGTATAGGATACCATGTGATTCTCAAGGTGCTAAACATGTGCAGAGTGCTTGAGTGCTATTGCATGCATTAAAAGTGATGTTACGGTTTGCACATGGATGACATGGTCAATAGCACGGTTTAACATGAAGTGCATGAGACATGTGAATGATTTAAATATTATTTTAGTGACACAGAAGGCATATGCATGCTATGCTCTACCTTATTTATGAATTGAGAGGCATAAGGATGTCCTGCAAGTCGATGTTTGAGCCTTAAAAGCATTGATAATGTTGTGGATGCTCATTTCAGTCACATGTGAATATTCTTACTATTATTTGTACTAATTGTGACTCGGGTGTATTTTTATGCCTTTGATTAGGATTTGAAGGATTTAAGTTGAGGTTAGATCCCCTTCCTATTAATAGTTAAGGCAAAGCTTAGGCTTTCCTATTAATATGCCATCAACATGTTTAGGTTCAGGAATTGTAAGGCTCCGATACGAGGCATCCACCTATACAAGCTTTAAGATCTTTACTTATTGAGTTGTCAACTTATAATTCATGTTTAACCTTTTCAGGACAAGAGATATGAGTCTACCACCCTACTGTTTTGGACTTCTTATGTGACATCTCAAATTTTCAATTCTGTTCTCCATTGAATAAATCGAGCCTTTTATCGATGCGCCTATAGTGCTATTCTCAGTGTTGATCACTCCTGAGATAACTAGACTAACTGGGGAAGTCATTAAGCGATTTTAATGCAATAGACTTGAGAATTGGACCAGGAATCGACTACTCAACCATGTTCATCTGCCGAGATCATTATGGCACAGTAAAGATCGATTAGAAATCAGAAATAGGTCAGTTCGACTGAGATGTGTGGTTAAACGTAGGTGATTCCACCAAATCGAGAAATTCTCGTCGATTGGCACTAAACTGATTTTTATGTCGTTTTGGTACCATGTGTCCGTATTTGAAACCTCGAGATTTTCCTAACAACCAAGAGTCGCCAATGTGTCAAAGAGGTTCATTGTGGCTTAAAGAAAATTAACCACGGGTCAATTGCATTAAAAATTTATAAAAGTTACCCAGTAGTCTAAGTCACGCTAAAATTGCGCTAAATTGAAATTAACCACGAATTTAAATCCGATTTCAGAAATTGAAAGTTCTGTCATGTCACGAGTCATTTTAGGAGTGTCAGCTGAGTCTCCAAAGATTTTTTTGCAGCTAGAGTTTTTGGCGGAAGAAGTAGTCATAGGGCCGTTTTTTCTGGAAAATGCAGAGGACCATTTTTTATTGCGAAATTGGGATGCAAGTGGGATCAATGGGTGAGGAAAAATACCAATTTGATCGTTGACTCGATAATAGGATTTTAGAAGCCAAAATGAGTGGTTCCAAAGAGGAATTTAATGGGAATTGAAGCAAAATCAAGTGAAATTCGTGTGCCCCCTTGCCCACAACATCTGGACCATTTCAAGGTCTTCTAGAAGGAGTGTGTTGGTCTAGAAATATAGCTGTGGAGGCAAACTGGTGGTGAGGACCAGAGGAGGGGACCAAAAAGATGAAAGGAGACCAAATTGGTCCCCCCCTTGGTTGCCAGTTCCCCCTTCCCTTTCCTCCCCCTCACCGTTGATCCCCTCTCCTTCTCCTTGCTGTTTGAGCTCCAACAAACCCAGAAACACTCAATTAGCTAGCCATCCTCCTCCCCAAGCCACCGAGCATACCACTGAAGCCACTGCACGCCGTCCGACCACCCGTCGAGCCAGTAACCGCGCCCGCTCGCGGTTTAGTCACGCACCAGTTCGCGTGTCTCCGCCGCCCGCGCTCGCCACTAGCACCTTGCTTGCCATTTGTTGGAGCTGTCCTAGCAGCCGTGTGATGCCGTCGACCACCCCCAACCACCCGTCCAAGCCTTCGCCAGTCTTCTCTTCTTGTTTCAGCCCTAACTAGCCATTGAAATAGCTTTGCCAACCACCGAACAGTGTGGGTCTCCAAGCTATTGTCGGGCCCATTTTTAAGTCTTTCCCGACCCCATTTGGTGGTCCTGCTTTGGAGTTTCGCGTGAACCCTGTCACGTCCCTGTCATTTTGATCCGAGCAAATCATTAAAGAAGTGAGTTTAGCTCACTAATCTCTGCTAAGTAAGTTAATGATGTTTAAGGGCTGATTAGTTAGACTAAGTATGGATTAGGTGGATAATTAAAATAGATTAGTGAATTAATCGTTCGATATCGCATGTTAGGTTGTTAGAGTAGTGTAATTAGAGCCCATACAAGCTCTAGTATTTATCTAGAGTGGTTCAGAAATTTTCCAAACCCGAATTGGCTTTTAATTATTTATTGGCATTTAGTAATTAATTTTCGTAATTATTTAATTGATTAATTATTTTCTGGAAATTAGACCAGAATAGTCGATAACCGGAATTTTATGTTGATTACGGTGGTGTGATCTGTTTATTTAATTGACTGTTATTTTGTGCAAATTGAGTATGATTTGTAATTTTGGGATTTTTCCCATAATTTATTTAATTCCAGTATTTAATTAGAAACACCAAGTGTCGGTTTACAGCGCCAAAAATGTTTTTAGCAACTATATAAATGGTGGGAGTTTTGAAAGTAAAGATATTATATTTTTGGTTGAGGCCGATCGTGTACCCACACACGATAATTTTTATCGGGTATTTCTAATACGAAGAAAATAGGCCAAGACATTATTTTAATTGAGAAATTAAAGTGTGAGACGCAATGTCTTTGGCCGTGGGTAGATAATTGTGTGATAGTTTATAGTCATAGGAAGATGACTATCGAAAGCTGGAATGACGTGTGTGGTGCGTGATGCTATGTGTTAGGTTAAGAAAACCACCGAAGTATGGTTGTGCCTATTGAGCCGTAATTAACCGCCAAACAAGTTGTGCCTATTGGGCCATAATTAACCACCAGAGTATGGCCGTGTCCATTGGGCCGTAATTTACCGTCGAATTTGGAACAAGTTATGCCCGTTGGGCCGTAATTCACTATTGAACATTTAGTAGACTGTGCCCGAGTGTGGCTGTAATTAGTGATTGAAATGAGTAATTGGAATGACCGTGTGATGATCTTGATGACATGAAATCAACTGAGTTGATTGATCGATGATCCGATCCGATGTGATGATGTGATTCTATGAATTGCATGTTGTATTGACTTGCAGGAATGAACTGAGGCCAACGTAAGTCCTCTGACTCGTGTTTGTGCATAGGTAGCCCTCATGGTATATTTTCTTCATAGTCGGGTCTTAAGGGGTTGAACTTGCTGAGACGTCGTCTCACTTTGTTGTGGGATAACATTCCAAGTCCATAGATGGTAGCTCCTCTTGAGCATTTTGGTCAACCTAAGAAGGTGACAGAGCTGAAGTATCTTATCCCACTACATGGGAGCCCTAGTGGATGGACCTATGAGCTGGTGAAGTCCATAGTTTGGGTTGATGAGGGTTTACCTAGAAATGTGCCCCATCAATACTAGGCATGGTATCGTCAGGCTTAAGATGGAGAGAGGGAAGGTCCTATACTGGAGTCCAAGATTCCTTTCTATGTATTGGAAGTGGCCTTTGGAAAGACACCGCAGATCTTCCAGGAGGTTCGAGGTAGACCCGGTGGATCTTGATCTTGAAGATCCAAGAACCCCTATGTACTCGGAGGTAGGCTCCAACTAGAGGGTGGATGATGATGGAGAGGACGACGAGGACCCGTAGTTGTTTGAAAACCCCCCCCTGTTTTGCAGACCTTCTATATTTATATGTTGGTTTGTATTCTATTATATATGACATGATTGGGTATGTTATGTATATATAAGTGTGTTGTTGGTTTTAAAAATTAAGGCCCTACTTTTCTATCCCATTGAATTGTTGTCTGGAGATTATATATTTGCTTCCACATGTGCATTAAAATGTATGGGTTGGCGATGTGTCCTAGGACGTCGCTATTTAATCGACCAAAGAGGGATGGGCGCGCGCTCGGAGGATCAAGGCATGACAGCTTGTGCACATGGAAGTGTTGGTCTTAGACGTTGAGGACACTATCACTGACATTCTCTTCTAGCGCCACATCACAACGATATAGGTGGATGCGGGTGTGGGGTACTTGGTCCCCCATTTGTTTATGGCTTGGTTTTCATGAGTCAATAAGGACTTCTATGGTCCTCTGCATGGGTTTGACGGCCCACCTAGGGACAGTATTAGGTCAGTGCTACCCCCACCTAATGGCACCATGGACGACCCTAAGTTTGACCCCGATTATCACCTAGCGGCCGAGCCATCGTTGTGAGGACATTGGTGAGGATAGTAACCATTCTTGGTAGCTGCATTGGTAGAAGAATCTAGGATTAACCCCCCTTCGTTTGATACATTTTCGTAAAGAGGGGATGACTAGCTATGGAACGGCCCTAAGGTTGGGCATGTAATTATGTAATCATTCTGTGTAGATAAATAAAACTAGGATGTTATGCAGTAAGCTTGTGAATGTGTTTCTCTCTAACTATCTCATGTTTGTTTGTTATTAATTGGGTGATTGGTGATTGTATGTTTTTGCATGTGTTTAATGAAAGATAATAATAAATGCGATGGCGACGTCTCTTGGGACATCACGAATTAATCCCAAGGCTGAGGATGTTGCGTTCCCAAGCCAAGGTTAAGGCCTAGGGCATGACAATAAATGCCGTTAGTTGTAACATGAGAGGCACGTAGAAATGATTATTAAAGTCTCGAATTCCAAGGTAATATTTTGGAAACAAAGACTTGACATGTGGGAATATTGTTAGCTATTAATTGCACTACATGTGGGATGTGTGAATTTTTATGCAATTATTATGACTCGAGGAACTCACATATGTTGTTAAAGTTACTAATTGACGTGTTTGGAATTTTTACGAGTATCAAATAGCTCATAAATTTTTTATAAGATGGATGTCTAGGTAGAGGAAGAGTTTCATTCATATTCATTGTTAAGGCAAAGCAAAGACTTTGTTATTGATCTACCATCGACATATGGTTGTTGACATCTAATTTTTAGTCGACGCCTCAAGAAAGGTAAAAAAATCAAGATTCGGGTTTCCAATCATGACGGAATCCATTTCTCGACCAAAGAAAGTGTCTTTTTCGTTTCTTTCTTTTGTATTGTTGTTTTAAAACAATTTCCAACTCATTTTCAAGAAAAATCTATAAAGTAAAACAGTTATGGTTGACTTCCGAATTGACTTTCTCGTCAACTATTTGACCAAAAGTCAACTGTGGATCAAAAATTATTTTTTTATCCAAAAAGATACCATTTAGCTTTAATTTCACTTTTCTTAAATTTAATTTTTCAAAAATCCAAAGATTTGGCTCAAAAATCAATATTTTAAGAAAACCAATTAAATAGTTCACTTTTAGTCAAACCTTTTACTAAAAAACTATAAAAAATAAAAAATTCATGAAAAATTTCTTTTTGTGTCAATTTGAGTGTCGAAAATTTTGAAATTTGATTAAGAACTTTGTTTTCAGAATTATTCTATTTTAGGTTCTAAATCAACCAAAAATGAAATTATTTTTATTTTAGGTGTAGTTCCTTTTTGACATTTGGTCTAGGGATTATTCTAAATCTGCTCGTACGTTTAATTTCATGAATTTTCCTAGCAAAAGACAAATTGCTATTTTAAGCCCTAATTAGGGGGTGAAAATCAACTCTTTGTGATCTACGAATGCATGATTCTTTTCCCCTTGTTTTCTTTTAATAAGTCCAAATCTAGGTCGATTTTGAGAAATTCGCATTAAAACTTCCTGATTTGACAGATTTCACTCTCTTGAAAATAAGAAAACCAAACCATTAAGCTATAATCAAAGAAATTTGAGTCGACCCATTCAAGACTAAGGTTCAATTGCATGAGTCTTTGTTCAATTTTAATATTAGACCGCGATTCATTTTTTGCCTAAGTTTTAGCACTTTAATTCAAAATTAATTTCAATACATCAGATGATCAGTTAAATAGGACTATTGCAATATTAATTGAACTCAATTTCAATTAATTTGCAATTTCAGGTAATGAATTACAAATTTGCTCATTTTAGCCCTTTAGGCTCAATCTTAAGTATCCATGGTTTTGGTCCATTGTTTTTAACAATAATTACTCCATTAAGTCAACAAATGGTCCATAGATCACATTTATGAAGTTTAATTGGCTTAACTAAATTGAAATTGGACAATTTCTATTCAAATTGTGCAAGTTTTCTTTTCAAAATTGCATAAATTTTTAACCCACGAGAGCCACAAGTGCGTGAACAAGCCAAAACTAATCAAACTAGCTTGAAGCAACTAGTTCGATTGGCCATCGGTGAGGCAGACCGATTCAGCCCTTCAGCACTTGATTCTAGACCTCCGGCAAACGGTTTTGGGACCCTCACTGCGCTAGTTTCACTTCTATGCCCTCAATTTCCCATGATTTTGTAGATTGGCTCTCGAATTTTTTAAATTTGCAATTTGACCCATAATTAGGCATTTTAGCGCAATTCTCATTTTTAGTTTGGATTTTCACAAATCAGGCCCATCTAATCGATTACCCAACACCTCTTAGTAATGACTAGGCTTTCGAAATTATGCTTTGGCAATTAACTTAGGATTTCGAACATTGAATCAAACCAATGGCTGGATTGATCGATTTGGGAGAGGTATAAAGACCATTTTCCCTCCAAAATGCAAGAGGGGGCCTCATTTGCAGAAAAATATAGGAAAAATCTATAACAAACTCTCTATTCAGCTCTCTCCTTCCCGCTCAAATCCTTTCTCTTCTTTCTCCAGCACGAAGATCCGCCCCCTCCATCATTCTTTGCCACCAACTGCCGAACCTCCACCGGCAACAAGCCAGTTGCGGTGGCTATCCCTTATCCCCCTTCATCCTTGTCATGGCCTCTTGAAGCTTCAATGGCCATTGTTTCTTCCTATCCAGCAGCACGTCGCTACTTCAAGGACCGATGTTGTTGCCAGTCTCGCCCCTAGTTGGATCAACTGCTCGAACCGATGCATCGACAGTCTTCTCAGGTGAATCGATCACTATTGATAGATCACCAAGCATATGCTGGTGGTCAAGGCCTAGGCGGAAAGCCATCGGAATAACTTTGGTGGCTTATTCTCTCAATGGTGATTGAAGACTGGTTCGATCAAACCTATGTTGATCCCAGGCGAAGTCGGTGACTAGCAACGGCTCCATTGCCAACGAACTGCCTCTGATCTGTCCCGCAGGTTGTCTCTGACCATTGGATTGTTAGAGCCTGGTCAATCCTTCACTGAAACATCTCCGGTGGTTCTTTCCTCTACCGGTGGTCCAAATCAGGACCGATTTATTCAATCAACTGATCCGGCGACCATGAGCTGCATCCTAAGGTGGTGATCTTAGCCGATCACTCTATGAGGTCCTCTCCGACTTAGGCATGGTCACGACTAAGCCAATTGGCCACCAGAGGAGTACCGGTGATCTGATTTAGCCCCAACAATCCCAAAATGAATCCAAACTTGGACTGGTTCTTGTTTTTGTTGTAGGGTGTGAACTTGCAATCCAACCGGTTCAAAGACACCTTAAGGTGGTTCGATCCATCCCTCGGAGCCCGATCGTGCTCTGGCGACTTTTATTTCGTTCGATTGCGTCTAGTCTGGAAGAAAAGCACAAAAAGTAACAACTTCGGACTTAAATCCGATAAAGTGAGGTTAGAATAGCTAACCAGAGCAAAGATTCACACTTAGAGACTACATGAATGCTTAAATACTTGATTGATAGATTAGATAATTGATCTGCTGAGATTAAATTGAAGTTGAAGATTAATTTGTGGTTGATCATGTGACTTTGAATGCAAATCTGCAATATTTAGATCTCTGTAACAAGTTTGTTGTTTAGCCCAAAACGAGGCTTAGATGGCCTTATTTCAACTTGAGGCCTTCTAGACTTAGAAAATGCATTCCGATATCTTCGAATCGATAAGTCACATGGCCTGAACGGCCAACATCGTCCCCTAAAAAATGTGTTACAATCTGCTCAAGTTCCATAGGTTGTTGGTGCTCTTTAAGTTATGTCCTTTGTTTGCCTCGGATTTTTTTTCCCCTAACTTCTATGATGATTTTTTGATAGGGTTATCTTCATGAAACTTGTTTCTCATTGTTTGAGTATCTTGCTATTTTTTCAGAATTTTGGACATATTTTGATAGGTCAAAACCTCTTAGATTTGAGCATGTATTTGTCTGCCCTGCACTAATCCAAGGCATATTAGGCAAATTTAAGCATGTAAAAGAGCTTATTTGACCTTTGAGCTTTCATGAGAATAAAATACATCTGATATGCTTTCTATTGGTGCATGATTTGCATGATTTCGTTGTTATTCGATATGTCAATTGCATGTGTAAATGTGCATGGGTGCTATGGCTATTGGGAAAGTTAATAATGCAAATCTATTTTGCCATTTTCATCATCATCCATATGATTGCAATTGGATTTTGAGTTCTTAATGGAAAATATTTTCATCAATCGTTCTATATGACACATTTTTGGTTGGATTTGTGCATATCTTTAAGTGGTCGAAATTAGGCATGCTCTTAGCTCTTGTTATAGGATTAAAAACCTTATCATGCGCGTACCTTTCCATGCTTGTTTGGGTCTTTTGAAGATCAAATTTCATGTTGGTACATTCGTGACGTTTGAACTACATTATGCAAGCTTCATATGCATATGCGGTTTGCCATGGTTGAACGCCATTTCATATGTGAAAATCATATCATAATTCTGCTAGTTACACTTAGAAACTTTCAAGCATGTCATTACAAGTCTTAGATCATCCTGTAGAAATTTTTGCATGCCAACTTAGGATTATTCCATTCCCCTAATCACTTGTCGCATCCAATTCCAAGTCGCATGCGATTTTCATGTCATTTGTGCATTATATGAATGATTTTGAGGCTTAATAATGCATATCTATGTCATGGTTTTTAATGGCTGACACGCACACTTTTAGAAACCTCGTCTTTAGAGCACTAAGTCGATCTTGATTGGACTTGAGCCCTTCTAGGAAGTTATAAAGCACACCTAGAGTGTTTAAATTTTAGGATCATGTCATCGTTTGCTTGTGTTGGCTTTGTATTGTTATGCTTGTTGTGTTTCTATTGCTTGTTGTTGCATTGATTAAGTTCATGATCTCGTGTAAGTGTTGAGCATGCCCGGATGTTGAGGAGAGGTCTCGGTGACTATGGACAATGCTAAAGCCTGAGCGAATGGTTCCAAGTCAAAGTCACGTGCCTGAATCGCATCCGGCATGAGTTTGATTTAATAAAACACAAGAGTCGTTCATTAGTTCACCTTGCATGGCATGCCTTCGGGCCTTTCATACGGCTAAAAGTTCAACATAACATGAATTGGTTAATGCTTGAAATGTATGGACACACGATGGACTTATATGCCGAGTTGGGGGATGCTGAATGGTTGCTTGGGGTAAAGCCCGGATGCCATCCCGATATTGAGATCATGGATGATGCCGGCCCAGGTGAGGCCGATGCCTAGGGGTCACCCTGGATGCCATCCTGATAATGCGATCGGGACGATGCCGGTTGCCATGGGGGGGACCGATGTTCGGTTGTTACTGGAAGAGTCGATTAATTTTGACTAATATGACATTGAAAAAGAAAAATGAAAGTCCATGTTGTTGGATAAACTCTCTTCAGGTATTTTGAAGTTGACAAAATATTTTCCTCGTCTAGTCTGAAGACTTATAGACTCTACTGTCAAAGTCTGAAGATCAAAGTATGAAGATTTATAGACTTTACTGACAAAGTCTGAAGCTAGCAAAACTCAAGTTTCAAAGTCTACCCTCATGGACAGTCTCCAGACCAACTTCTATTCTGATCTTATATGGTTTTTACTCTAACAGCTAGAGAATATCTTTCTACTAGATACAGCACTAGAAGATCTTATTTTCGTATTCGAATATGTATAGATTCTCTAAAGATTTCGCAACTTTATTTGGAAGGATCTACTTATGGAAACTAAGATCCCGATTGTATGGGCGAGCAGGATTGATGGGCTATCAACACTTACCTTAAAGAGCTCGAGATCTCTCTAAATTGATTCTGTCCAACAAGTTGATTGGAAGAACTTCTTTGGAAGGTGCCAACGGTAATGAAGGCATGAAGAAGTATATAAGAGAGATGCTCCAGTTGTTGAAGGGTGCTAGATAGAAGAATTCCAAAGTCTGAATCTCCTTTTCTATTTTGTGATATTATTCTTCGAGCGTTATATGTAATCAAAAGAGAGATCATATTGTGGTGAGACCTTGAGGAAGTGTAGTAGAGCTTCTACACTGTGGACTCAAGAGCGTGAGACTGTAATCACTCTTTTTGATTCTTAGTGAAATCCAGCCAGAAGGGCTATCCGTGCGGGAGAGTGGACGTAGGCTTGGTTTAAGCCGAACCACTATAAATCTGGAATCTTGATTCTCTATCCCTAATCCTTTTATCTTTTATTACTTTCATCTGCTGTGATTGTTGGTTTTAATTCTTTAATCTCTCATTCGGATTAAATTGTTGAAATCGCTTTAATCACCTATTCACCCCCTCTAGGTGCTAATTCTAGTCCTAACACATGTGTGGTCCATGACTAATACATGTGTGATGCTTGCAAAAGCTGGGTCTATTTTGATATGTATTGTTAAGTCCTTGCATTTATTTGAGCATATATTGGAATTGGGTCACTTAGTGCTTGAACGAGTTTCATGAGATGCACGTATCCATTTTTGTGACCGAAATGATCATAAGCCATGGATCTTTGGAAAGCTTGTTCATATGCACTAACTCCTTGTCTTTGATTCTTGAAAGTACATAGACGGTTGAGAGCCTTTCGTATGTATAAGCAAGGCAAGGCACGAACATTGCTATTGATTTGCCATCGACAAGTGGGTGGTGATCTTGTATCCAACGATTGACGGCGACACATCCTCCTATACGAGGTTTAGGTGATTGACTTATTGAGTTTTCAAACTCATTTGTTGTTGTTTCATCAAACTCATTTACTGTTGTTTCATCTTTTTCAGGCTAGTAAGTATGGATCCACCACTTGCGCGCTTCATGCGTTTCGAGGTGCCTATGAGTATGGAGGTCGCTATCATGGATATGATTAGAGAAAACACCATATATCGAAGGATGACTACTATTGTTTGGGTGGAGGAAGGCTACAACAATCTCATCCCCCACAATTACTGAGTTTAGTACTTGTGGTTCAACAAGCACCTTGTCGGACCTCTTAATATGATCCGTGGGCCATCTGGATTAGATGAGGACAATAGCCTACCCAACAACCCAATAGATGACGTCTAAGTAGTCGGTCCTCGTAAGGGAGCCACTTTTGTTAGTATCTCGCTAGAGGAGGTAGGCTTACCCTGAAGCTTGTGAACCCCCTACTGTCTTTTGGAGGCATATCGGATTGGCCCAAGAAAGGGCTTGTAAATTAAACAATCCAGTCTAACGAAGCAAATAAATAATATGTACATTTGCTTATGCATTTTATTTGCTATTCCTTTTGTGTGATTCTTGATTGGATGTTGATATGTATGCTTCCGCTTGCGTTTAATTGAAAGATAATAACTAACGGGTCGGCAATGTCTCTTAGAACGTCGCATAATTAACCACCGTCGGATGTTGCATTCCCAAGGCAGGGAATAAAGGTCCGAGGTGTGATACCTAAAACTTGTCATTAAAGTACAATTGAATAATGAAACTTTTACAAAAATGCAATTAAATCCTAAAACTTCTCACAAAAGTGCAATTGAGTCCCAAAACATTCAAAAAGTATAATCAAATTCTAAAACTTGTCGCCAAAGTGGAATTAAGTCTTTTCATTAATTACACTTTTCGAAAGTTTTAGAACTCAATTGCGCTTTTGTAATAAGTTTTAAGACTTGATTGCACATTTTAAAAGTTTTAGAACTTAATTGCATTATCGTAACAAGTCTTATGACTTAATTACCCTTTTTGAAAGTCTTAGAACTCAATTGCACCTTCATGATGAGTTTTAAGAATTCTAGTGTAATTTTCTCTTAAAAAAGAATATCCTAGGTTACTTCTTAAAATCAATGTTTAATTTTCTTCTTAGTCTAACGGTCGGGATTGCGTGGTGGTTTTCCGTGGTGCCCTTTAGGCTTTACATTTCAACTTGCTAAAATTATGTTTTATGATACTTAGACCATGTCATCTGAGCCTATCTTGACCATTGATGGCTGATCATAAAGGCCTCACGGTGAAACCCATATATGCAATGATCAATATGGTCTTAGTCCAGATGACCTATAGACCATGCAATATTAGCTCTTACTTCTTGCATTCCGTCCTCCTGAGGCGTTCACTATCGATTTCTCTAGCTAGGACAGAAGGTCGCCATGACCGAATTTATATAGTGAAATTCCGAATGGAGGCAGAATTTATATTTGATTAATTCAACCTGATAGTGTGTTTGGATTGGTTTTGACAGGTGTGGGATCTCGACTCAACCCTAACCGGACTTTCTATTATAATCTAAGAAAATCGATGGAAAATATGTAGTGTCTACAACACTATCGTTATGTATTTGATTCCGTTCATCGTGTTTACAGATAGAGCCTCCTTTGAAAAGTTCTCACATGTGTGGGGGGTATTATATTCTCCGAATACCCAATTGGGCACCACCATTAGCGACTCCACTACAAGGCCAAAGGGTACGGAGCCATAAAATCCCCATTTTATCTCATGTTGAAACAAACCATATGAGGGTCGTTTGACAAAGAGCAGAAGAATGTGGAATCTCTCTTTATAATCAGGAATGCATAAGAATATTTCAAGTGGGCAATTGCCACTTGCTACCAGCTGAGCTGACGATTATAAATACTAAACCAGTGCTTCCACGGATGACAAGAAAGACCTGATCGATGGTCGGGAAATTGAACAGGAAATTGCTAATGCTCGCTGCTTGCCGTTGAGTGTGGTCTCGCATGAAGAGGAAGAGAGTAGATGTGAGCCAAGGATGACTTGCCGCCATATGTATTGTCATCGGAAAATGTCTTGCATGTGTTGGATCGGGGCTTATGTGACGAGTCATCCTTGGCTCAACTTTGCTCACTTTCTTCTCATGTCAGGTCTCAACTTCTGTCAAAACCCTTTTTTGTCTTATGAGGTAGCTTAGGAAGTGACACTTACAGCCTAATATCATCCTGTGAAGTGTAAGTTAATGTCTTGGTTGGATTACCAGCTTCATATCTTCTATTCGTTTTTGTACTCAGATGCCTTGTGTAACGTTGGGCCAGCCTGCCTTGATCATAGGGTTTCGATGGTAAGTATTATACATGGGTGGCCCCGATCGTGGAAAGCCTGACCTTTACTGGAGCTATCTTAGGAGAGGGCGAGGGTCTTGCAGAGTCCATGGCTCAAGCGAGCCTACTCCTTTCTTGAAACTCCCTTGACTCTTGCCCAGTGCGCTCTCTCTCTCTCTCTCTCTCTCTCTCAAGTGATCTCAATATTTTGGGATTTTGTTTGAGCCGTAGGAAATTCTTCTTTTTGAAGTTTGAATCCCTTACTTGAAATCATGAGGATTCAAGTCTCTCTATCCCCAGAAAGGGACCATTTGACTCATTAAATTCAGGATTTAAGAACACGTCCTCGTACGTAAGCCGTAGAATCCCGAGGAGCTCGCGAGCGGTTTCTCTTGGCGTAGAATCAGCGGTTTCCTGGACGACTTCTCACAGTGTTCTGCAGCAGGCACCGAGCCATACTTCTTTGCTTTTCTTTCTTTCTTTCTTTTGCAGGTTGTCCTGGGGAGTGACTCCTGCAGCCTCGCTATCGCTCAATTTTGTCCCGGCGAGTCCTCACTGTCGCCAGTGATACTCCCTGCATGCCGCCACCCTATGCACTAGACGACTGCGCCTCCGCATTGCTCGATATCTTTGCAAAATTCTCAATTAGGAAAAGTCAAGTTTATGCAATTTATATGAGTAATTTGATGCATGTTATTTGACATTATACCATAAATAATTTCATTATTATCTCAATTATTCCTGACATTGATCAAGGCAGGTTAGGGCGTTTATCCTTTGAAACTAAAGGACGGAGCCTTAATGTTGTCTTATTTCTAGTTCATGACTAATAACTTACGTTCATTATGCAAGATAAATTGTATAGACTTTGGTTACTTTGAAATATATGTCATGGAATTGAACGAATTTTTGGTAAGACATTTATTAATAATTACATCTTCATGCATTGCATATAGTTTGATTCTTGAATAAAGAAAATATAAAAAAGAAGTAGCACTGCATCATTACGTCGTTCACTTAATAAAACTCATTCAGGTCATGTTTAGGTGGCCAAGCGTTTAGTCTTTTATTTCCATTAAAGAAAAATATGAAAAAAAAATTAATCTCTTCGTTGGCTAAACAATAGGGTTAATGCATAATCGATTCTCTTTCATTATAATTGCATAAAAATTGTATTTCATTCAATTTAATTATTACATAGTTTACATGTCAGTTGAATTTCGTTCCAATTCATTAATGCTTGTTGGCTTGGAATTCATGAAGTCTTTGAATTAAGTCATGTTTTAAAGAAGAAAAACCCAAAGGTTATGTTTGGTCATTCGAATTTCTAACCAAGGTAGAATTGGATATGATAGAATATGAAATTCATGAGATATTGCTATATTATATGTACTGTTTTATGATTGTAATAATAAAATCGGATATATTAACACCATATTATATATTGTTTGGTATAAACGCCTATATGAATCACAAATTTTAAAAATGGGGACAGGGTGAGAACCTTCCATTGGTTATGCCCTTGTTGTGTTGGTTCTTCCATATTTAGAAATGGAGATAGATCAAGATTTTATTTTTTTATTTCTTTCTTCCCCTTCTATCATTCTCTAATAAAATTTTATTAAATAGAAAATTGTACTAATATACCTAAAATACTAAAACACCTAAAATATGTAATAATTTTTTATAAGATAGAAATCAAATTCGATTATATAAATAAAAAATAAATTTTTAGTTTTAGTTTTTTTGAATTTCTTGTATTAGAATTCAAAAATTATTTATATTTAAGTATAATTTTGACTTGTTAATTTTTTAAAAAAAAAATTATTATTTGACATAAAAAACTTTCCTACTATAAATATTAAAAATTCCTATGTATTTTTATCCCACTTCCTTCATGGAATAATTTTATTTTATCTATATCCCATTTATATCCAACTTTATCTTATCTTGAGCAAGCATTAAATGCATGATAGGATAAATTTTATTCTGATCGCCAAATGCAGTAAGAATTAAATATCATTGCATTTAGAAATCATGTTTCGGCTAATGCATTTTCTTTAATTAACATTTTGTAGATATGGGAAAATTAATTATAGTGAAGTTATACTTGGTTTATTGCATTAAGGTTTGCCTTATTCTCTACAATTTATTTTAAATGCTTTGATTATCAAGTGTTAATTTTTTTTATTGCATACTCGAATGATCACTTCTTATATGTTTGTGATAAGAATTAAAATTGTCCAAGATTGCTTACTGGATACTTTTTAAATAAAGAAAAAAATGTACTGAAAGGGTGTTAGATTTATCTAACATAACTAAGTCCTCTAGTTCACATAAGTAAATAAGTGGCAAAGTCTGTGTTAAGTCTTTGTCTTAGTAATCTATTAGCTTTCCTTTTTATGATTCACTTCAGGGAAGGTCTTGACGTGTGTGTGTGTTACGACTCAACTTGTTTCATGTAGACAAAACCTCCAAAAAAAAAAAAAAAAAACTCAAAATAATCTAACAAAATAATGACCATTTGGGAGTGGCCATTCACTAATGAAACTCTCAACATGGCATCTCGCAACAAATGTGGAACTTTGGGATGTCATAGGTTCCTCTATAAAAAGCTATGTTGTTGCTATACTTTCTTATTCGATGTGTCGTCTAGTCAGTTCCCACTTCCTCTGTCATTTTAGAAGTTTGCTAGAAGTCACACCTTGTCCAAACTCGCTCGCCATGGTGGTCACTCCACGGCCTCGTTAGTTCTAGTATATGCTTTAGTCTTTTCACAAACCACACAACTATTGGAGGAGGATTTGATCTGATACTATTTATAGTGAACTAACTCATTTCATATAGGCCAAACCCTTAAAAAATGTACTCGACATGACCATACAAGCTGATGACAATTTGGATGATAATTAACTTATAAATCACTCAAAAGAGCTTCTCTCAATCGATATTCGACTCTCAATTAGGAGGGGCTTTTGAGGTAATGGTAATGTTTAGCATTGGAACTCCAATATAAAGCGTGTTTAGAAGAGAGCATTCCATTCTATCTACTCTAAAGAGACAAAACTGCCCTTATTTATGCTATTATAAATTCGAAGCGGTGGACCTCAAACCTAATCACTATTCTGCTTTTGTTTATTTTTTAATCTTTATGTAGGAACTACATGCTATAATTAATAATGAAATATATTTTCTTTTGTAATTTTCAATTGAATACAGTCATGCATAGAAAAAGAGATAATTCCAAAGTGGGAAAGGTCCTCAACGAATCAGGATGCGTTTGTGCTTGGCAGCGCATAGAAGACTTTTAACGAACGACTTCCGTGATGCTCAATAATTCGGATGGAATCCATATTGTTGTCACTGCACAGTAAGGTTGAGCCCGTGCCTGCTGCCCACTTCCAAGGAACATTTGGATAAGGTTGGCACCCTCCAATATCCAAAAAAAAAGTTTATTCTTTTCCACGTTTTGAGAAAATTTATGGATTAATCGTCAAATAAAATTCAAAAAATATAATCCTTTTCGACGTCTTTTTCTATATATGTATCTCATGTACATGTACGAGTCGTACCCTATTGGCTATGTGCAATTCATCAATTACAATATTAGTACAAATATTGATTTGATGAATCATATATTAAACTCAATTAATCCATCATAAATGAGACAAATTGAAGCTAAGTCACTTATCTGATTTAGTCGAATCATTCTTGTAACCCAATTAAAATGATATCGATATTATACAAATAAAGTATTTCAACCTTGTAAGAAGTAAGAAAACCCAAACCGTTTCACATTGATATACATTTACCTCATAAAGATTGCCTATATAATCAATGTTCCTTTTGAAACTGAGAAATTATTATAATTATTTTTAATTCCAAAGTTTTAAAAAGTTATAAACTCATGTAAATACCATGGAATAAGGTTTGATCCTATTCATGGGGATTCCATAAATATTCCATTCCAAAATTAGAAAGTTCGAAACAATTGAAGACCCTGTTATGTTCTTGAACGGCAAATTTATTCCTAATTTGAAGTTGACAAGTACTTTGACCTTAATTAATATTTTTAATTTAAGCAAATGTCTTTATGAATGGTCACTATCACTACTTTCAGAAAATTAATCTACATTTTTAACTTTATTAAATTACTGAAATTCACTTTTGCTATGTTTAATTTATGGCCAGGGAATATGAAATGGAATCCCATTCTAGGCAATCAAATTCCTTAAAGAGGGATCCCTCTTCTGTTGTTTGGTTGAAATTTTACATATAAAGAAGAGAAATGACCAATGAGAGTGGAAACATAAGTATAAAATAGCACATCAACATATTAGCAATTTTCGATAAAAACTGGTTGGAAGGACTATATGAGAATCTTGTGTAAAGATTTATGACTATATTTATTATATTGGCAACCAGTCCCAAACACAATTATTTACTTAATTGTGCAAGTTGAGAATAGTAAAATTTATTTGCTAAGTAATTTTTAATTGTGTAGCCTGATGAATTTTTTAAAGAAATGAAAATAATATTTTACGACTTATCAACTACTTTTAATGATGCCCCTGAGGTTTTCTGGCTAGTTTCCAGTTATGATATAAATAAATTCTTTTCGACCAAAAAAAATAGTCTCAGACTTCGGGGGGTAATTTCGTTTTTTTCCATACAGTCAAGTTCTTTTCGAGACACACGCCATTATTGTAGTCCTCTGGAGGTTTTAATTTCAAAGGAAATGGAAAAACCCAAAACTACAATATAATTTCGAAAGAAGGTAATAGTCAATGTAAGCAAAATTCAAGATATTACGCCTTAATTTGTATTGACCGTGTAATTGGATCTTTTCATTATCAACATACATAATCATGCTGACATAGCGGCTGGCATAACAAGTTTAAGCATTAAAAAAAAAAAAAGAAGAGAAAATGAATAGAAATGGTTGAAAGACAAAACCAAAAAATAATAATCTGAAAAATAAAAAAAGATAGAGACGGAGTGAGTTTGGTCTCACGTCGCCAAATCTCCTGCGACCCTCTTTAAAGCAAATTGTCTTTCAAGTTTTTGAGGTCCTTGGCTGCAATGAGATCATTAGTCACATGGATATCCTAGCCTGAGAAGGCCATTGAGCAAATAGGAATATATTGAATAATGATATGTCGGAGAAATTTATAACGCAGAGACTCAAAATCATGAATTTTTATTGGGGTTTCGTCTAATGCGAGATTTGACTCCGAGAGACCTTGCTTTAGTCATGTGACCCTGGCAAGGACTTGTGAGGGCTAAGCCAAGTTGGTAGTGTGGATAGTCATTTGGGACACTTGTATCTCTTCAGTCTCTTGTACTTGCTCCCTCTCTTTTCTCTCTATCATATTTTTCTTTTAAGAGCTGCGCTCTTTTCATCCTTTCTTTGATTTATCCACTCTAAATAATATTTTGATGATATTATCCTTTGTGGGTCCCAAAATGATTATGAAAGTCAAATGTGGGCCCATTTCGCGTCCCACAATTTTTATTTGGTTCTTCTTTCGTTTTCTTATTCTCTCTCGTTTCCTCGGTTCGTTGCCTCACGACCCCTCGCGGCCTCAACCCTGTCATCATTGAGACGTTGCAAACCATCGTCTACTCCAACATGAAAGGGAACAAGATTGCCGAGGCGTCACTTGACTCACCATGTGCCTGAACAATTTCGAGGATGAAAATCAATCGCTGATAATCTGTTGGTCAATGACTCAGCAAAGCTCTCCAAGATGTCTAATTCATCGTCAGACTTCTTGTTGTTCCCTTAATTGTTGGGTTTTAAACCATCTTTGCCAAGCATATTGAGCTTGGCTCGAACTCAGCCACTTCAACCCCACCTCCTCCATCCTTGCCGTACTGAGGAGGAGCTTCGTTGGTTAGCAGATCAAGGGCACAGTGGAAGAGAGAACAGAGAGATACTGGTCACTGGGAAGTCTGGCAATGGCTTTGGCAGAGCCGTGGCAAAAACCTGAAGGTGAGAGAAGAAGAAGAACGAGGAATAAAGGGAAGAATGGAGGTTTTCTAACTTCTTTTTTATGTTTGTCTGAGTTATAAACATTGCCTGGTGCAACGCATATTTGTTTTAAATGATAACAATTAAAGTTCAAGTTGTAGACGTTGGACGCTGCTCCAGCAGAGGCCAGTACTTGCCCTTGTGTGTCTAGAAGTGATTTTTGAGTTTTAATGTGGATATGCCATCTTCATGGTCAGATCAGACCACTCATTAAACAATTCTACTGGCCAGGCTTGGCTCTTTTTTTTTTTTTTTATGTGGTCAAAAGAACGTCATTATTTGTTTTGAGCACTCAAGAAAACGTGATTGCCAAGTGATCAAAAACCGACCATTGCAATGATTACAACGTGGGAGTTATTTGACTGAAATTTAAGTAATTTCGTTAGAGCAGTTTAGAATTACGAGAGTTAACAGAAATTATACATATGTGACCTTGAATAATCTCCAGCAATGTGGGAAGGATTGGCCTTTATGATGATAAAATTTAGATAAGAAAACAATAATAGGTGGCGCGCAAGATGAGTATACATAACCATAAAATTATGAGAGGACACAATGTACTCATTAACCGGATTGTTAATTATTCATAATTTACCTTTGTTTTGTAGCTAATTGCATAAGGCTTTCGGAAACTATGAAATAACATTCTTGCAAGCTGGGACAAGCACTCTAGTGTCGAAGTTGTTGTCATAACCTCGACATCCATGGTAAGTACTTGTCTACCACTGCGATAAAGCGCTCGGTGGGCACGAATAGATGCACCAACATAGGGAGGACTAATGGAGGTACCACAGGTGCTCTGAGACCCCAAACCATGCTTCTCATAGCAACTTTGCTCGCAATCATCGACTTCAGCATTACATACTCCTAGATCTTTGGTGCAACTCTTTGCCACAGTTCTCTTCATCATCGTTACCTCTTTTCGAAGAAAAAAGTAAATAATTTTGGTACTACATTCATCTTGATGAGAAAGTAGATGTAACATGGATCTTCTCAATTCTCTAAAAGGGAAGAATATAACCTGCGAGCGCGAAGAAGACGAGGAGAAGGCAATATGCTTGAAGGAGTCTAGCCATTTGAATTGTTTTGATATTGAAAAGACTTGATTCAATAGTTCCATGATGCCACTAATGCATCTTTACTATAGTTGTTAAGTTATTTATAGTACCCATAAAGCATAAATTAAGAAAGAGATATTTGTGTCTTCATTAGAATGACTTCAAGATTTTCAGGCAATTAAAGATTTTGGGCTGATGATGAAGGAAATATAATCAAACACGCATTAGGGCCATAAACTTTAATTTCCATATGTACAACAAGTTTAAGGTCAAATTTGGGATCCACTTCTAATTTAAGACTATTTATTATCTTTTTCTTCTTCTGTGTTTGGTTTCTTCTCTCTCTTTTTTACCCCATTTGATAAGAAATTGGTGTCTCTCTTCTCCACAACAGAGGCTAGAGGATTCAAGAACGCAAAAATTTAAATTGAAACACGTATTCTAGGGTTTGAGTCTTACGCGCATTATGACAATCAAAATTATTAGATGGTATTTATTTGATATAGCTAATATATCTTTTTACAACAGAGTAGTTTTTGAAAAGGGCAGTTATGCAGCTAAATGGAGAATCTTTTGTTAAGTTGCCTATGCAACTTGTTCCTATCGCACTACGTTCCTAATGTGAAGATGATATTTTTTCTTCTTTAATGGTTATATGGAAATTTTGATGCATTTAGAATTGGCAAAAAACTAAGTAATTTCGCAAATTTTTTCAATGGAATATCTTATAATGCAATTACAATTGCAACAACTTTCTTAGCAATAACTAATTATTCAATGTAATGAAACAAAGATAAAATTCCATATAATGATCATTAAGGGAAATCTTTCCCATCATATTGGCATAGTATTAATGGATGTTTAGTATTATTAATGTACTTAACTTTAGCATTTTTTTTTTGAGAAAATATCTTTTAAAAATCGTGTAGTTGTAGCATAAAAATAAATCAAAATTTCATAATAGATATGCCCACATTAAATAAAAGTTGTGCAAGTAATGAGTGAGGCATTCCTCAAGTCTAGTTGGTCCTGCTTGAGGAATGCCTCACTCATTTTGCTCCATGTTTCGAGGAGGTTCATTTTCTTCATGATGTACCATCTTAGGGCAAGACCTACTAGACTTGATTGGAACAACTGGACCATTAATGGTGCATTATTAACTTATTGGGTAATTTGAACTAAGTACATTTGCAAATGAGCCCTTAGGCAAGTCGTGCCATCTTACTTCTCAAACTCAGGCATTTTGAATTTTTCAACATTTTGACCTTGGAATACATGGAGAGGTCCGTCAAAGTAGGATCTTAGAGGCCTTGCAGTTGTTTCAGTCTCTCCTCAAGCTTTTCGAGACGTTTGTCATGCTTAGTTTTAGACAAACTGTCTAGCTTGGCTTTCTCAATCGCGGTTTGGTGCGAATCATCCTCCAATTCGAGCATGTTATCGTTGATATCTCTACCTTGATCACCCCTGATGGAGGATTGTGGTAACAATACCTCGATTAAGGCTGGGGGGGGGGAGAGTAAGTTTGCTCTGGATGGAGTCTATTTGCTTTGAGAGTTGTTGAAGCACATTGAAGACTTGCTTCATTTCACTTTCCATGACCACAACACGGCTTGGTACATTCTCTTCGGCCATTCTTGCTCTTGCTTTTGAACAAGTCTGGATCAACGAATGTTTACATTCCGTGATTACCTTGATCATGAATAAATAAGCATGCATAAATATAGGGCTTGAATGGGGAGTCAGTCCATGATGACGATCTAATTCTACCCTTTTATTTATTTATGAAAAGTTTGTACATGTAGAGGATTTCCTAAGCATGGATTGAAAAAAAAATAAAGCATGTGAAATGTTAGCATGGACTAAAAAGATATTCAATTTGAAAGACAAGGAAAGCACGGATTGTAACAAATTTTGAAAAGAATTCTATCCCTTTTGAAGCAAACGAAAATTCTTGCGGAAAAGAATTTTGTAACATGCTTGAGGAAAAAGATAAAAACACTTATTGAAAGTAATTTCCTTTGCCAAAGTTCTTTTTTTTTAAAAAATTTTATGACAATTACTTCCAAATTTAAATGACCGTGGCATTAAATCCTAGACTAATCATGGAATGCTCAATATATACAAGAAGGTAAGTAAATTGCACAGTGCATGAATAAAAATTAATGACAATCACACAAACATGCGCATGATATGTGTGGCTTGATTTCTAACTAAGATGATTTAGAGAAATTAAGGGAGAGTCAGCCTGTTGTAGTTTCACGTTAGCATCATACCCTCTTAATTTCGACTCTACCTAAAGAAATTCAGGGAAAAGAAAGGCAACTTCTACATCGCAGTCTTGCGTTCAAGGCCGTATCTTTTTTAACACCATCCTAAATATCCTATGGTGGCCTAGGTCCAGTGGCTGGGTTGTGTGTGCTAGGTGTGGTACTAAAACATTAAAGCACGCACAACAGTTTATAATCACAAAACATTTTATTTTAACAAAAAAAAAAAAAAAAACTCTAAGCTACTAACTTGCACAAAAGGAAAAATACCCAAGTCATTAAAGCATTTAAACAAGATAAAAAAGGCCTAAATCCTAAAAAATGTCCCTAGCGAAGTCACCAAAGCGACCTCTTTTTTGCCCGATTTAGGGCGGGCGTCGGTCGAGGCTAATGGTTCAGCTATGTCTATTAGGCTTAGCCCGTGGTCTCCCAATCCCACCAATTGATGACTTGATGGTTTGATATTTTAACTTATGAGTTAATTTTAAAAGAAGTCACTACTAATCAATTTGGGCTGGGTCGATTAGAAACCCAAGCAAAATATTAGGAGAAATACTCGCTCCTACGTAACTAGAAAAATTAGGATCGAAGACTTGATTACACTAGTTAATAACTAATGCCCTTTCAGTACGTAATATTGTTTAAACCCTAAGGCTTTTTGGATTTTTTAAGGGATTTTTCCATCCATCTTGGGGAATAAAAACATATTTTTTTGGTCCTTCTCTATATTTTGAACATAAAAGGGATTTTTGTGGTCTTTTTCTAATTTTTTTGAAAATTGTGAAATATGGGATATTTCCTTCTTCTTTTTGTGGAAATATGGGATATTTCTTATTTTTATTTTATTTTCTAAAAAATATTTTTTTACTTTTAATAAAATATTATTATTTATTATAATAATAATAATATATTAAAAACAACCTAGGTTGGATCCTCGTGTTGGGTTCGGCCTAGGTCACCCATCAATGGCCTAAACGGGCTTGCCGCATGGGCCCACACTGTGCCTCCCTATTTTTTTAAGAGGAATTCAGCCCACGAATCATGGAAAGCATGCACGCAACTAACCCAAGAAGGCTAGAGCCCTACCTAGCTGACTGACATGCCCGACCCAGTTTTTGGTCAAAACCCTACCCGACGGAGGCTATCACCCGACCTGATTTTTGTGGTCTCTTCCTCCTTACCCCTTTGCGGCGCCGATGAAGGATGGTTGAGATGTCGTCGAGCAGCGACACAATGACAGTGGCGACGCAACGGGTGACAACACGGTGACAATGTGGGGGGCAACGATGGAGACGACGGAGACCGAGGCTTCAGGTGCAACGTCAAGAAACTGCAAGGACACTTACGTGGGGTGCTATGTTTGGATGAGTGGGGAGCGTCGAACTAGCGACATCCATGGTTGGTCATTAGGGGGGGACAACGACGACTGGTACGGTAGCGATAGAGGCAAACAGCGGCAAGGGATGATGGTGTTCGATAGAGTGAGGCTCAATGGTTGGCGAATGGCTGGGTTGTCATGGATCAAAGTGGTGGCGGATGGGGTGAACGACGATGGTAGCTGACTTGGTGTTGAAGCGGACGATGGTGGCATGATTTAAGGCAGCTGGCCTACAGTGATGGCGTCGGGCGGGAATGATAGCAAGCATCGGCGATGACTATTGGGCGACTGACATGCGGGGATGGATGGTGGCGTATGGAGCTATGATCGTGTCGTCGGCCACCTGGACAGCGACAACGCGACCTCCCTCCTCTAGATTTGGAGCCTTCTCTATTGGATGAGGACCCCTCTCTCACAGATTCGAACACTCACACTCAGATCTACCTCCCTCACTCCGGTTGACCTTGGATCTCGGCCTGCTCGTCCTCGAGCCTCCCCTTAAGTCTCTCAAGGGGAAGTCGTTGAAGCTAGTAGCTTGTGATCCTTCTCGACGTGGTTTTGGCCTTCCCCGGATGCCTTATTTTTATAGGCATGGAAGGGCCGGTCGGCGAGAGGCTAGGCCGACGGTCCTTAGTGCACCGACCGGCCTTCCTCCGTTAGCCGAACCAACGTTAGCTCAGCCGCCCACCTGCGTCCCTTGTTCTGTATTGAAGGCTTGTCTCCCTCACTACCAGTCTACCCTCGCCTCGGTTGTAGCTCGTCCTTTGGCGCATTGCCGGTCATCGCACATGCTGCTCCTCTGCTCGGGGAAGAAGACAACCTAAAGGAAGAAGACAAGTAGGAGAAGGGGCCTAGCTGGGAGGAGAAAAGAGCCGAGTTGGGCCTTAGGGCCCACGTAAGTGGAAAAAGGTGCTGGGCGCAAAAGGCCCAGCCCCAATGGGCTACTATCCTTTTTTTTTTTTTTTCATTTTTTTTGTTTTTTTGTTGTTTTTTTTTTTTTTTTGCTATTTTTTTATTATCTATTATTTATTATCCAAAAAAAGAAAAAATAATAAAAAACTAAGGCCTAATGAAAACCTAATCAAAATTTAGGTGTCAACTACGACATCCTGAATTTGAGGTTCTGTGTTCAATTGAATAAGTTGAGCATCTCATCGACGTGCTTATAGCTTTTTTCTCTGAGTTGGCCACTCACGAGTTAACTAATCTATCAAGTGAAACCATTAAGGAATTTTAACGCAATAGACTTGAGAATTCGACTAGAAAATGACTACTCGACTATGCTAATCTACAAGAGTCATTACAGCACTGCCAAAATCGATTAGAGATCAGAGATAGGTTGATTCAACTGAGATATGTGATCAGTGTAAGGGTGATTCCACCTGATTGTAAAATTCTCGTCGAATGACACTTGACTGATTGATCTATATTTTCTGTAGCCTGTGTCCGTATTTGAAATCTTGAGATTGTCATGACAACCGAGAGTCACCAATGAGTCGAAGATGTATATGTGACTCGAAAATAATCGACCACAAGTCAATTACACCAAAAAAATTCCTAAAAGCTACCCGGTAGGCTAGGATGCGCTAAAATCATGCCAGATTGAAATTAACCACGAATTTAAATCAAATTTTAGAAATTAGAAGTTTGGTCATGTCACAAGTCATTTTAGGAACGTCGACTCATTCTCCGAAGATTTTTTGCAAACCGAGATTTTTGGCGAAAAATCAAAGTATGGTTATTTTGGATATGGAAATTCGTAAGCTCGCTTTTGGTTGCATTTTTGGTTGTCAAGTGGGATCTTTGGACAAGGAAAAATGTGGAATTAAGTGAGGATACCTTGGCGGAATTTATAGGCTTTGATTTGAGTTCAATTATGTAGGAATTAAATGAATTGAAGAGGGAAATGTGCAAAATTCGTAGGCCATAGGGTGTGCAACATTTCGCCATCTTGGGCGGCTTCTCAAGGAAGCTTGAGGAGATAGAAGTGGTTGAGGACAAGGGCTAACATGGTGGGGGCTTGTGATGAGTAAATGGGGATGAGATAGTAGACTTTGAAGGCAATTGGTGGTACCCCTTCAGCAGACCCTCCCTTCTCATTGGAACCCTCATTTCTCCATTGTTGTTGAAGCTTAAAAGCTCCAAAAACCAGAGAAGCCAGCCCCCTTGCCATTCGACCACCCCTGGCCGCCGTCCGTGCAGCCAAAGCCGCACCCGCTCACCCACACGTTGCTGCTCGTCCCGCTCACGTCCAGCCATCTACGCACCATCTTACCATCCAAGAGCCCTGTCTGTCACCATCCCTAGTCGTCCAGCATCGTGAGTCACCGCCCAAGCCGTCGAAGCCCTGCCGTGTCTCGCCGCTACATCTTGTTGTCGCGCCTGATCCGTTTCAGCCCCATGTAACCGCCAGTTTAGCTCCTGTAGCTCAAGAATAGAAGCTAAAGTTGTAGTAAGCCGTGAGACTTCGTGGCCCGTTTTCAAGCCATTCCCGGCCTTGGTTGGTGTTGCCGCTAAGAGGTTTGTCGCCCGCCTTGGCATTGCCATCGCCATGGACTCACCGAATCGTTAAACCGGTGAGTTTACTTGCTAAACCTTACTTAAGAGGTTAATTAGGTTTACGAGGTGTTTAGATTACGCTAAGTATGTTTAGGTGGTTAGATTAATTTAGTTAAATGTTAATTAGATTATGTGGATGGATTAGTTTAGTGGATAATAAGGCTAACTAGGTGATTAAATTAATGTAATCTTGATTAGGCCCTTAATTAACTATTTTGAATTAATTCATTATTTTGAATTTATAAATATTATTTAATTATTTTATATTAATATAATATAATACTATTTATTTTAATTTCGGAATATATTTAATTATTTATTATTTTCCAAAAATTATGCCGAGATAGTTGGTGACCGAAATTTCGTGCTAATTGCATTGATATGTTTAGATTATGCAATTGATTAATGGATTGGGTAAATTGAGTGATGGTTGTGAAAAATTTGGAATTTATTCAGAAAATCCCAAGTGTCGAGTTTTGACACCGAAAAGGGTTTCAAAGTACTATAACAAATAGTGGGGTTTAAAAAGGAAATGTATCAATTTTTCTAGTTCGAATTGAACGTGTACACATGCATGACTACTTTTCGGATATTTTTAATATGAAGGAAATAGGCCAGGATCACTATTTTTAATTGAGGCATTTCAGTGCAATGAACGGTGTCCTGGGCTGAGATTGAATGGTCGTTTGTTGGTTAAGAGAACCCGTCCCAAGCGTTTACGCCATACGTTACCTTATATGGGTTACCGACTTAATGGGATTTGGGTCGTAGTAGATGCTAGACCTATGCTCCTTCGGGAAAGCCGTCTTTGAGAGACGAAGCCATGTTCAATAGTGGTGAGACGATGCCTGGATACGCCAGTAGACCGCCGAACTTGGGAGTAAGCCATACCCTCGAGGGGCAAAATTAACAATTGGAACGCATGATTGTTTGAGTTAGATGCACCTAATTATGAGACAAAACCAAGTGGCACGGTATGGGACATGTCATAACGGTTTGGCCTTATAATCGGGACCCCTGTGATTAATTGTGTTAGTGAGGCGTTTTAATTGTTGTGTGCCGTGATTTTGTGCCTTGTGTGTATACAAACTGTGTTGACGTGTAGGAGGGAACTAAGGCGAGGTAAGTTCTCTGTATTGTGTGGCTAGGCCACCATTTGGTGTATTTTCTTCTTAATAGGGGTTTAGGTGGTGAACTTGTTGAGACAATGTCTCACCCCGTCGGGGGCTTAACTTGTCAGGTCCTTAGATGGTGTTGGTGGAGGACCCGAAGCCCGGAGTCTGAAGGATCGACATGTGTCTGACTAGTTGTCGTAGGATAGCTTTTTTTTTAGAGCCGATATTTTGAAGACTTTTGCCCATACTCTTTTGCACCTAAACCTTGTTGTTTATATAAAGTTGGCTTTCGTGAAATATTGCCTTGCTTCTCTATCCCGTGTTATTTATTGTTAGGGGTTGATTTTTTCACTTTCGCATGTACATTAAAATGAATGGCTCGATGACTCCACCTGGGAACCTCGCAAATCAAAATCGACCTCAGAGGGATGTGCGCACACTCGAGGTTCAAGGCATGACATCCCTGTTTAAGTGATATCAGAGTAAGGTTTATGTTTGGAGTGATAAGGTGCGATGAGTCATGGGATAGTTAGTAGGAAAGGCTTTTAATATGTTGATGCATGTGAGTGATAGCTGATTGGTAGCTTGTTTATGGGGTCACTCAAATTCTAATATGGTATTGGGATTGGAAAACGGGTTTCTATACAAATCATGTAGTATGAGTGACCATGAGTAGAGGACTCCTAAAAAGAGAACCATCGAACCAGTAACTCGGCGTAGGATGCCGACAAGAGTCGGTACCCGAGGAGGTCGTGGTAGAGCGCCAGCACAAGCTAGCGCTAGTGGAGTAGCACCACATCTTGGTGGTGCTAGTGTAGCAGCACCTAGTGATCTGGGAACTATCGGGATCATGCGGGCACTAGAGGTGATGAAAGATTTGATGGGGCAGCAAGCCTAGAATCAAGCCACCGCCATTACCGCCGCCACTTTAGCTGCCGCTACTGCTGATGCCAATGCTGCTATTGCTGTAGCCGCCGCTGCCGTACCTGCCGAGGTTCCACTTGGGAACGTGTTCGCTTTGAGACCAATGCACAAACTAGTTGAACCATTTTTGAAGTTGAACCCGCCAAAGTTCACTGGTGTGCAAGAGATCCCAAGACTACAACCCTCTTGATCGAGGAATTAGAGAAGGCCTTTGCACTACTGATTGTGCACCGACACGAAGAAGGTCGTCCTTGCAGTCTATCAACTATAAAGAATTGCAAGCACTTGGTGGAGAGCCACCAGGGGAATAGTATTCCCTAAAGGTGTAGTCCCGGAGTGGAACACCTTTGTCAAGGTCTTCAATGGCAAGTACTTCTTTGACAGTACTAGAGAACTGAAGATGGCGGAATTCCAGCGCCTTCGCCAAGGTACAATGACAGTGGATTAGTACGAAGCGAAGTTCGCTGAATTATTGTAGTACGCCCCTAGATTGGTTGTGGATCTGGTAGACCGAGGTAGGATATTTAGAGATGGACTTAGACAGGAGCTGAGGAGTCCGTTGGTATGGTTTAATTTGAAGGGCTACAACGACTTGTACGAAAGGGCCTAGATGATAGAGAGAGACTTGAGTGAGCAAACTATTGCGTCTGGTTCAAGGTTTAGTTTGAATCGGGAAGGAAATCGGTTTGAGAAGAGACCAATGACCGAAGGAAGGCATCTTGTTCCACTCAACAGGAAGGGTGGGATAGGAAAGTCAGTGAGCCAAAATGGAGTGTGTCGTACTTGCAAGAGACAACATGGATCAGCCCCATGTCCCACTAAATGGGTGCTTGTTTTGTGTGTGGTTAGCAGGGTCACATAGCTAGAAATTGTCCTAGAAGACAAATGAGAACTTTAATGAAGGAAGTTTCTTTAAATTCGCATCACAAAAATCTGTATAAAATTGGCAAATAGTAGGGGTCTAGATATTTCGAAAATCAAAGGTGGCAACCTTAGTTGGGAAAAGGAGGTGTCCCACTTGGTCAAGAAGCATTAATTGTCGAGCATCCTTATCTCCCAAGTTTTCAACTAGGTCCTAGGTTAGCTTGGGATACTTTATCTCGGCATCGAATAACTAGAAGTCAAATGTAATTAATGTGCTCTTAGCTTGCTCTATCTTCCAATGGATGTGTATTCCATTTCTCGGCCTTCAAGATCTCTTACTTAGTTTAGGGTTATAACTAGGCTCGGCTATAAGGACACATAAACCTTTACATTTATCATCCTCATTTAACGCTTTTCACACTTGTTCACACTTATTTTCTAGGAAGGTTTGACTAACCTAAGGCCTATCTAGCTTAGCCTCCTAGTTAGAACCAAAATAAGGGTCGAAATCGAGGATGTTACAACTCTCCCCCCCTAAAAAAATCTTCTTCCTTGATATTTAAATGTGTACCTGGTCGTCCAAAATAATGCGGTACTAGTGCTTCATGCTTTCCTCACTTTCCTATATTGTATCTTTCGTTATATGGTGTCGCCAGAGGACTTTAACTAAAAGAATGGCCTTATTTCACAAAACTTGCTCTTTCATGTCCATAATTTGCATCGGCTCCTCAACATACGACACTCTATTGTTTACTTTGATCTTTTCGAAGTTCAACACGTGTGTCAAATTGGACTCATATTTTCTCAACATCGATAGATGTAATACATCATGTATTTGACCAAGTCTCGGTAGGCTAAATTCCCTTTTCTTTCAAGAATTTCAATGGTCCTGTGTACCGTTGACTTAACTTACCTTTCTCACCAAAACGAGACATACCTTTTAACAAAGACACCTTGATAAATACATAGTCTCCTACTTGGAATTTGAGGGGCTTTTGTCTCCTATCTACATACTCTTTTGCCTACTTTGGGCGGCTCTAAGTCTCTTTCTAATTACCTATACTGCCTCAGTAGTAAGTTGCACCGACTCAAGACCAATAAACTTCTTTTCCCCGACCTCATTCCAACAAGTTGGAGTTTTGCAAGCTCGACCATACAATGCCTTAAATGGAGCCATGCCAATGCTCTACTGAAAACTACTATCATAGGCGAACTTAAGGA
The DNA here is from genome assembly GCA_014182715.1 of Eucalyptus cloeziana. Taxonomy (NCBI): domain Eukaryota; kingdom Viridiplantae; phylum Streptophyta; class Magnoliopsida; order Myrtales; family Myrtaceae; genus Eucalyptus; species Eucalyptus cloeziana. The sequence goes on along the minus strand of CM024636.1, from coordinate 35,361,593 downwards.
GAGATGGGTGTTCATCCCCACTTCTCTTGAAGTCAATAATACAGTTCGTAACATGTCTTCCAATATTTGAGTGGTTCTCTCAATTTCATCATCCGTCGGTTGTAGCGCCTTGATGTTCAATAGTATTTATGGCTTGATCACGCTTTCGCTGCGCACTCTAATAAAATAAGGCATTACTTAAAGATAGTCTATTCTTATAATAATGTTGGTGTCGTTCATGGCTTACACAACTAGATCCATTGCTTCCTCTTTTTATTTATAACAGTCTAACACTCCTTATGTGCTACAGTGAATAGTACTTCATTATGTAACAACGGTCTTGGAGATTATCATTTCCGCCTAAGTGACTGCATAAACCTTTCCTTGCGCTAGTGGATGTTGAAAATTGTTGTATTGTGGTGCTTCATTTTGCAACATTGTTTGCGGCTGCTACAACGGCGTCATTTGCCATCGTTGTGGGCAATCTTTGATAATGTGACCTTGTTGACCACAACCATAACAAGCTCCCATTCGAGTCAAGCATGGAGTATTACAATGTCGTTTTCCACAATATCGGCATACATCCTTTGGAGTGAAGGTTGGCCTCAGGGTTTTATTCTTCTTGTTGGAAGCGAATGACCATTTTTCTTCCTATCTCGATCTCTTGTCACGATGCTAATTCACTTGAGAAGTTGGATGATAAGGCCTTCCTGGATAAGTGATTATACCAGCTTGCTCTAAGGAATCTCTTTTTATTAGCTGGGCTCACTCATATAACTCGCTGTTGTTCTTGAGATTCAGTGGCACTAATAAACTTTGGATTTTGGGTTTCAGGCCATCTAGAAATATCTTTGCTCTATCCACTGGATCCTTAACCAACCTGGGGGTGTATCTTGACAACTCGGCAAATTTTGCCTCATATTGATCAACGGTCATGTTGTTTTGCTGGAGTCTCAGAAACTCTGCCATCTTCTTGTCACAAGCACATTAAAAAAAATATTTTCCATTAACGCCTCAATAAACGCATTCCAAGTTACAGTAGTATTAGTAGGGAACACCATTCCTTGCATTGCTTTCCACTAGTGACTGGCATTACCTTCCAGTTGGCACACCGCCAAAGTCACCTTATCTTCATCAGAACACCTTAAAAGTGCGAATATCTTTTCTAACTTATTGACCCACGATTCAACTTCGTCAAGATCTTCTATCCCAGCAATTTCGGGGGTCGCAGCTTTAGGAACTACTCCACCAATCCTTGCATAGGCCGTTCGCCATTTCCACTTATGTTTCCAACCATAAAGGCGTTCCCAGGAGCAAAAGCCACCTGTAGCTGTGTTGGCTGCCCCATTATGCTTCCATTGGTCTCAAGAGCTTGTAGAATTCCATCTAGTCAAGGGTCCTCTTTTGACTTCCCTTTGAACTCGCCTGGCCCTGAGTTGACTTTTCTATAATGGCCACTTGGCCTTGAGTACTCATGTTGCAACTAAAAGAATTCTAGAAAGGCTTTCTACAACACAATAAATGGTTAGGAATCAAAATCTCCTATTAGAAAACCAAGCTAGTAACAATCACATGCATGGGGTGTTTTCCTAGCTAATTATCCCATGACACCGAGCGCACCTTATCACTCTAGATAATGACCTCACTCTAATACCAAAACTGTCATGATCCTAACTCCATCCCTAGGCTTATGAGCAACAAGGTTATTTCCACGATGTCAAAAGCATGATTGTCTCATTTCTTTTTATCTTTTCATTAAGCACATGCGGAAGCATACATACAACACCATGACGACAACAAGCCACCAAGAAAACAACCATTTAAAAATATACAATTACATTAGTTATATTTACAAGCCCTTTTTGTCATGAACCGTTATATTTACAACCATTACATGCTCTATACTAAAAAAGGTTGAGGTAAATTTTAGCTCCTCTATCGAGACTGCAACCGCTCCATACCTACAATTCTGAAAAATAACAGGGCAAGTCATGGACTTAGTAAGTAAAATCCCTAATTCTTTACTAGGAAGACATCTTATTATCAAAATCTAGTAGGTACAACACTCGCAATGCAATGCTAATGACAGATCAATTGCAAACTTATTGCTATCCTTGACTACATGTAGATGTCAATTACCATATATTTCAATGCATGCTTACCTTTAGCATATCAATGAACCCATCAACATATAGTGCTTATGCATGTACCGACACTCATGCATATTTATTTATCGTCGTCCTCGCTCAACTAGGCTCTCCTGGCTCAACTGAGGCATCCGGTTTCAAGCTAGGCATCCTAACTCTACTAGGGCATCTCGGCTCAACAGAGGCATCCTAGCGCTAGCTCACCAAGGCATTTGGGCTCAACCCAGGCATTCTGGCTCAACCAAGGCATCCCGAGGCTAGCTTACCCCAGGCATTTGGGCTTAAGCTAGGCATCATGGCTCGATCAAGGCATCCCATTCAGTGAACAAGGCATCGCTGCCAACTCTATGTGACGATGGACGTTTTTCCTCTTTAAGTATACACAGAAGTGCATCACACAAGCTGTTTTTCATCTCTTAGCTTAGCTAATATATGCAAGGCCCGATGGCATTCTCATTCAAGTGAGTGTGCCATGACCCTGAACATCATATTATAAAATATGCCGGGAACGATTCTTGGTTCGTGGCTTGGGTCGCATGCTTAGGCCATCGTGACTTGACGTTGATTCCAAGCTGAGTGAACCTTGACCTTGTCCCAGGGTGTGAACACACTCAAGCATGCAAACATGAGCAAACACACAAAAGAACAATACAAAATACACACGGCTTACATGGGTGAGCACACCATTAAACTCGATGATGTAGGCTATCGCCCTAGCTAAGAGTTAGAGGTTCTACTTACCTTCAATGAATCTCGAGCTAAGACACAAACTACAAAGGAAGGGTGGCTTACTTTGAAGGCCAAGAGAGTGATGTGAGGTGGAGGGCATTCAAGGAGATGGAGGGTGGAGAAAATGTGAACAAAGTGAGGAAAATGAAGAGAGCTCCTCATATTTATAGCCCTTGGAGCCATCTTTACCATGCCAAGCGGTCCATTCCAATGTTTCCAATTGTCCCCCCTGAATTCCTTGTATGGCATAGCTATGGGTATGATAATTGAAGCCAAAATAATGAGTTGGAAGGCTAAAAGGCCTTACTTAACAACTTAAGCTCATAGGCGTCACCGATGATGACCCGCTTTTCACTTTTCCATTGGTCTACTTATATCCTGTATTAAATGAGCATTTAATGAAGTTTGACAATAATAATGCCAAAGTTACCAACTTGGCAAATTCTAGAATCTTCGGTCATTACTGAGGGCCCGTGTATCGCTCTCCAATTGGTCCATGTCTGTGCCACCTTTCTAGAATATTCAAGATATTTTGGACCACAATCATGACCTTTGAAAAGCCAAGAGACACCTCACCTTCTTCATGAAGGAATTCTAGAGTTTTCTTTCTAGTTTCCTTTCCTTTAAGAAGGCAAATTTTCCTTCCTCAAGAAGGCAATCTAGAAAGTCTATCCTCCAAGTTGATTCTAGGACAGAGGAAGAGATCATTAGGTACACCTCAACATGGCTTTTAAGAACTTAGGTCCAAACTTAGGCGTGACTCATACCTCTTGGGTGGGAAAACTAGTTTTGAACAATTTCCGAAATTAGTGTCTTTACTTTTATCAAACGAAATTGAAAACTTATGAAATTTTAATAAGTTTTAGAGAAGACCTTAAACAACATTTTGCATGAAAGAAGTCAAGTCAAATTTGTGCTGTGGAAAGAGCAGCAAATCATTGAACACAATCCAAATATTCATCTGTCGAGCAGATTCAATAGTCGGAGAGAGAGACTCATTTTGAAATCCAAATCTGCACAAACATATTTGAAATTTTAATATGTAGTAGATATGGATGTCATTTAAAACTTTCATGAAGGAAGTATTGTTACATTTGAAAGGAAACATTTTATAAAAATTTGAGAAGGCAACATGGTCACCGTTTTCACTACATAGGACAAGTTCCAAATGGTGAATGATTAGACCTTTGTCCCTACCATTTCACCTCAGAAAAAAATGAACTTTAAGTATGTTTTAGATAAAGATGTTAAAAAAATTTCACGAAGGAAGTTTCTTTAAATTCTGACAAAAAAAATATGTGTAAACTTGGCAAATAGCGGAGGTCCATAAATTCTGAAAATTGAAGGAGGCAACCTTTGTTGGGAAAAGGAGGCATCCCACTTGGTCAATAAGCATTAATTGTCGGGCATTCTTATCTCCCAAGTTTTCAACTAGGTCCTAGGTTAGCTTGGACACTTCATTCGGCATTGAATAACTATAAGTCAAATGTAATTAATGTGCTCTTAGCTTGTCTAAGAAGGTTTGACTTGCTTGCTCTTTCTTCCAATGGATGTGTAGTCCATTTCTTGGCCTCCAAGATCTCCTAATTAGTTTAGGGTTATAACTAGGCTAGGCTATAGGTCACATAAGCCTTTACATTCATTATCCTCATTTAATACTTTTCACACTTGTTTACACTTATTTTCTAGGAAGGTTTTACTAACCTAAGGCCTATCTAGCTTAGCCTCCTAGTTGGGACCAAAATAAGGGTCGAAATCAAGCATGTTACACCACATGTCTTATATCTTTTAGAGTTTCACATATCTTAACATTAGTACTTCAATTAAGGGTGTGTTTGTTATGCGAAAAACAATTTCTGGGAAAATGTTTTCCTCATTTTCCAGCGTTTGATTCATTTAGGAAAATGAATCAACGGAAAATGTTTTCATTCCAAAGCTTAAATTTAAGAAAATGATTTCCCCTTTGAAAGAATCGGAAAACATTTTCCAAAATATTTTAAGGTCCTTGCTTAATGAAAATTTATTATTTAAAAAGAATTTCTAATTAAAAAATTTGAATTTGTTATTATTATATCTTTTCTTTTATTTCTTCTTTTTCTTTTTCTTGTTTTCTCATTTCTTTCTTTGCTTGTGAACATAAATCCTAACTCCTCCTCTCCTCTCTCCTTCTCCTTCGCCCCCTCCCTTTCGTCACCGCCGCCTCTTCTAACCGTAGCCCCTCCTGCGCTCCCGTTGGCTTCACTCCCTCCTCTTCCTCTTCGTCGGCGTCTTCTACACCTTCAATCATTTTTCAAATGTAATCCAAACACTAGAAAATATTTTCAGTCACATATCACCAAACAAAGGAAAACTAACCATTTTCCTGGAAAATGGTTTCCCAGAAAACATTTTCCAAAAACGTTACGTTTTTCGTGAAACAAACACACCCTAAGATCACATTAGTAGATTCATTAATAATTACATCTTCATGAATTACATATAATTTGATTCTTAAAAAAAAAGAATATAAAAGAAAGAAGTGGCATTGCATCATAAGGTCGTTCACCTAATAAAACTCATTTAGGTCATGTTTAGGTGTTTGAGCGTTTAGTCTTTTATTTCCATTAAATAAAAATATGAAAAGAAGTTAATCTCTTTATTGGCTAAACAAGAGGGTTAATGCATAATTGATTCTCTGTCATTTTTTTTTTTTTTGGTCAGGATTCAGTTTCATTAGAATTGCATAAAAATTGTACTTTATTCAATTTAATTATTACATAGTTTACATGTTAGTTGAATTTCGTTCCAATTCATTAATGCTTGTTAGCTTGAAATTCATGAAGTCTTTGAATTAAGTCATGTTTTGAAGAAGAAAAACCCAAAATTAAATATAGTTGCATTTAGAAATCATGTTTGGGCTAATGCATGCATTTTTTTTAAGTTAACATCTTGTATATATTGGGAAATTGATTATAGTGAAGTTATACCTTTAATGCATTAAGGTTGGCCTTATTATCTGCAATTTATTTTATATGCTTTGATTATCGAGTGTTAATTTTTTTATTGCATATTGCATGATTGCTTCTTATATGTTTGTGATAAGAATTAAATTTTCCAAGATTGCCCACTAAATATCTTTTAAATAAAGATAAAATGTACTAAAAGCACGTTAGATTTATCTAACATAACTAAGTCCTCTAGTTCACAGAAGTAAATCAATGACAAAACCTAATTGGATTAAATTGCATGTAAAATTGATTAAATTAAAATCCCGAAGTTGAAATTTGTATGAGCTGGGAGAGCCTATGTTAAGTTTTAGCTTAGTAATCTGTCAACTTTGCTTTTGGTGATTCACTTCTGGGAAGGTCGTAAATGTGTGAGTTGTGACTCAACCTATTTCATGTAGACAAAATCCTCCAAAAAGAATACTCAAAATAATCTAACAAAATAATGACCATTTAGGAGTGGCCATTTACTTATGAATCTCTCAACAAGGCATCTTGCAACAAATGTGGAACTTTGGGATGTCCCGGATTGTCTCTTTAAAAAGCTATGTCATTGCTATACTTTCCTATTCTATGTGTCATCTAGTTAATTCCCACTCCCTTTGTCATTTTAGAAGTTTGCTAGAAGTCACACCTTGTGTAAACTCTTTTGCTATAGTGGTCACTCCATGGCCTCATTACTTCCAGTATAGGCTTTAGTCTTTTCACAAACCACACAACTACTAGAGGAGGATTTGCTTTGATACTATTTGTAGTGAACTAACTCATTTCACATAGGCCAAACCCTTAAAAAATGTACTCAACATGACCATACAACCTGATGACAATTTGGATGATAGTTATGAATCACTCAAAAAAGCTTCTCTCAATCAATGTTGGACTCTAGATTAGCAGGGGCTTTTTGATGTAAAGGTAACATTTAGCATTGGAACTCCAATGTTAAGCGTGTTCAGAAGAGAGCATTCCATTCTATCTACTCTAAAGAGACGGAACCACCCTTATTTATGCTGTTGAAATTCAAAGCGGTGGACCTCAAATTTAATCACCATTTTGCTTTTGTTAATTATTTAATCTTTATGTAGGAACTACATGATATAATTAATAATGAAATATATTTTCTTTTGTAATTTTCAATTGGGTACAATCATGTATCTAAAAAGAGGTAATTCCAAAGTGGAAAGGTCCTCAATGAATCAAGAAGCGTTTGTGCTTGGCAGCGCAGAGAAGACTTCTAACGAACGACTTCTGTGATGCTCAATAATTGGGAGGGAATCCATATTGTTGTAACTGCATAGTAAGGTTAACCACTGAGGTTTGCCCTAGTGGCCACCCTTCCAACATGGAAGGGGGAGGTGGGGGGTTTGAATCCCCACCTTTTCAAGGGATGGGGACAATTTAGTTTCAAGTGTGGGTTTCGACTCCCATGAAAGTAAGAGTTGAAGTAGGAATAAAGTAGGACCGACCAAAAAAAAGAAAAACATAGTAAGGTTGAGCCCGTGCCTATTGCCCACTTCCAAGGAACATTTGGATAAGGTTGGCACCCTCCAATATCCAAAAAAGTTTATCCGCAACGTGTGATTCATCAATTACGATATTAGTGAAAATATTGATTCGATGAATCATATAATAAACTCAATTGATCCATCATAAATGAGACGAATTGAAGCTAGGTCACTTATCTCATCCAATCGAATGATTCTTGTAACCCAATTAAAATGATATCGATATTATACAAATAAAGTACTGTTCAACCTTGTAAGGAATACCTCTTTTCTTCTCTCTCGATATGCAAAGTGCGTTCCTACCGTTATGGTAGTTTCTTCATCTCCGATGCTCTAATTCCCCAAATTGGACAGATCCTTTTCTACTTGAATAGACGAATTCCACATAGCTTGTTTCGCCATGGACGATTCTCCCCATTTTTTGTCTCTACTCTGACTATTAGCTTCTCCGGACTATTGTCGACGAAGTCCAGAGATGAGGCTCTGCCTTGCACACCTCTTTCCTTTGTGTCGCAGCTCAGTCTACTCATCCTGGCTCCCAAATTCTCCTTCAAAGCTCATGCATGGACTGGGTCGGAGCTGCTTCGTTCAATTCTAACTGGCCTTCATATCTGCTTTCCTTGTTTTCTGCTTGGCTAGGTTTCTGATGGCCCATTTCGAGGAGTCCCAGGACCCACGAATTTCTACCTTGTGCCATCGAATGGGTAGGTTGTGGAATCAGCAGGACATTGAGGATTGGAACGACATGCCACCTACGGCCAAAATTCAAGAATGCAAGTTAACGTTGGTAGGTAAAATACACTCCAACCCTTCTATTAATCTTCAAGCTTTTCAGACTACTCTTAAGCGAGCCTGGAGAATAGATCGTGTAACCATTACGCAATGTGAATGGGACATTTATGTGGCTCAATTTGAAGTAGCAACTGAAAAACAGAGGATACAAGAAGGTGGACCTTGGCTGTTTTCTGGCAATCTAGTTATTTTTAAACCATGGCTCCTAAATACACCTCTGCACAATTATGATTTTTCCACCTACCCCTTTTGGGTCCATATATATGGTTTGCCACTTGAATGGTACTTCGAAGACATGGTTGCCAGAGCTGTTAAACATGTAGGTAGAGTCCTGGATGTTAAGCTTCAAAATACAGCAGGAGATATGATAAAAACTGCAAAGGTGCGTGTCGATATTAATTTGAGTGAACCTCTGAAAACAGGGCAACTTATTCGCATTGCACGGAAGCCTCTTTGGCTGGATTTCAGGTATGAACGGCTTTCACACTTCTGTTATTCGTGTGGTATTATTGGCCATTATGCAACCTACTGCAAATATCCCTTTTACCGAAGCAAAAATGGAAGGGAAAGAGAAAATGTCTTACGGCCAATGGTTGAAAGCTGAGGTGAGGGAGTTCAGCCCATATTGGAAAGCCTTCTATGACGATCCGCAAGCTATTGATACCGAGCAAGTCCCAGAGACACCTCCACCACCTATGATGAACCCCCCTTTATTACCTGCTGCTGTCCAGAACAGTGACTTGCCACAGTTCCCCATTCAGAGGACCAATGATCCGCAAGTGGCGTCGGCTACTGCATCCACTAGCATTGTCCTTTATGTCCCTAACCAGGACAAAGAGTCCCAAAAACAAGAGCCTCCACTATAGAAGCTACCTTTACAAAGCCAGCAACTCACTCAAAAGAATGTCCTGCTCCTCAGACTATGCCAACTACATCAACTTCCAAGAAAACCACACATACACGACTGTCCACCAGAACATCAGCAGCAAAGAAGATGAAGAGATATTCGCCATATGATGCTCGCACTGTTACAACAGATTTCTTAGAGGACCGTTCTCTTATGGAGACCCCTATTTTATTGGCTTCTGAAGCGGGAGGATGGGTGATGGCGGCTGGCCCTCAACAGCCGCCTTTGAACAAATGAAACTTATCAGCTGGAACTGTCAGGGTTTAGGCTCCCCCCTGACAATTCGAGCCCTCAAGGCCCTAGTGGCCAAAGAAAAGCCTGACTTGCTATTTTTGATGGAGACAAAGAACCGGGAGGAGGTGATTACTCGACTGCAACGTCAACTAAAATTTCGTAAGTCGTATATACTAAACCCTATAGGTCTGGCTGGAGGATTGGTTCTCTTTTGGCACGATTATTTTCTGGTTGACATGATCCAAGTTACTCAAGAAATGTTTGATATGAATTGTATGGACTCCCGGAGTAATCTATCTATGAGACTGACCTGTATCCATGCCCCTGCTATGTATTCCCCTCGCCAACTATTTTGGATAGCTCTTCAGCAGATCGCTCACACCAACACTTTACCTTGGCTCTGCATTGGGGACTTTAATGACATCCTGTATGGTTGGGAAAAAGTTAGCAGAAGACCTACTGACACTTACAGGATGGCTAATTTTTGACAAGCTGTCCAAAATTGTGCTTTAATGGATATAGCCAGAAAAGGGTGTGCGTTTACTTGGTCAAATAATAGGGAGGGTGCTGATCTTGTTAAAGAACGGTTGGACCGGGCTTTCTGTACTTCTGAATGGCGTATTACATATCCCGAAGCTGAAGTGTTTGCACTTCCAATAGTGGGTCTGACGACTTCCCCCTCTTGCTCAATATTGATGGCAGCAAAAAAAGACAAGGTAAGTGTTTTACCTTTGAATCCTTTTGGTTACAGGATGACGAGTGTAGTCATATTGTAAAGGAATCATGGCATTCGGGACATGGAAGACATGACAATTTGTCGCAAAGACTCAAACCGGTTTCATAGGCCCTCTTTACTTGGAGCGACAAGAAATATTCCATCGCCCCTAACAAAATAGAATATTTACTACAGCAGTTACAAGACTACACAAACTTACCTCACACATGTTATGACCAACAGTCCATCACCAATATCGAAGCAGAAATAAACAGACTATGGCAGCAAGAGGAACAATTCTTGGCAATTCGATCTCGCATTGGTTGGCTGACGTGGGGGGATAAGAGCACAAAATTTTTCCATGCCACGGTGATACAACGAAGACAATATAATAAAATACGTATGCTGAAGGATGCCTATCATCGCTGGATTCGGGATGACAACTCTCTCAAGCTTATGACTACACAGTACTTCATCAATCTCTATCAAACTAAAGGTAATCGAGCTTATCAGCCCGTCATCGATCAATGCCCGACTGTGGTCTCTTCAGAAATGAATGATCACTTGGTGGCTGACATTACTCAGGAGGAGATTCGTCAAGCTGTGTTTCAGCTAGGTCCTACCAAAGCTCCGGGATCGGACGGTATGAACGGTTTATTTTATCAGTCACAATGGGACACCTTGAGCCATGATCTTTATATGTTAATTCGACAATTCTTTACAACAGGGATCATGCCTACTAATTTAAATAAAACCTTTATCACCCTAATTCCAAAAGTTCCTCACCCCGAAAACCTTGATCAGTTCCGACCTATTAGTCTATGTAATTATGCTTATAAGATCATCTCTAAAGTGTTGGCCAACCGACTAAAACGCTGGCTTCTAGCCTTAATTTCCCATGAGCAGAGTGCTTTTGTTAGCGGCCGTCAGATTCAGGACAACATCTTTATTGTACAGGAAGTATTTGTGTGTTCCTTCTGATTGGGGTCGCTCACGGAAAGAGGTTTTTCAATGGATTATTGAAAGGATGAACAAAAAGTTGGATGGGTGGAAAGAAAGTTTGATTTCTAAGGGAGGAAAGGAGATTCTTATTAAATTTGTCATTCAGGCGATGCCTCAGTATGTTATGACAATATTTAAACTTACAGCTTCCATTTGCAAGACCATTGAAAAGAAGATCGCTCGGTTCTGGTGGCAAAATGAGGCTGCAAAGTCGGGTATCCATTGGAAAAGGTGGGATGTGCTGAAAAGAAGTAAGAACCAGGGAGGTCTCGACTTCAGAGATGTCATACACTTTAACAATGCATTGCTCGGAAAACAGGCTTGGAGGTTGATTCAGAATCCTACCGCACTTTGGAGTCAAGTATTTAAAGGTATCTACTTTCATTCCCACGACTTTTTACATGCGGATAAAGGGGCACGACCCTCTTGGGGATGGCAGAGTTTGTTATTAGGTCGGAATACAATTCTTCCAAACCTCCGCTGGTCAGTTGGTGATGGAACTCGGATTAACATACGCACGGATAGGTGGCTGACCCGAGGAATTCTGGTTGGTCCAGCAAACCGGGATGAACCGGTTATGGTCAGCGAACTCATTGATAGGCAGTCCGGTGCCTGGAAAGTTCACCGCCTACAGGAACTCTATGACAACACAATTGTTAAGGAAATCCTTGCCATTTCGATCAGCCCTTCTCTTACAGAAGATAAACTGATATGGACGGAAACCACTCACGGCACATATACTGTCAAGAGTGGATACATACACACTCGGCCAACAGAATCCTACGGTAATCCAGCTGACGAATTGCCTAGTCATCAGGTTCCCACAGATCTATGGAAAATTCTATGGCAGTTAAAGCTTGAGCCTAAGATCAAATATTTTCTGTGGAGTGTAGTGCACAATGCTCTCCCTACGAAAGCTAATTTGCATCACAGAAACATCAGCCCTGATCCTTACTATGTTATATGCCAAAATAGCATTCCTGAAACAGTGGACCATTTATTTCTGCACTGTCAATGGACTCGAGCCATTTGGACAGACCCAAGGCTTCAGATTCCCATTTAGACACAACAGGTACAGAATTTATATGACTAGATTTTAGCTGTATTTGTTCGAAATCAACAAGTACCTGATTAGAACACTATCGCGCACATTCTGTGGCACATTTGGAAATCCAGAAATAGCTTTATCTTTCGTCAATATCAGGTGGACGCATCTCAGGTGATTGACCGAGCCATCGCCAACGCTCGAGCGGCTCATTGTTCGTTGGGCCCTCCTACAGTGACCAACCAATAGCAGATCAGTTCAGAAGAGACTTGGCGGCCTCCAAATCAGGGCAGATTAAAGGTAAACATTGATGGGGCTTTCCAACCACACCTTCTCGGGGGATTTATGGCAAGTATAATTCGAGATAGCCATGGTAGAATGATCGATGGACTAACCTCTTCATTTCCTGCTTCGTCGGCTCTTCACTCGGAGTTTATGGCTCTGTTGATTAGTCTTCGCCATTCGCATCGCCTAGGCAGACACCAGGATCCATTGGTCATCGAATCAAATAACGCCATATTAGTTCGATCTGTGAACAAGCAAGATCAGGCGCCATGGGAGACTCAGCCACTCTTCAATGATGTCCTCAGCCTTCTTCGAACTTGCCCTACAATTAGGGTTCAGCATTGTCGCAGGGAAGCCAATGAAGTGGCAGACTGGGCCGCCAAAAGCCACGAGAATGAAGCCCTTTCTGAAATATGGCCCATTCATTTGTCTCCTGTTTTGCTAGACCTTTTAATTGCAGATTCCCTTTCTGCACGTTGTAACCCTCTTATGCAATGAATGAATAGTTTCTTTCCCAACCAAAAAAAAAAAAAAAAAAAAAACCTTGTAAGGAATGTATGAAAGATACCCAAATCCATCCCTTTCAGGTCAATTCTTCAATTGACACCACTCTCTTGCCTTTTTGAGAAACCCCTACCACCATGGTAGCTCGATGCCTCTCCTAAACCTAATCCAGCTCAATTTCTTCCTTCGCTCGATCTTTTTACAGTTTCTACAGAACATCCGCCATCTGAAGTTCGCCCTTTTCTTGAAGACGAAGGTCTCTATCAAGCTCAGGGGCCAAATTCTATAGCTCGCAGCGTCCTCCTTTTGTGGGTAGCAGCAATCTCTACGACGCGCCATCTTCCTTCAAGCCCATCCAATTTTCCATCGTGCATGTCCCCGATTCTCCCTGTTCCACAAATGGGTTAGCCCAATTCAGGATTCCCAACGGTAAAGTGTTACTCATCTGCTAGTACCTCTTACTTTTTTATTGTCCTAGTGCTGATGGATATGTTAGGGGGGTTCGGCACATCTTTCTATTCTCAATAGTATGATAGATTAAGGCTTTGGTTAGTCCATATGGCATCGACCAAACCAGAGGACTCACTGCGCCTAGCAGCCCTATGTCAACGTCTTGGTCGATTAAACACAGAAAAGGAACTCGACATTTGGGAGGAAGCTCCTCCCCCAGAACGGCTACACGAGTGTCGCCTTACTTTAATAGGAACCATATATTCCAACCCCTCGGTGAACCTACAGGCTTTCCAGAATGCAATGCGTAGGGCATGTAGGACAGAGCGTGTCGACATATCCCAGAGAGAGAATGGACTGTATATTGCAAAGTTTCATCTCGAAAATGAGAAACAGCGAATAGCAGATGGCGAGCCTTGGTTGTTCTTAGGAAACCTTGTCATTTTTAAACAATGGATACCTAACACGCCTTTGCATTGCTATGATTTTACCCGGTGTGCTTTTTGGGTTCATGTCTACGGCTTACCTCTAGAATGGAGCACAGAAACCCTCCTGCACAGGTTTGTACAGCAGATTGGTTTAGTGGTGGCGGTCGATCCTCCTACAACAGCAGGTTCAAAAATCAGAAATGGCAGAATAAGACTAGAGATCGACTTGGGACAACCGTTAAAGACGGGGAAGCTTATTCGTATAGAAGGGAAGACTTTTTGGCTCGATTTTAGATATGAAAGATTGCCCTACTTCTATTATTCACGTGGGAAAATAGGCCATTATGCGACGCATTGCCGGGACTTTCTTTATGATGATGCACAGATTGAAGGTAAAAACAAGATGGCCTATGGCCAGTGGCTACACGCAGAAGTCAGGGAACATAGTCCCTACTAGAAAGCTTTTTATGACCCACAGGAAGCGACTCTAGAGATGGAGGAGACAATACCTGAGACTCCACCTGCTATGCAACAACCACATCCTTTGTTGCCGCCACCTGAACAACCCGATAGGCTGTCCGAAGCACGGTCTCAACAGCATAAGCACTTGCCGACAGCAGCTCCAGAAGTTCGCCACACCACTGATATGGTACCTGCTTCAACAAAATTAAAGGCTGTAAATGCTGAATACCTGGACAGAACAAAGCAGATCCCAAGAAAGTCTATCAGAAATTCAAGCACAAGCGGAACCTCCAAGAAACAACGTAGGTTTTCCCCTTACAACACGCATCACTCAACCAATTTAGAATTCGATGACAACCTACTCATGGACACTCTAGTGTTGGCGGCTGAAGAAATGGCCCAATGGGCATTGGTGGCTGGCCCTTAACAGCCACCCCCCAACAAATGAAACTACTATGTTGGAACTGTCAGGGCCTGGGCAATCCCCTGACAGTTCAAACTCTTAAGGCCTTAGTGGTCAAGGATAAGCCCGACTTAGTCTTTCTAATGGAGACTAAGAATTTTGATCCGGTTCTCACCTACTTGCAACGCAGGTTAAGATTCCAGAATGTTTTCGCTCGCAATCCTAACGGTCTTAAAGGGGGTCTCGCACTTCTATGGCAAGCCAGCTTATCAGTAGATATTCTTCATGCTTCTGATGATTATCTTGATTTTTTGTGCAAGGAACTGAATGAGGATAGAACTATGCACCTTACCTGCGTCCATGCCCCCTACTCATACCACAAGAGGCAATTATTATGGCAAGAATTACGGCTTATCAACATCGCCAATACATGGCCATGGGTTCGTGCAGGGGATTTTAATGATATCCTATATCCTTGGGAAAAAGTAGGTATGCGACCCGTTGCTCCTTTTAGAATCTCTTCCTTTCGCACTTTCATAAGTGATTGTTCCCTCATGGAGGTGGAGAGTAAAGGTTGCCGATTTACCCGGTTGAATAATCGAGCGGGAGATGAGCTAATTAAAGAAAGAATTGATAGGGTCATGTGTACATCTAACTGGCGTGTTTTGTATCCTGAGGCTGAAGTTTTGGCTTTACCGACAGTGGGATCTGATCACAGCCCCATTCTCCTCAGCACAACCAGTCTGCCTAAATCTGGCACTAGGCCTTTTGTTTTTGAAGCATTTTGGAACCAGGATCCTGAATGTCAGGAGCTTATCAATAGGACTTGGAATTCTATCCAAACTGGCCATCTTAGCTTCCTCCATAAACTACAGGCTATATCTATGGCGTTACAGAAATGGAGTCAAGCCAAGTTCAAGAACGGCCATAGAAGGATCACCTTGCTACACTAACAGCTAAAAGAACTAACAAACACTGTTTCTCCTACTACCAATGAGGCCGAGATAGCCTCTATTATTAGGAACGAAATTCGTAAGTTATGGCACCAAGAGGAGCTATTCTGGGCTATGAGGTCTAGATTACTGGTTGAATTCGGGGGATAAGAACACGAAGTTTTTCCATGCCTCCACCATCCAACAACGCCAACCGAATCGGATTACAATGCTTCAAAATCCAGACCAGGAATGGGAGCGTGACCCCCAAACGCTTAAGGAGATGACCAATTCTTTTTTCTCACGATTATATACGACGGAGGGACCCCGTGACTATGCCCCAGTCTTGGCTCAATGTTCTCCCCTCGTCACCTCTGAGATGAACTCCCACCTCACAGCTTCAGTTACCATGGAAGAAGTGCGCGATGCAACATTCCAAATGGGCATTTCTAAAGCACCAGGACCGGATGGCCTAAGTGGATTCTTCTACCAGACACACTGGGATGCAATTAAGGACAACCTCCTAAGGTTAGTGGACGACTTTTTTACTTCAGGTGTATTACCCATTCATCTAAATCGAACAAGCATTGTTTTGATCCCTAAGACCAGTCATCCGGAACAACTCGATCAGTATCGGCCGATTAGCTTGTGTAACTATGCATATAAAATCATCTCAAAAGTTATTGCCAATAGATTAAAACCGTGGCTACCAAGTCTAATTGCTCCAGAACAAGCAGCCTTTGTCAGTGGACGGCAAATTCAAGATAATATCCTAATCGTCCAAGAAGTTATGCACCAATTTAAAGCAAGGAAATGGAAGCGCAAACATAAGGTATTAATCAAGACTGATATGCACAAGGCGTACGATTGAGTGGAATGGGATTTTCTGCAAGACTATATGCTTAAACTGGGATTTCACCATCGCTGGGTTCATTAGGTCATGCAATGCATTACTACACCATCTCTCAGCGTGCGTTTCAACAGTCAACAACCGCCTTACATACAGCCTTCACGGGGACTTCAACAAGGTGATCCTCTATCCCCCTACCTCTTTGTGCTAGTGGCCAATGTTCTATCAACTTTGATTACCCAGGCCGTTAACAATGGCACTCTTAAAGGGATAAGACTTACTAGAGCCTGTCCGACTATATCCCATTTATTTTTCGCTGATGATTCCGTCTTTTTTCTTGAGGGTACAATCATTGAGTGTCAGAACTTGTCCAATATCCTGAACCAATATTGTCTAGCTACAGGATAGGTGATTAACAGAAACAAATCAGGCATGTATTGTAGCAAAGATTGTCCATTAAGCCTGCAGCAAAATTTAGCTAGAGAATTCAGAGTACCCCTACTTTAGAGATATGGCAAGTACTTAGGCATACCTTCTGACTGGGGACGGTCGAAAAGAGAAATGTTTTCCTAGATTTCAGCAAGGGTAGATGCTAAATTGGATAGGTGGAAAGAATGGCTTTTATCGAAAGGAGGTAAAGAAGTCCTTATCAAGTCAGTAGTGCAGGCCATTCCTCACTATGCCATGTCGGTCTTCAAGCTACCTCATTCTCTTTGTAAGGCCATTGAACATCGTATAGCTAATTTTTGGTCGAAGAATGATGTTAGTCGAGGAGGTCTACATTGGCATAACTAGAATTCCTTAAAATTTAGCAAGCATTATGGAGGTTTGGGTTTTCGCGATTTAATTGCCTTTAACAAAGCATTATTGGGTAAGCAAGCCGGAGAATTCTTCATAATCCACTTTCCTTATGGAGTCAAATCCTCAAGGGAATCTATTTCCCAAACACTGACTTTATGAAAGCGGAACCTGGTAGTCGACCTTCATGGGGCTGGAGAAGTCTTATTGTTGGACGTGAAGCCTTAATACCGAATATGTGCTGGTCAGTGGGTGATGGTACACGCATACACACAAGAAGGGGTCGATGGTTGCCTATAGGATCTTTACCGGGCCCTCTAGCATGCGACTCGGTAGCGGATCTCATCGACCCTCATCAGCACTCCTGGAATATACCTCTCATTAGAAAGCATTATGATGAGGGCATAGCTATGGAGATCATCAGAATTCCTATTAGGCCCGAATTTGCTAATGATACGCTAATCTGGACAGCCACCAAAATCGGTATTCATTTTGTCAAGAGCCACTACCACTCTATCCTTAGTACAGAACAACACAACAACAACCACACAGCAGCAACAACTTTCAATTTCGACAAAAAGCTATGGACTAGAATATGGACTTTGAAGACAAAACCTAAAATCCGCATGTTTCTATGGTCTGTTTTTCATAATTCCCTAGCTACTAAAGCTAATCTATTCAGACACCACATTTTAGAGGATCCTACATGTTTACTATGCGATCAACGCACACTGGAAACAATTGAGCATTTGTTCTTTCATTGCTCTTGGACGACAGAGGTATGGTAGCATCATGACATTCGTCATTTACATATTTCCCCTCCAGTTCATGGCATTGCACAGTGGATCAAACATCAGGCTAGGAGGCAGCGAATCGTACCTGAGTTGGAGCTCATCGTGCACATCCTCTAGCATATTTGGCGTGGCAGAAATAATTTTGTCTTCCAACACCAAAAGCCGAGCTCCCACCTCATCATTGTAGATGCTCTCGCACACCGTCATAGCTGGACCGAGACTACTCGAGGAGAACGGAGGCACCATTCATCTGCACTACCCACAGATTTTCTTTGGAAACCTCCTGAAAGGGGCGTTCTGAAATGTAATATTGATGGGGCTTATACGGAGGGCAAGCAGATCGGTAGTATGGCGTGTATTAGTAGGGATCACAGGGGTAGACTTACGGATGTGTTCACTGCTAATTTCCCGGCGACTTCGGCGCTTCAAACCGAAGTTCAGGCCCTCAGCCGTGCTCTTCGCCACCTGCTAAAGCTCGGTCTTCAAACTGATCGGGTCGTCATTGAATCAGATTGCTGGATCGTGGTTGATACATTGAACAACAACAGGCCGCCGCCATGGGAGGATCGACCACTCTTCGAGGAGGCCAACTCGCTGCTTCATTCATGCCCTAATCTGAAGCTACGGTACTGCAAGAGGGAGGCAAACTTGGCCGCGGATTGGGCCGCGAAGGCCCATGGCCGAATCGACCAAGCCCACAATTGGAACCTTTTTCCCCCTTTTTGTCTTCTTGATCTAGTGTTTGCGGACGCGGTTGCGAGCGGATGTAAGATGTTCTAAATCTAATATATTATCCTCGACCTAAAAAAAAAAAAAACCTTGTAAGGAATGTATACCTCTTTCGAAACCTCTCGAAATGCAGAGCTCCCTTCCGACCATCATGGTCGTCAATCTTTCTAACCCTAATCGTGAAATTTCACTAAATCGTCGACTTTAATCAGCTCAGATTTCCTTCATCTTCATCCCAATTCATAACAGTCATCCGCAATTCCATCGAAATTACTTCCCATCCTCTGCAATTCTAATTCGCCTCTTCCGTATAGTGTTCTCGAGCAGCCCTCGATTCCATCGACAACCTTCATCGACCTCCATGTCCCTTCCTTTCTACTTCACTATCCATCATCTACCCAACAGAATCAAACCCTTATCTTTTTATCGCAAATTCTCTCTCGACATGCACCTTTTAGCCATTTCTAATGTCGCTCCCTTCCACATCGCACCTTGCATGGTCTCATTGCCTTGGTACTCCCTAAACTGTTTACCTCAATTCCTTCGTGTTTGTTGTCAATGGATGCCCAAGAAGAAGCAGACACCTCCAGACTCGTTGCCCTTTGCAATCGAATGGGCCGCCTTTGGTCTGACTAGGAAATTGAAGATTGGCAAGACTCACCGCCCCTGCATAAAGTGGAAGAGTGTCAACTCATGTTAGTAGGTAAAATAGTATCCAGTCCATCCATTAATTTTCAGGCTCTACAAAACTCTCTAAAGCGAGCATGGCGAACAGAGGAAGTAGAGATTACTCAATGGGATAATGGTACCTATGTGGTGAAGTTTCAATCGAAGAGTGAGAAAAATAGAATATTAGAGGGCAGACCATGGTTGTTTTCTAGCCATTTAATCATATTCCGGCCCTGGCAACCAAATACACCATTGCATTGTTATGAGTTTACCACTTGCCATCTGTGGGTGCAAGTCCATGGCCCGCCACTGGAATGGTGTTCTGAGGACATGTTGTGCAAGGCTGTTAAGCATGTAGGAAAGGTGCTAGAGGTTAAACTAGATTTTAAAGAAAACTCCACATTCAAAGTAGGCAGGGTTTGGGTAGACTTCAGCTTAAGTGAGCCTCTGAAACTAGGACAACTAATACGCATAGTAGGAAAACTTCTTTGGTTGGACTTTAAATACGAACAATTGCAAATCTATTGAGAAGAAGATCGTACGTTTTTGGTGGCAGAATAATAGTAGTGAACCTGGCATTCACTGGACGAATTGGGAGGAGCTTAAAAAGAGTAAAAACAAAGGTGGACTTGGATTTAGAGACCTTATGGACTTTAATAGAGCCTTGCTTGGAAAGCAGGCTTGGTGCTTAATTCAAGGACCTTCCTCCCTGTGGTGTATGCTATTCAAAGGTCTTTATTTTCGATCATGCGACTTTGCACGAGCTGAGAAAGGCAGTCGACCATCCTGGGGTTGGCAAAACCTGTTAGCAGGACGAGATTTCATTCTACCGAACCTACGATGGGCAGTAGGGGATGGCCGAACAATCAGACCATGGACTGATCGGTGGTTACCAAGAGGAATTTTAGGTGGTCAAGCTCAACAAGACGAACCCCCACTGGTGGCAAATTATATTGATTCTAGCCACAACACATGGAATGTTCTCTATTACGAAGATTTTTTGATGACTCGACTGTGGCTGAAATTCTTACAATACAGGTCAGACCTACTTACATCTCATACCAAATTATATGGACTGCATCTACTGATGGTAAATACACTGTCAAAAGCGGATACCAAACAGTCAGATAAACAGCCCACTGTGACGTTACTCCAGATGCAGCAACTAACTCGATTCAAGCCCGTGAGATACTATGGAAACACATATGGAAGCTACAGATCCCACCAAAAACAAGACTATTTATGTGGTCCCTTAGCCATGACGCTCTACCGACCAAGGCTAATCTTTTTCATCGCCACATTATCTCAGACCCTATATGCCCCCTCTATTCTGTAAACACACCAGAAACAACAGCCCACACTTTTCTATATTGCCACTGGACAGCGACTATTTGGTCTCATCCTATGATTAATCTTCAGATTCCCACACCAGACACACAACATATTGGAGCTTGGATGGCAAATATGCTATCACAAAATCAAAACTTACTTGCGTTCGAAGTGGTCGCTGCAATTTTTTGGAATATCTAGAAAGCTAGGAATAATTTCATTTTCCGGCAACAGAACCCAAATCCATTTCGGGTTGTTGATCTAGCTCTAGCTTCTATTCGATCGGCATAGATGTCCACCATGGTAGGCGGTAACACAAAACGAACCCGACTCAGCCCAGAAGAGTTATGGAGACCTCTTGATCTCGGCTTCCTGAAAGTTAACATTGATGGAGCGTTTAAACCGGGAGGTACTGAAGGGACTATGGCCTGCATCTGTCGTGATCACAATGGGAAGTTGATCGATGGGCTTACCAGGAGTTTTGTAGCTTCGTCTGCACTGCAAGCGGAATTTCAAGCGCTCACTATCACCCTGCATTACCTGTTGTAGAAGAACAAGGGGACTAATTTGCTTGTGCTTGAATCAGATTCAAAAACCCCGATCGACTCGGTGACAAGCTTACTTGATTCGCCATGGGAGGTTAGATCACTCTGTGCTGAAGCTGTTGCTCTTCTACACGACTTTTGCAATTTGCGAATTAGGTTTTGTTGAAGAGGGGCAAATTTTGTGGCGGATTGGGCTGCAAAGGCCCATAAAACTAGCACTCTTCCCCTTAGCTAGCCCATCTCGCCTCCTACTGCTTTATTAGATCTCCTTTATGCTGATGCTTTGGCTGCCAATTGTAATATCAACTCTTCATGAATGATATTAGTTTTTCCGACCAAAAAAAAAAAAAAAAAAACCTTGTAAGGAATAAAAAAACCCAAACCGTTTCACTTTGATATATATTTGCCTCACAAAGATTGCCCATATAATCAATGTTCCTTTTGAAACTAAGAAATTATTATAATTATTTTTTAAATTCCAAAGTTTAAAAAAATTATAAAAGACCCTATTATGTTCATGAACGGCAAGTTTATCCCTAATTTTAATTTAACATGTACTTCGACCTTAATTAACTAGTCTTTTTAATTGAAGCAAATTTCTCTATGAACGATCACCATCACTACTTTCAAAAATTAATCTACAGTTTATAACTTCATTAAATTACTGAAATTTGCTTTTTCTATGTTTAATTCATGACCAAGGAATAAGATATGGAATCCCATTCTAGGCAATCAAATTCGTTAAGGTGGGATCCCTTTTCTATTGTTTGGTTGCAATTTTACATATAAAGAAGAGAAATGTCCAATGAGAGTGTAAACATAAATATAAAATAACACATCAACACATTAGCAATTTTCGATAAAAACTGGTTGGAATATCGGAATCTTGCGTAAAGATTTATAACTAAATTAGTAATGAAAAATTTCAGACTGATTAGACAATTTCCTTACATTGAAGATTTTGAGAATTATTAGTCCCGGTCGATAGTCACCCTCAATCATATTTCAATTATTATATCAGCAACCAGTCCCAAACACAACTATTTACTTACTTTTGCAAGTTGAGAATAGTAAAGTTCGCAAACTAATTCTTAATTGTGTATCCGGATGAATTTCTTAGTGAAATGAAAATAATATTTTACGACTTATCAATCACTCTGTAATGATGCCCTGAGGTTTACTGGCTAGTTTGCAGTTATGATATAAGTAAATTATTTTCGACCAAAAAAAAAGAAAAACTAGTCTCATACTTCAGGGGGTAATTTCGTTTTTTTCCATACAGTCAAGTTCATACTGAGACACGCAATAATTATAATCCTCTAGAGGCTTTTATTTCAAAGGAAAAGAAAAAAACCAGAACTACAATATAATTTCGAAAGAAGCCAATGGTCTTTATTTTTATTTTTTATTTTTATTTTTTGGTAAGGGTAAGAATTATATAGACTTTGTCAAAAGGAAATACAAGAAAGGAGGCCCGGCACCTACAACATGCAGACACTCAAGAAGACAGTAGAGTCAAAAAGAGTGTAAGGGTGCCGTAATTCCAAAAAGAGAAACAAAAGGCAGCCAAAACCAACTAACAGAAATGGGGCAACCAACATCAATAAAAAAAGACGAATGGAGACCCCAGCTTCTTTCTGTTCCAGAAAGAAGCCAATGGTCAATGTGTGCAAAATTCAAGATATTACGCCTTAATTTGTAATGGCTATGTGATTGGATCTTTTCATTATCAACATCATAATCATGCTGCATGGCGGCTGAGATAACAAGTTTAATCGTTTAAAAAAAGAGTAAATGAATAGAGATGGTTGAAAGGCAAAACAAATAGAAAATCTGAAAAAGAAAAAGAGATAGAGATGCAGTTAGTTTGGTCTCACGTGGCCAAATCTGAGACCCTCTTTAAAGCAAATTGTTTTTTGTTTTTGAGGTACTTGACTGCAATGAGATTATCAGAGTCACCTGGATTTCACAGCCTAAGAAGGCATTGAGCAAATAAGAATATAGTGAATAATGATATGCCGGAGAAATTTATAAAATTGAGACTCAAAATCACGAGTTTTTATTGGAGTTTCGTCTAATGTGAGATTTGACCACACGAGATCCTTGCTTTAGTCATGTGACCTTGGCAAAAACTTCTGAGGGCTAAGCCAAGTCGGTAGTGTAGATCGTCGTTTGGGACACTTGCGTCTCTTTAGTCTCTTAAACTTACTCATCTCTTTCTTTCTCTATCATTTTTTAAAGGGCTGCACTTTTTTCACTCTTTCTTTAACTTATCCACACCCTCGAAATAATATTTTGAGGATATCATTCTTTGTGGGTCCCACCAATGATTGTTAAAGTCAAATGTGAGGTCCATTTCATATCCCACATTTTTTATTCGGTTTTTCTTTCATTTTCTTATCTCTATCTTTGCTTGTTCATCATTGTCTTCTTACTTGCTACCTTATCCATCTACATCCTCCATTGCACCCTCAACCCTGAGGCTCCATTGCTCGCGTCATTCGTTTGGTTCGATGCCTCGCTGCCCCTTGCGGCGCGGCCTCAACCTTGTTGTCATTGAGACCTTCCCCACCATCATCTACTTCACCGTGAAGAGGAACAAGATTGGCGTCACTTGACCCCACCATGTGTTTGAATAATTTCGAGGATGAAAGTCAATCGCTGACAATCCGTTGGTCAATGACTCAGCAAAGCCCTCGAAGATGTCTAATTCGTTGTCGGACTTCTTGTTGTTGTTCCCTTTGAAGAAATTGCCGCATTTTAAACCATCTTTGCCAAGCAAATTGAGCTCGGCTCAAACTCAGGCACTCCAACCCCACCTCCTCCATCCTTGCCATACTGAGGAGGAGCTTTGTTGATTAACAGATCAAGGGCATAGTGGAAGAGAAAACAGAGAGATCTAGAGAGAATTTTAGCGAGACTAGAGTCGCCATAGTTAGCAATAAAGATCTTGTCGGGGGTGATGATGGCAACATCAGCCGTCGACCTAATGATGTTGCACTTCGACAAGTGGAGGTCGCACCCGCTTCTCTTATGCATCGTCACCATGCCCTCATCGCATTAGTTTACTTCCTTGTCCATCCTGTGAAAGCTCCTCTCCATCGTCTCCGTCCACTCCGTCGGAGCCAAACCTTCATTGTTAACCATACCAGCTCGTCCTTTATCAGCTTCTACACCTCACGCCAAGGAACCGCCGGTCGAACGAGCAATAGAGATAACATAGAGATATAGAAGGAAAAAAGAAGAAGAACTAAGTAAAAGGGAGACAAAAAGGGTCCCATATTTGACATTAATCGTTGTCAGTGGGTATAATGTGCTAAAAAGGTGGGATCATAAAAGATAATATAGTCAAAATACTGTATTAAGAAGTGTGGAAGTTAAAGGGAGAGTGAAGAAAGCTTGTTACTTTTTTTGTTTAATGTATTTTGGTTTTCAAACTTTCCTATTCCATACCACCATGTCAACATCATTAAGTACGTCAATAACAAAAAGGCTTGATTACGCAACTTATACAAATTGAAGGACCGATTGCACGATTGGCATAAGTTATATAGGTCTAAAAATATAATTACCACCCTGTGATTATTATTCCCGAGGGACTATTATACTATTAGTAATGGTCATAAATGGAATCCATTTTACAGTTTTGGGACTAGTACTTTGTAGTATATATGATAGTCATATGTAACAAGTTGCCCGATAGGAAAAAATTATGGTAAGTTTGCCATTTTGTGGCTGTATGATAATTGTATTTTTTTTTTTTTATATTTGACTAATTACTTTCATCAAAAGCTTGATTACCAAGGTTTTTTTTTTCCTTACATATTGCAGGCAAGAGTCTTTATAAAAAATAAAAAATAAAAAGTGACCCTTATATACTTTCATGGGTCTCAATTACTTTTTTTCTTTCTCAAATACCCTCTAATACTTATATTTCAATTATTATGTGATTGGATAAATGTGTAGGCTAATAATTTTGTGTTATTTCTCACGTATTCTATTTTTACACTTGGAATCTTGTGTATCTTACACTAACCTTCCAAGAAAAGCCCGAACCCTAAAATATCTTTCACTTTCTATTTATATGTAATCCATTTATATCCATTGTGTATCTTTATCACTTTTTATCCATTGTGCACTTTTCTCAGGTTCGTTGATTAAATATTGTTTTAATAGAATGATTTTGCCTCATCTTTCAAATTTTGATTTCTTATATACACGCCAGACGTGCTTCCGTTTATTAATTTATCTTTTAAACTACGACTACGTGAGTTGTATTCTAAAGCATGTCATTATTGTGAAAAATCAATATGATAATGATTCACACGCACCCACACAGAATGGGGGTCATGGTGAAGAATTTGGTGAAACAGCTAACACTAAACATTATTTGACTGTGTATCATAATTAGGGTTGTATCTTGAGTAATTAGCTAAGATAATCTAAAAATATAAATATGAACGACTTAGGATAAGCGAGACTTTCATTAAACACAGTAACAATTATAAGTATCTATGCGCCTTATCAGCACATTATCAGTTTGGATCCAATTGCTTGAAACAAAATTAGGGTGAAAGAAACCTATCCGAGAAATGCTCTCGTACATGCATTGTGTTTGAATTTATCTTATTCCTCGAATGTACAACCCGCCGCTAAACATGAGTGGTCATATTTTATTCTTCATATACACAATTGTATTTACTTTCTAACATACATCACATTTTTAACCGGTCTTTTCTTAAATGGGTATTGTATCCAATCAACAATACTACGGTAATGAGCAATTAAGGCATATTTTATTCCTTCAAATTGAAAAAAAAAAAATTGCATACCAAATCCACTATGTAACTTCTGATCCTTTCTCATTAGAATCACACGAGCATTAAAAACCCAAAAAAAAAAATATCAATACCAAAAATAATAATAATAATACTAGAAACGGAAAAAAATAGCAAGTATACTAATAATAACAATAATAAGGGATAAGAATTAGCAAGGGTATTGGCATTGACACAGCCAAGGACCAGCACTATTATCGCAATACCCTCGGCCTTGACTGAACTTGGTGGCACATCGATCGCTGCAACACTGGTCCGTACAGGCGATGCTGCACAAATCCCCGCCACCATTGCACACTTTTGGCGGCGGTTCAGGGCACGAACCCCACTTCCACCGCAACCTTTCGGCGGCGGTGCGGGACAATCGTAGTAGCAAGTGCAAAGTGGAGGCTTGATGGTGTAGTCGCACGATCCTTGCGAGCCTGGGCCGTGACTTGCGTAGCATCTTTGTTCGCACTCGTTGCCCTTCCCACATAGCCCTATCCCTTCACTGCAATATGCCTCCACCTTAGGCATCTCTATCATCCCGCCTTTCCTCCAAAAGAAAGAAAAGAGAAAAAAGGAAAACATGGTATCACTGTTAGAACCCTACAATACAAGGTTTGATTGAGAGCAGGAAATGCTTTTCAATCTTTGTCTCACCATGGTCATCAAGCAAAAGGATGAGAGACAAACCTGCGAGTACAAGGAGGACGATGAGAAGGCAACACTTTCGGAAGACTTCGGCCATTATTTGTTTTCCACGGATTTGGCTTCAATTCCTTCTTATTTTGGTCGCAAAACAGCATCGCCCGCACATTTATAGCGATGGCAATATAGACATAATGGTGATATATTAGGGAATGGCGAACTGGTACTGATTATTAATCTTTTAAAGGTTGTTCTTTCTTGATAATTTTAGGAAAGTAAATCAATGGATGCTTTATACATTGATTGCATTGTATCCACGTGAAGATTTCCTGATATTTTCTGGCCTAGTGTTAAATGAAATGCCCTCACAAAGATACGAGTGCTTTGCCAATCAAAAGAAAAAACCAATTA